>CM038552.1:39076681-39526681 GCA_021527575.1 Ensete glaucum
GTGCATGGCATTTACGTATAACATCGCCCAGTGCATGGGCAATGTTAAGAAGAGGAAGAGGAAGAAGTTTGAGAAGGAGAGGTAGAATTTTAAGAAGAAGAAGAATTGGAGACAGGAGCATCGAGAAGGCTATTGAGTTACATTTAGTAGCCCATATAAAAGCTTTTATTAGATACATTAAAGCCAATAGTTATCACTTACAAGCATTCCATGGTCATATAATGCATGCATATTATATATATATATATATGATCATAACACACTTGGTACAGGCTTCTTCTGGTAATTAAGCAGGGCACTGGTAGTCCGATGGCACATGCTTGCCACAGTCGACGAGTAGCTCAAGCGCAATAGGAAGAAGGACCGTGATGTCCAACACCTTGGCCTTGATAGTAGTGCAGAGACACAGCGCGGCGTCCAAGTCCGCCAGGCCTTGGATCACCGGGCAGCACTTGTCCTTCGTGTCCTGGCCAATGACCGCATGCACCAGCCCTCCGAGCAGGTCGACGCACGCGTCCAGCTTGAGGGTGTCGATGGGGCACGCCCCGGTCGACGGCGTCTTGGGCGACGGGGGCACCCTGCGTGGCGGAGGAGGGCACGGTGACGGTGGCGGCGGCGGTGGCGGGGACTTCTTGGGGGGAGTGGTCGGGGTGGGGCAGTAGGGGCAAGCCAGGGAATGAGGGATGGAGGCGAAGTGTGCAAGTAGGAGGAGGACAGCCACATGGTACATCGCCATTCTTCCTACCTTGGTGTGTGTGATGAAGGTGCAGAGAGCACACACACAACTGGGTTGCTTATATAGAAGAATGCATGCCACAATCCCTGTTTGTGGTTCTCCATATATGTGTACGCAAAGACTTTGATGAACCCTATATTGGAGTTCAAGCGACATGGTTTTGCTCAGCTTCTCATAGCGGTGAGGCCCTGTTCTTTTCAACCACATTGGATGATGACAAAGCCATTTAATACGTTTCACTGTCCACAAAAGAAATGAATACTCGAAAATAATACAAAGATCAAGATGGTCCCCCTAGGATTATTCTTCTGCAGCTTCAGCTCAGCCACTAGCTCAAGATTCAAACCATATATAGCAAGAACAAGGCGATTGTGAGATTAAATCCCAAGTGTTACTACCAAGTTTAGGAACTTTAGTAGCTCATGGATCTCGAGAATGATTCATGCCTGGATGACATGAAACGACGGACGACGAAATAAGAACATCATCTTCAGCGGAATTGTACAGAACAATGGCCATCCACAATTTGACATTGGAGGTTTTGTGGTGGGAGTTGTGAGGAAGAAACATAGTTTGAGGTACTCCATAGATTGGGTTGACCTACTGAAATCAGTATCAATTCTTGACAAAGACTTGTGGCCTCAATGGAACCTCATAGGATGAGGGATGAACAGGGATCATGCAGGCTTTACACGGCGCCTACCGGTCAGTGGTGTATCTCCCCACGACCAAATGCATCATGCAATCTTCTTTGACGCAGATATATTATCGTTAGTGCCGACATCCTGTAAAGAATGATTCAGCAAAAACGCGTCTGCAATACTTAATCAACCAGCTACTCTAACTATTTTGAACATCATATATGTAACTTCAACAAACTCAAGTAGTTTTTTTTTAGAGTAATATCTTTTACATCTGGTTCATTATATAAAATAGAAATAAATTTTGTATACAAATAAATACTAGTAGACCATCATATATATACAGCGGAATCAAACAGAAATCATAATCAGATGAATACCAAGATTTACGTGGAAAACCCCTTCAACTCTAAAGGTAAAAACCACGAGACAAGGTAGAGAAAATCCACTATCAAATAAATGAATATACAGATTTCAAGACTTCTTACCCAAGCCCAAAGCAATAGCTACAAGAGAATCACAGGAATACAAGGACTATAATACTAAGCACAATATCCAAAACCTTCTCAAGAGATCACAGTAAGAATCCACTGCAAACTAATCTAACCTAAGATATAAATGATTAAGAATAGCCTTTTACTATCCTTATCTTCTTCTATTTTCTGGATCTCTTATTTCCCGACCTCTACTATCAATCTGCAGTCTTCTTTCTTTCACCCACGTTTTCAGCCATCGTTGCTCTCTTAATCTCAACCCTAGCCACCTAATCTAGGGTTTAGGTTAATATAAGTGAGGTTCTGGGCTATGGGCTTCACTAAAGCCCATTATGAGCTAAATCTGAGCCATCTGCCTAACAACCTCCCCCTTCAGCCCATAAGGGAGTCTATCTTATGACTCCTCAATGTGAAGCCATGCCGATCAACTGTCGGCACATCTCCTGTCTCTTTTTCGGTAAAGTCTTGGTCAACATATCTACCCATTATCATATGTATAATTTTTCTGAAGCTGTAACTACTTCTCTTCAAGTACATTTCTGATTCAATAATATCTGACATCTATATGTTTTGACTTGGAATGAAATGTTGAGTTCTTGCATAAATGGATGACAGTCTGACTATCATAATATACCACATAGTTTTTCTATTTCAGCCCCAATTATTATAAGAATTCTTTTATTCATAACATTTCTTTGTAAACCTCTATAGCAGCAATATATTCTGCCTCTGTAGTGGAGAGAGCAATTCAACTTTACAATCTAGATTGCCATGATACAGCTCCCCCTGCAAAAGTAAATACAAAACCTGATGTGGACTTTCTTGTGTTAATATCTCTTGTCATATCTGCATCTGTGTAACCTGTCAATATAGGTGGTCCACCTCTAAAGCTTAAACAAACTTCAGAACTTCCTCTGAGATATCTAAAAATCTATTTCACTGTTGCCCAATGCTCTTTACCTAGATTTGCAAGAAATCTACTAACAGCACCTATTGCATATGCGATGTCTGGCCTTGTACATACCATCGCGTACATTAAACTTCCAACTGCTGAAGTATAAGGAACCTTTTGCATTTTCTCCTTCTCCTCATCACTTGACGGACTCTGCTCTGAGCACAACTTGAAGTGACCTGCAAGAGGAGAACCAACTAGCTTTGCATTACTTATACTGAACCTATCCAATACCTTCTTAATGTATTTTTCCTGTGACAACTAAATCTTCTTCTTTCTTCTGTCATGAAAAATTTATATGCCCAGTATTTATTTTGTTGGCCCCATGTCTTTCATTACAAAAGACTCACTTAGTTACTTCTTCAACCTATCAATCATAGATATATGTTTCCCAAGGATAAGCATGTCATCAATATAAACTAAGAGAATAATAAAATCCTCACCAAACCGTTTGATGTACACACAATGATCTGAAGCTGTTCTTTTGTATTCATTTTCAATCATAAATGAATCAAATTTTTTATACCACTGTCTTGGAGTTTGTTTCAGCCCATACAAGCTCTTCCTCAACTTGCAGACAAGATTTTCTTTATCTTTGACTTTGAAGTCTTCTGGTTGCTCCATATAAATTTTCTCCTTTAAATCATTATGAAGGAAAGCTTTTTTCACATCTAACTGCTCAATCTCCAAGCCTAGATTAGCAGCAATACCAAGAGCAACACGAATAGAAGATATTTTAACAACAGGAGAAAAAATTTCTTTAAAATCAATACATTTCTTTTGACTAAAGCCTTTCACAACCAATCTAGCTTTATACTTTGGTTGAGAATAATATTTTTGAGTCTTCAACTTGAAACCCTACTTGGTCTTCAAGGCTTTACTTCCCTCCGGTAGTTGCATCAAATCATATGTGTGGTTCTTCTACAGAGAATCTATCTCTTCCTGCAGAGCAATAAACCACTTCTTTTTCTACTCACTTTCAACTGCTTCCTGGTAACTCTCTGATTCACCTGCATCAGTAAGCATCACACACTCATCTGTAGAGTATCTCTTAGAAGGTTGACGTGGTCTAGAAGATCTTCTTAACTGAGGTTCTGTGGGAACTTGCTTTCTTTCCTCTTCCTACTCAATATGTCCTGCAGGTAGATCAACATCTGGTTCTGCACCATCTTCCTGCACATCTCCCACATCACCTTAATATACTAGAGGAATAACTAGGTCATAGTCTATAAATCCCTCTGCAAAAGTCTTAGTTGGTACCTCCTTCTTTAAATCCTCAATGGTTTAATCCTCAAAGAAGATAACATCTCTGTTTCTAAACACCTTCTACTTTTCTGGATCCCAAAGCCTGTAATCAAACTGATCATGTGAGTAACTAAGAAAAATACACTCGTTTGTCTTATCATCCAGCTTAGACCTCTCATTGTTCTGAACATATGCAAATACACAACAACTAAACACTCTTAAATGCCTATAGGAGATATTTTTCCCTAACCATATATGCTTTGCAATATCACCATCTAGAGTTGTACATGATGATAGGTTGATTATATCAACTGCAGACATCAAAGCCTCATCCCAAAACCTTTTAGGTAGCTTGGTCTGTGAAAGCATACATCTGATCTTTTCCATGATGGTGCGATTCATCCTCTCTATAATTGCATTATGCTGAGGCGTACCAGGGACTGTCAACTCATACTGGATGCCATGTGACCTGCAATAATCATTAAACAATCTTATGTACTCACCACCATTATCTGATCTTATACATTTTAATTACCTTTCTGTCTCCCTTTCAACTTTGGTATGAAACTCCTGAAGATATTAATAACATGATCTTTGATCTTTAAAGTATAGGCCCAAACTTTTCTAGAAAAGTCATCTATAAAAGTAACAAAATAAAGTACACCACTAATACTAAAATATTAACAAATCCACCAAGAGTTTTTATTCTCAAAGGACCACACACATCTGTATAGACACGATCCAAGGCATGCATTTTTCTAGATAAAGTAGGACTAACAAAGGAAACTCTATGTTGTTTACCAGCCAAACAATCAATACAAGGGTTCAAACATGTACCTTTGAGGTTTGGCAATACCTCTCTCTTAGAAAGTTATTGCAGCCCCTTCTCGCTCATGTGTCCCAGTCACCTATGCCATAACTCCATGCTGAAGTCTTTCTCTGTAGCATTCAACTACTCATCACAAGCTTTAGCCTGCAATCTGTATAATGTATGATATTTCTTTCTGTTAGCTACAATAAGAGAACTCTTACTGAGCTTACATTGTCCTCTGTGAAATCTGACATCAAAGTCTTCATCGTCTAGCCTTCCAACTAAAATTAAATTTAGTCTGAAGTCAACCACATATCTCACATCCTTAAGCACCAACTTACAGCCAAGGTTGGTCTTTATATAGATATCTCTCATGCCAATGATGTCTGCTATACCATAGTTGCACATCTTGACAACACCAAAATTTTCAAATCTGTAAGTAGCAAAGAACTCCCTCTGTGGTGTAGCATGATAATAAGCACCAGTGTCAATTATCCACTACCTTGCACCGTAGTTGTGATATTCTCTTTTGACTCTGTATGCTCCACTTTTTTTTCCTTTTTCTTGTTCTTCTTATGTTGCTTGCACTGATTCTTGTAATGTCCTTTATCACCACAATTATAGCAAACAATATCTTTCCTTGATCTTGACTTGCTTCTACCCACGCGTGAATCACTTCTATCCTTTAACTTTGACCTTCCTCTATTCTCTAAGACAAGTGCTTGTGAATCAATCTGAGAAGTACCTGAATTCTTTCTTCTCAACTCCTCTTCAATAAACTGCTTGTTACTTGGCTCATCGTGATAATACCATCTGGTGCAGAATTACTAAGGGAAACCACCAGTGTCTCCCAACTGTTTTGGCAAGGAACTAAGAAGTAATAATGCCTACAACTCATCATCAAGAGACATTTTCATAGAAGATAACTAGTTAGTAATACTATGTATTTCATTTAAATGCTCAGGAATAGAAGTACCCTCTTTATATTTCAAGCTTACCAATTTTCTGATCAGAAAAGCTTTGTTGCCAATCATTTTTCTTTCATAAAGACCTTCTAACTTTTTCCAAAGTGAGAAAGCAAAACATTCAGTAGAAACATGGTTAAAGACACTATCATCAATTCACTGACAAATAAAGCTAACAATTTTTTGATCTAACCTCTTTCACTCATCATCTGTCATAATTGTGGGCTTTGCATTGTCCCCTTACAAAGATCCATACAAATTTTTGCAATACAAGAGATCTTCCATTCTTGGTTTCCATATCATCCAATTGTTACAATTTAAACTAATCATGCGAGAAATATTACCGGCCTCTATGTTCAAATACAAAGGATTAAATGCCACCAAAACCCTAGCTCTGATACCAATTGATGGGAATAAAATAGGAATAAATTTTGTATATGAACAAATACTAGCAGACCGTCACACACACAGCGGAATCAAACAAAAATCATAATCAGATGAACACCAAGATTTACGTGAAAAACCTCTTCAACTCGAAGGGTAAAAACCACGGGATAAACTAGAGAAAATCCAATATCAAAATAATGAATATACAGATTTCAAGGCTTCTTGTCCAAGCCCAAATTAATAGCCACAAGAGAATCACAGGGATACAAGGACTATAATACTAAGCACAATATCCAAAACCTTCTCAAAAGATCACAGTAAGAATCCATTGCAAACTGATCTAACCTGAGATATGAATGATTGAGAATAGTATTTTCCTGTTCTTATCTTTTTTTCTTTCCTGGATCTCTTGTTTTCTGGTCTTTACTATCAATCTGCAGTCTTCTTTCTCTTACCTATGTTTTTAGCCGTCGCTATTCTCTTAATCTCAACTCTAGCCACCTAATCTAGGATTTAGATTAATATAAATGAGGTTCTAGGTTATAAACTTAAGTAAAACCTATGGGCTGAATCTGGCCTGATGACATGAGTGTTTGATGCTATATGAACAATCTCACGTTGTTCAGTGAACCTTCTTAAATAGACTTACACATCAACTTTGAGATGATCCAGGGGAGTTACAGCTCAATGAGCCAAAGCTGCCTCCAGCAATGGGATAGGTCCATGAAGCTGAACTCGGAGAACAAATGCTCTGCTCATTAATGCAGATCTCAACATGGATCCTAATCATGAATGTTTGTTGATCTGATTCAAATATGACTCGGTTAACACAACAAAGGCATAAGCTAGTGCAGAATGGAAGAAATAAATCCATATTACCATACAAAGTTGATGGTGATGAAAGAGGAACAAGCTAGTGCAGACTGTAGTTGGAGCTTTGGCCTAAATATACATGTTTTTGGAAGATTTGCCCCTTTGAAGATAAAAACTAGTGGATTCATAGCTTACTCAAGTTTTGTCTTTTAATCATGTGAGACAAGTGTAGGGGTGTAGTTTCAGGTCTCAGAGAGAGAAACACGCATCAGTGTTCATAAAGCTATTCTGGTGATCAATAAGAATTGTAATGCAAATTTTAACAAATTAACAAATTATATTGGGACATCAATATGTTCATAGCCAACTTGGGTGGGGGGGGGCTTTGCCCGTGGCACAGGGCAGCAACTCCCTCCCTTATGTCAACAATTATTAAACAACCTACACCATCTCTTTACAGTAAAAAAGGTGTTGTTCAAAACTATAAAAAATCATAACATAACATGGTATGCAGAATAATTTATATATATTAATCTCATTACACACAATTTAAAATCAATATACAAACAATCTTAGTTTTAATATCATTGTTGGAAAATTTTTTAATATCATTATTGAAAAATCTCAACAGGAGCATCACATGCATAATAAAAGATTAAAACAGAATCAATTTATTACGTAGATCAAAATCGTCATACAAAAATTGATGCGTAAAAAGTCAAAAGACCAAAAAACTACATCAAATAAGATTATTTGCCCAAGTAGATCATATATCCCTATTTTTTCAGATCCGGATAGAGAGAATGAAGGAAGTCAAGTATCCTCCTCTTTAGCAATATCCATAGGATGGATCGATGTAGTGATACTCTAACGAACTTGGAAGAAAATCCTCTGTCTTCTTCGCTGCCTTCTCATGCTAGAGAGTCGTTGATCAGCCTAAAGGAGAGGGAGAGGAGGAGAATAAGAGAGGGCAACCAAAGGTGTAACTTATCATATAAGAGCCGTCCCTGCCTTCTATTTATAGAGAGACACCAAAAACCCTAGGGAATCATGTCTTAATGGGTATTGGATTTCTATCCACTTACCCACTAACATTAGATTATTAGATCTCTATCTAATAATCTTCTTTGGCCTATAATTAGGCTTTATGCAAGAAGTCCATCAATGTCAAGTCTCATCTAATAAGAATAGAGGCTAATTGGATCTCTATCCAATCATCTACACACTAAATCACCCACTATATGTGTGTGACCCTCTAGGCTCAATACCAAGTTAACCATGAGTCTGACCCTCTAGGCTTAATACCAAGCTGGTTGTGAGTCCTCTCTATTAGAACTCCTTCTAACTCAGTGAATTATTTACTCATAATAATTAACTCAGCTCATGGACTATGAACGTACTAGGCCACTGTACTATAGTCCCCAGATGACATAAGAAATCTTACCATTGGACCTATCTGTCCTCAACTACCATGTATCTATAATTTCTCATCCATCTAATATCTGAGAGGCCATATATCGAATATAGTATTGTCAGGCCACATGTAGAATCCGTCTAAGTCTTGCTCCAATTGGATTCTCTTGGAGAACTCCTTCTCTCTCAATCTGACCAACTTGATCAAGGATTTACTTGAGTGAGAGCATACGAGATATTTCTCTCATGATACTAAGAGTGGATGATCCTCTATTGATACTCAATAGTCTTCACAAGGTTGGCTACTAATCTCAATAACCAATTATACCATATTTAGAACTTTCCTTATATATGTAAATATGATGTCAAGGAAAGGAGTACTCAAATAAAGAATCATTGGTGTCTCAAATCTAATGACCAAATATATAACTAGGACTATAAAATTGCTGTCTGACATTCGGTATCATTAACCATATAATATTCTATAAGCAAATCAATCAGTAAACTCATTCTCCAAGCACATATACTGTATCCTTAGTGTCTCTATACAAGTGTCACCTCCACCATATGGATTGGTATACAGTACATCGATATGTCCGGTTGTCTCAATATCCCTCTCAAGCAACCTATGACTGAAATTATGTAGAATATATGTTTAAAGTCGAATTGGTCTTATTATCGTGATCTCATCATGATCTAATTTTCATTACACAGAATCAAAAACATCATAATATATTATTTAATAGATAATATAATATAAAAATATATCAATAATAATAATGATATATATAACGTCTCATATGTGACATCCCTTACATGATTTATGAGGATTAAAAATCATATGTAACCAATAATTTAAAGTTATAGTTTAAAGATTAATTCTCTTCTATCAAATTCTTGAAAGGAAAATAATGATATAGTTGATGCTTGATACATTATGGGTTGATACTTTAACATCATGTGGTCAACATCTTGACACTATGCAATCATCGTTATTTTTATCATATGTGGTTGATATGATATCGTTCCTCGGATATTATCGATCACATTATGTCTGTAGAATATTCCTCAAATTCAGTGCAGTGAAACACTATCGAGATCGAGAGATGAGTGAAACCGTATGGATATTAATACATATTTACGAGCGTAACAATTTTAAAACTATACTATAAAAGCTCCCCTTATATACGTTCTTGCATGCAAAAGAGGTTGTCCCTCTACTTTTAACCTTGCTAGTCTCAGCACATCATTGATTCCTCAACTCCTCTTAAACTAACTTAAAGCATTGGAAAAACTTTGTCAAACACACCTCGATGTAATTTTGTAAAAGTCAGAATCTTCTGGATTCAGTTATTCTTGATATCAATAAAAAAAAAACAAAAGCAAAATAGGACTTTTGTTGGCTACAAGTCAACATCCATTTTGAATAACCAGATTTTTCACATAACAAATTTCTTTGGAGAGTCATTCTATCGTAAATCTAAATCCAATTAGTTAACTAGATTTCTAATTCATGCCAAACCTAGTTTGGAGCATCATTTTCATATCCATACACAATTAAAAGTACCAAAGTGACTTAAGCGAAAATAGAAACTATAATTTTTTTAAAGATTTGGTGTGCTCTGTAGTTGTAGCCTAAGCATCGCCTCATCTTGTTTCACAATTGGAAGTATGGACTCTCATGTAGTTATAGTTTAATTATCTATCCAAATCACAAGTATGTCATCTTCCAACCAGACATGCCATCTGTCAAACTAGACAAGATTTGGGTAGAACTCACACATCACATTTTAGCTAAAATGGATGGTTAGATAATGATTGGGGTAGAAATCACACACCACATTATAATGTGACAATTCTATAGCATGCCAATTATACAAACCATAGAGCTCTGATGGGATTGTCATATGAACTAAACAATCACTAAACTACTATATTTTAATATTCATTCATTTTATAAATAATTTGATATTAGTTACTACAAATCATAAAAACTTAAGTTGTCATGAAATGTCCTTATATATATATATATATATATATATATCCTCTCATGTGTAAGTTGGTTTATAACAGGTTTAACATACTAAACGAGTTGCAAACTCAAATAAAGAAAGGATATTATATAAATATTTGTAATTAAATACTAGGTAAAACAAAGAGAGATAAACGTAATATTTGGATTCATGATTTGCTCTGCTATCATGATCATGACTTTGGGTTTAATTTCCAATAGTCCTTAGATCGTTAGAAAAGCACACAACCACATTTAAAGGATTAATGACTCTGGGTTGTGTGCTTTTTTTTACTACTTATGAGTCCGAAAGCACACAACCAAAATTATATCTATGCCAGTTCTATTTTTGAACGTTGACTGTACTCAACCTACGTAAGTAACCGAGATTCCAACACTTAATACTTCCATTTCAGAGTGCAATTTATGGTTTAAATCCTGTCTCAAATTCTAGTATTATATTCCGATTACTTGTCACTAATTTAAAAAGACATTTTTAACATGCGTTGAATTATATTTATGACATAAGCATTTCTTCTTGTTTCTGTCAGAAGAATATTATTTTTTGTTGATATAATGCAACCTAATCTCGAGGATGTGATATGATGTTTTCACATCGTATACATTTGGCGCATAAGATGACGATAAGTGGTACAAATGTGCTTCGAAATCCTACAAACAAACCCTCTGGGTGTACGTTTGCGAACGCTCGTATCAGTTAATCTTCAGGCACCAAGTTTAATTTTAAAGACTATAAAAATGATTCTGATTGGAGAGTACTCTTCTTTAGTTTTGTTAATCGATTTAAATCAAATCGAATCGATTTTAAATTAAAATCTATCAATCCAATTGAATTTATTATCTCAAATCCTTAATCAATTCAAATTAATTGATCAAACTAATCCAAAAGATCCAATTTACAAATGAAGTGGGCTCAATTTGACATATCTTGTTTTGTTGGTTCAATTGCACTAAGATTCCAATCGATTCAATTAAACTACGATTTATTATTTATATATATTAATTATTTAAAAATATAAATTAGTTAATCGGTCAATCGAACTAGATCAACCAGCTTTGATTCGGTTCGGTTAAGATAGATCCAAATCGATTCCGATTCAAATTATTTTAATTTACTCGAATCGAACCAAAAATAGTAGTTCAATCCGATTCAGTCCTTAATGATACCGTTTAAATCGATTTGAACACCACTAGTATCTCATATTTAGAATCCAAGTTGTTCGAGGGATGACTGGAAGTCCATCATTAGTCGGGATCCGGTAGCAGGACCGTATCGAACTCGGATTCAAAAGTAGAGTGGAAAGAATTGATTCAATCCTCCTCCGAAAGAGAGAGATGCTTTGAGCCGATTCAATGGTATGTTTTGATTTATTATGTCATAAAATATTTAATACTCACTTATGTAAGGATCAAGAATGGCCAATAAGAGATGGATGACAACATGTTCCAGTTCTGGAAGAAGCTCTTACAAATGAATTTTCTGTCAATAATGGTTGAATTTTTCTTTTAAATTTCAATCTTGTTTGATAGTCTGAAGAATGAATCTGTTGAGCTATTTTTACTTGCAAAGTGTAAGGCAGAAGTTTAGATCAATGGGTTCGGTATGAAGATCTACCTATATATGGGTAATAAAACATAAGGTAAACCACTTCTACCAAAAGTTTGAGCGTATAATAAAGATCTTAACTTATATTTTATCTCTAACACTTGAACATGATCTCCACTCTAACACACCATCTGGATGGTTTGATGCACAACTTTTACTCTATTGATCTAGCAGTGATTATATTCTACACTCCAAAATTGGCTGACCATGAGATTTATTAGTCTCTTTTTTTTATTTTTCTTAACAAATCCAGTTTTATCAGTTTATTTATTTAGTTTTTGTTATTATGGTCCGATAAGATTATTGTCACTTTTGTTTGAAAGTTTGTTTCTAAAATCAATGGAGAAATTCCTTTTTTAGATGAAGCCACTTCTTATCAAAGGCTACCAGAAAGATATGGCCTGTGAAATTTCTGGTATTATGTGTCTCAAAACAAATTAATCTAGTAAATTTGATTTACATATGCATAGAAAACATATTAAATTGATAGGGATAAACCATGCTAGTAATTTAAATACATAATAAACATATGTTAGTAACTGCAAAAATATTAAAATTGTTAATATCATGAAGTTATGGAACATTATAAAAATAGTTGTTAACTAATACATTCTTATTCATCAAGCATCCAACAACAAAAATTTTAAAATATGTAAAACAAGTGTCATGCTTCAATACTAGTTGCTTTATATATATGTTAAATTTGAGGGTGAGCCTTGGTATAATTATAACTTTGTTCCTTTGTGATTTGGAAGATGAAGATTTGAGTGACAGAAATAGTTTTTTTTTAACTATTTAAAGATAAGGCTACATATATTGATCCTCTTCAATTCTCGCATTAGCGAAATCCTCATGTATTAAGTATGTCCTTTTTATATATATACTATGTTTGGGATGATGTCAACCTAGCGACTTGCCTTTATATAATTATACAATTATGGTTTCGTACAGGAAGTAAAAGACAATGTAGATGAGAGTGTACAAAAATAAAGACATGGAGTTTTTTTTATCTTTAATGTAGGATGAGGAAAATATAGTATTTTTTTTTGGGGTGTTGTGTATTTCACGCAGTATTAACCCTATCATTGAATCTTGGACAAAAATAAACATTGTAATAAAAAAACTTATAAATATCAATCTTTTCTATTTCTATCTTGGTTGTTGAAAATTCTGATATGATTTTAAATTAATAAAAGTTTATAGGTTGTCAAAAAAATTATTATGGATAGAACACTTTATCACTTATTGTTCTTTTCATCTAAATAAGTATTAGTGATTAAATAATTTAGTTCATCACTAAATTATTATCACTCTTTTCATCACAAACCTAAGTTACTACTAAAACTTTTCATTAAGACATTTAGTGACAGAATCATCAATCAACAAATATAGTCAGCTACAAAAAATTTATTTTATTATTTTTAATAAATAGAATATTATAAAAGTATTATTTTTTAATTTATTTATTTTAATAATAGAATTTAAATATGTTAACTGTAAAAATAGATCGTCACTAAAATCCATATTCACTGCCAAGTGTATCTTTTTTAGTCACTACAACTTTTTTTACCACGGAACCTAAATAGGCCGATAAAAGCTGATGACAACTCACATCGCCACTAATTCTTCTAGTGATAATTTTTTAATTTTCAATAATAACTTTTGTCTTGTGGTGCTTCCAGATGATGACGACTACGTGGGAGCAACACTTCCACCACCAGCAGCAGCAACAGCGATACCCTGAGGCAATGTTTTAGCCTTCACAGTAGCAGGAACTGCCGCAGTCAAATTCATCTACAAATTCCAATCTTGTTTGATGTCCAATCATTCTCTCGAACTATTATTGGAGCAGACTTAGCAGGATTACACCCTGAGGTAATGTTCTACAATTCATCTACACTTTCATATTAATCCACTAATCCAAGCATTACAATATTCATACACATTATCTAATATAATTAATTATATGATCGAAAGGAGCTAACTTCTTGGCAAAACTAGCTTAAATGAATAACCTTTTTTAAGTTCATATAAATAGAAAATGGAAACTAATATGCATTAGCCACAGCCAGTTCATGTTGAATTAGCATTTCAGATATGCACTTTTGATTCTCCAATGAGCTTGGAGGAAAGTTCTCCAATCAAATGCATTGAAAACTTTTTCTATCTCTAATCAGAGAAAATAATACGTACTTCTTTTTGTCATTGTGCATATTTGTAAAGTATTCAAGTGGTTAAGATGCATTGGATGCACTCAATCGAAAGATCAGGAGTTCCAACTTTCATGTTCTGCAATCTTTGAATGAAACAAGTAAATTTTTGAAAAACAAAAAAAATTCCTTCATGTAATATGTTTCGAGATTCTTTGCTTTATTTTATAATATCAGGAGTTCTCGTAACATACATAGGTATATTATTCGCTGTTAGGTGTAGATTTCCACCAGATATGTAAACCAAGCCATAATGTACAACATTCCATCTGCAGCAATCAAGCCTTTCATATGTGTCAGGAATCTGACAATCTGATAGAGACCCGTGGCTATGCCAAGTCCAGAATAGGGTTTCCTGTCATTCCTTCCTGTGGATGGCATTTACGTATGACATTGCCCAGTGCATGAGCAATTTTAAGAAGAAAGTATAATAGGAGGAGGAAGAAGTAGAAGAGACGTAGGCAAGGAAGAGGAATAAGTAGAAGAGAATTATCACTTACATTTAGTAGACCATATAAAAGCTTTTTGTTAGATACTTTCAAGTCCACAGTACACGAGCAGCTCAAACGCAATAGGAAGAAGGACCTTGATGTCGAACACCTCGGCCTTAATAGTGGCGCAAAGACACAGCGGGGCATCCAAGTCGGCGAGGTCTTGGATCACCGTGCAGCGCTTGTCCTTCGTGTTCGGGCGTATGACCGCATGCACCAGCCCACCGAGCAGGTCGATGCATGCGTCCAGCTTGAGTGTGTCGATGGGGCACGCCGCAGCCGCTCGCGTCTTGGGAGACGGGGGCACCGGCGCCACCCTGCACAGCGGCGGCGCCGGGGACTTCTTGGGCAGTGGTTGGGGTGGAGCAATAAGGGCAAGCTAGTGAATGAGAGACAACACAAGGGCTTTTTCTTCCCTTTCTGAACTTATGGACGTCTTCCTTCGTCTTGTCTTGCTCCAAAGGAATCCATTAATAGAATCTCTCTCTTTACCTACACAGGAATAGAATCAATCTTATTACCCAGATTACATCGTTCTATACTCAACGTCTTTCTTTATCTGCTTCTTCAACTTATGTCTTTCGCTATTACTAATCTGTCGATCAGTCCACCCTCCTGTGGGGCTATTAAGAAGTATTATTTTGTGTTTTTTCATGTTTTATACATGAGCTCTCAAACTTGCATTGTGATATCTCATTCTCAGGCAAAGTGTGCAAATAGGAGGAGGACATCTAAATACATGGTACATTTTGTTGGGAAATAAGGAGCAAGGAAATGATAAAACAGAATACTACGATCCAATTAACGAAAAATGATTTCAATCAAGAAAACGATGTAGTATTAAACAGGAGGTAAAAGAACAAAAACACTTACAAGATTATCTCCAAATGCACACACTCTCTTCTCTACACACTTGCTTCATTCACTAAGGTCCTATTTATAAGACATAATAGTAACTACCTCATACAACTTCCTTCATCCCACTATCTTACTATCTCACCCATGATTAATAACTACCCCCACTAACTCCTAAACTACTTCCACAACTCCTAAATATGAGCCACTACTCCTAAATATGTTAACTACCTATGTAACTACCATGAATCAATTCTCAACACTCCCCCTTGATTCATAGTTACATACACCAATTTGAGACATAAAATAAACATGCTTCTGAACTGGAAGTGACTTGGTGAGAATATCTGTAACTTATTCATCCGTGCTACAGTACTTCATTGTTATAACTCTATTTGCTGTAAGATCTCGGATGAAATGATAGCGTATCTCTATATGCTTCATTCTTCTATGAAATGTTGGATTCTTCATCATTGCAATTGTAGCTTTGTTGTCACAAAATATTTCTGTTGCTTCCTTTTGGTCTCGATGAAGATCTTCAAGAAGTCTTCTAGGTCATATAGCTTGACATGCTACTGATGTTGCAGCTACATACTCTACTTCCGATGTCAACAATGCAGTTGTTTCTTGCTTCTTTGAACTCCAAGATATAGCTCCTAATCAAAGGCTAAAAATATTGCCTGAAGTACTCTTTCTATCATCCAAATCTCCTGTCCAATCATTATAAGTAAAACTAAATAACTTACATTTAAAATTATGAGAATACTAAATTTTATAATTTGTAATTCTAGAAATATAACGTAAAATTCTTTTAACAGCTCCGAGATGATGTTTACTTGGGCTTAGCATAAACCTGGATACTACACCAATAGAGAAGATTATATCTGGTCGAGTATGAGTTAGATAGATCGAACCTCCAACTAAACTTCTGTAGTATCTTGCATTTGTCAAATATGTACCATCTTTAAGTATCAATTTCTCATTTACATTCATAGGTGTAGCTGCAGCTTTGCATTTAATCATTAGATTTTTTAAGCAAATCTAATGCATATTTTCTTTGTGAAATAAAAATTTCAATTGATCCTTGCTTCACCTCCAACCCAAGAAAATAGTGTAGTAGACCTAAATCTGACATTTCAAACTTATTCATCATACATTTTTTAAATTCTACCATAATAGAGATAGATGAACCCATATATATAATATTATCAATATAAAGGTAAATTATAAGAATATTATATTCACCTTCTTTCTTTAGATAAAGTGTAGGTTCATTATCACTCCTTTTAGACCTTTTTTCATATCCTTTAACCAAAAAACCTTCAGGTTGAGTAACAAAAACTTTTTCTTGTAAATCTCTATTTAAAAATACAGATTTCACATCAAATTGATAAACAGGCCAACCTAAATAAGTAGCTAAAGCCAAAAAGTTTCTCACGGTTTCGAATCTAGCAATTGGAGAAAAACTATCATCAAAGTCAATACCTTGTTGCTGCGAATATCCTTTTGCTACAAGCCAAGCCTTATGCTTTTGGATACTTCAATCTGCATTATACTTTGTTTGTATACCCATTTCAAACCAATAGCTTTCTTTTCTTTTGATAGATCCATTAGCTCCCAAGTTTCATTCTTCTCAATTGACTTGATTTCCTCCTTCATTGTTTTTCGTCATTCCTCTTTTTTAACTACTTCCTCAAAATTTATAGGATCTGAAATAAATAAAGAAAATGTTGAATCATAAATCTCTATTAGTGATCTAAACTTTCCTGGAAAGGTTTTATCTGAGGAATCATTTGCTGAATTTTAGCTGCTACTAGGTGAGGTTGATGCTAAACTTGTTGGAGCAGGATCTATCACTTGATTCGGTAGAGTGACTAGTTCTGCTGGAACACAAATTTTTGTTTCACCTTCATTAATCTCCTAATTCCAACTTGCCCTTTCATCAAATACAATATTTTGTTAATAATAATTTTGCCACTTACAAAATTATATAATCGATATACTTTGGATTGTGTAGAATATCCAATTAAGATACATTTTTCTGATTTTTCATCAAGCATATGATGATTTTATGAATTTACCAAAACATAAGCAATACAACTAAAAATTCTTAGATGGCTTACAGTTAGCTTTATACAATACTAATCTTCAAAAGGAGTTTGATTTATAACAGCCTTTGTCAGTGAAATATTCAACAAATAAACTGTTGTTGCAACTGCTTCTGCCCAAAACTGATTCGGAAGATGCTTTCTTTTAAGAAAACTTCTTGCCATTTCGACAATAGTTCGATTTTTACGTTCAGCTACACCATTTTGCTCTAGTGTATATGGTGCTATCAATTTCCTACAAATATCATTTTCTTCATGAAAGAAATTAAACTCATTAGAGATAAATTCATACCTCTATCTGTCTGAAGTGTCTTTATGCATCTACCACTTTGCCTTTCTACAAGTGCCTTGAATTTTCAAAAGCTATCAAATACTTCATATTTCAATTTCAGGAAATATACCCAACTCATGCGGCTATAATCATCAGTAAATAATAGAAAATATCAACTTCCTCCAAATGATTTTATATTCATAGATCTATATAAGTCAGCATGAATTAGTTCAAGACAATTAGATACTCTCCATGTTTTTCCAACAGGAAATGGTTTCTTACTTTGTTTGCCATAAATACACCTTTCACATACATCAAGTGTATTAATTTTAGGCAATCAATAAACCATTTCTTTTTTATTTAACAATCTTAAACCTTTAATGTTAATGTGTCCATATCTCAAATACCATAAATTTGTCTCATTCTTTTGATTTGCGACAAGAGCATGTTTCTCAATATTTGAAACATCAATTGGAAATATCTTATTTTGCGTCATGCAAATATTTACCATAATCAAGTCAGATTTTTTATCTGTAATAGTGCATAAACCATCATCAAATATAACTGAATATCCAATATCTATCAATTATCCAACGCTCAATATGTTATGTGATAAGCTAGGAATATAGAAAATATTATTAAGTTGTTTTGCCTTCTCTTGATTTGTCTTCACCTCAATTATTCCTTTTTCTTCTACTTGGATTTGTTTGTTATCTCCAAGTTTAACTTTCAACTTATGAGTTTCATCAATATCTCTAAATATTAATCTTATGTCTGACATATGATTAGAGCATCCACTATCCAAAAACTAAATATCACCTGAGATATTGTTAACTTATGAATGAGTCATAAACAACTTACTATTGTCTTCATTTTCTTCCACAAAGCTTGCTTTCTTTTCTTTTTTCCCGCAATCTGCCTTCATATGACCAAACTTCTTATAATAGTGACATTGAATTCCACTCTTGTAGTTTTTCTGATTATAGTTTGATTGCATTTTATCATGCCCATCAAAGTGTCATCTTTCTCTTCCTCTTCCATTTCCTCTACCACGAAATCCTCCTCTGCCACGTCCTCTTCCTATTGATTTTTTGTCTTCTTTTGAAGTAGAAGACTCCCCCTTAACCTTAAATAATTTTTCCTCACTTTTTTCAAGTGACATATTCAACCTTGCTTCATGTGCTTGCAAGAAACCCATTAGTTCATTAAATGAATAAGTAGATAAGTTCTTTGACTCTTCAATTGCCACAACAATATGATCAAATTTCGGAGTTAAACTTCTTAAAACTTTTGCAACAATTATATGATCATGAAGATGTTCACCATAGGATTTCATTTGACTAACAATTTCAGTCACTCGAGAAAGAAAATCTTGCACTGATTCATTGCTTTTCATAAATAAAATTTCAAACTCACAGCGAAGGGTTGAAGTTTTACCGTAGTCACTTTCGATGAGCCCTGAAATTCATTTTGCAGTATCAACCAAGCTTGTCTTGAGGTTGTTGCTACTGCAATTCTTGAGAAGATTGTCTCATGCACAGCTTATTGAATGAAGAATAATACATTTGAGTCCTTATTTCTATTCTCCCTCAACCTGGTTTCTTCATCTAGATCTACATATCCATTCTCTATCAAGTCCCAAAGATATTAAGACTTGAATAGAATTTTAATCTTGATACTCCAAAATTTGTAGGATTTGCCCGAGAAAATGGGAATAAGGGGTTGAGATATAGAATTATCATTAAAAGCCATAATGCCCAATTCATATTGAAACAAGGCTCTGATATCATAAATGTTGGGGAAGGAGGAGTAAGGAAACGATAAAATAGAATACTACGATCTAATTAACAAAAAACGCTTTCAATCAAGAAAATGACGTAGTATTAAACAAGAGGTAAAAGAATAAGAACACTTACAAGATTATCTCCAAATGCACACACTCTCTTCTCTGCACACTTGCTTCATTCACTAAAGTCCTATTTATAGGACATAATAGTAACTACCTCATACCACTTCCTTCATCCCACTATCTCACTATCTCACCCATAATAAATAACTATCCCCACTAACTCCTAAACTATCTCCGTAACTCCTAAACATGAGCCACTACTCCTAAACATGTTAACTACCTATGTAACTACCATGAATCAATTCTCAACACATCTGCCATTCTTCATGCCTTGGTGTGTGATCAACGTACAAAGAGTGTTGAGAGGCTTAGGAGGGAGAAGATAATAACACCCATAGAGATTGATAATCTCACCTCTATTCATAAAAAAAAATTAAAATTTTATAACACTAGGTTATTCTCATTGTTGAAGTGGATAGAAAGAATGGATAAAGTTATCATACTAACAAAGAGTAGGAGAAGACTAAATCTTCTGTATTTCTCTTAATATTTTTTATAATTTTACAAACTCTATATTTTTTATGACTCAACATATGAGGTTTATATAGTCCTCCAAGATATATTACATTTATGCACTAAGAATAAATCTCTCTCTTTCAAGAAACCCTTTCAAGAATCAATATTCAATTTGACTTGTCCTTCTATAAATATTTTCTTTTGATGAAATGAATCTTTCTTCTAATAAAATTGATCTCTTCATGATAATTAAACAAGTTTAATTCCAATATTCTTCCCCCTTAAACTTATTCCATCCAACATGCCAGGTTTCCTTCGAAGTTGTTAAAATATTTTAAATTTTAGAGGTTTTATAAATACGTCGACCACTTGTTCACTTGTCTTGACATGATATAGCTCAACTTCTTTATTTTTGATATGATCTCTTATAAAATGAAATCTTATGTCAATGTGCTTTGATCTTTTATGGTAGACTGAATTCTTGGCTAAGGCAATAGCTGATTTATTATCAATATAAATTTTTGTTGACTTCTCCTGTGGCATATGAAGTTCTTGGAATGATCTTCTTAGCTATATTACATGACAAACATAGGAAGATGCTGCTATATATTCTGCTTCACAACTTGATAGTGCAATGATATGCTATTTTTTTGAAGACTAAGTAAATATAGCTCCACTAAAATAAAATACAAATTCAGTTGTACTCTTTCGATCATCATAGCTTCCAGCCCAATCGCTATCACTATATCTAATAAGATCTAGTCCTTTTGATGATGAATAGAATATTTCATACTCAATTGATCCTTTAATATATTATAAAATTCTTTTAGCGATATTTAAATGAGAAGTTTAGGAGATTCCATATATCTACTTATTAAACTAACTCCAAATAGTATATCAGGTCGAGTGCATATTAAATACCTTAAACATCCAATTAGACTTTTTATAATAAGTTGGATTAATATATTTACCTACGCCTTCTTTGGTCAACTTGGTGTCATATTCAATAGGTGTATCTGTAAAATAACAATCTTCCATAGAAAATTTTTTTAGAACCTCCTTTGCATAATTTTCTTGTAATATAAAAATTTCTTTATTGTTTTGTATAATTTAGATACTAAAGAAATAAGTCATTAAGCCTAAGTTGTTCATCTCAAACTCCTTCATAGAGTGCTTAAAATCTTTAATCATAAAGCTACTATTACCTGTAAATATTAAATCATCTATATACAAGCATACAAACATGATATCTCCATCAATGTTAGATTTTATATAGAGAGCATGTTCATGTTGATATTTAGAAAAACCGTTTTGAATAAAATAAGCATCTATCCAAGAATTTCATACTCGTGGGGCTTGTTTAAGCCCATAAAGAGCTCTCTTTAACATATATACTTTGTCTTCTTATTTATAAATAATAAAACCAGGGGGTTGTTGAACATATATCTCTTCTTCAAGAACTCCATTAAGGAATGATGATTTGATATCCATTTATAAAAAATTTTATTTCATTTGAACTGCTAGGGCGATAAGTAATCTTACTATCTCTAATCGAGTAATTGGTGCAAACACTTCTTCATAGTCAATCTCATATTATTGTTTATATCCCTTTGCGACCAATCGTGTTTTATATTTCTCCACCTCTCCTTGTCATTTCTTTTTGTTTTGAAGATCCACTTAACACCGATCACTTAGTAGTCTTTTGGAAGTGTAGTAAGCTCCAATGTATCATTTTTGCTGATAGCATTAATTTTCTCCTTCATAGCTTGTCTCTATTTTTCTTCTTTACAAGCTTCTTCGAAAGTTAACGGATCATATCTTGCAAAAAGATTAAATAGAGAAAGTTCATCATTGTTAGTATCAATTCTTCGAGTCACATCATATAGCTCCTGGGTCGGTCTTGTCCTTCTTATAATTAGACTTCTTGAATCATGTGACATAGCTGATCTCGGTGATGATTCTAGTAAAGCCTCTTCCATGCTTGCTTGTATTATATCATCCTTTTCTGATGATATAGCTTTCTTATGATATTCATTACTTTTTCAATCTCAAATATGTTGTTTATCAAACTCAACATCTCTGAACATCAAAACTTTATCTGTGAGAGGATTGTAGAGTTTGTAACCACTGTACATCACAAGTTTTGTTCTCTTTTCTTTTGGTATCTTAGCAAATGCAACACTTCCAAAAATTTTTAAACGATTAACTCTTGGTTTCTGTAGGCTCCATACTTCTTTTAGTATAGAATTGCCAATTCACCTTATTGGAAACCTGTTAAGCAAATAAACTGCATAGGCAACAACATCTCCCTAAAATTCTTTAGGAATTTTTCTTTCCTTTAACATGCATTAGACCATATTAAGTATAGTCTTATTTTTTCTTTCTGAGACACCATGTTGTTGAGGTGTGAATGGTATTGTAAATTGATGTAAAATTTTATTATTTTTATAAAAATTTCTAAATTCATTTGATGTATATTCATCATCTCTATCTATTCGTAAATATTTAATCTTGCAACCACTTTGTCTTTCAACCAAGTTTTTAAATTTCTTAAATTTATTTAATACTTCTTTCTTTTCCTTTAAAATATAAAATTCTATTAAAGTTTTGCCACTATGATCATCAGTGAAGGTAAGAAAATATCTGCTTCTCCCAAATAATACTGGCTAATAAGGCCATAAACATCCGAGTGTAACAGATCAAGTTGATGCAATGCTCTTTTTGTTCTATTGATTTTGAAAGGATTTCTTTCTTACTTACCCAAAATATATACTTCGCATAATTTTGATGGACGGTCAATTCTTGATATTTTTATCACTATATTAAACTTCTCTAGAAGTTTTAAAGTCTCAAAATTTAAGTGTGCATATCTAAGATATCATAATATAGAAATACCCTTAATATTAATTTTAAATTAATTTGATCGATAAAAATATATAAATATAGAGAAAACATTCTATTCTTCGCCATTTTCACATGTGATATTAATGTCTTAGTCTTATCATAAATTGAAAGAGTCATATCTTTCATCTCAATATTATAATATTTTTTAAGTAATTGTCTCAGGCTAAGAATATTATTTTTTATGAGGCACATAATAAATATCTGAAATGCATAATTGTTTGTCATTATGGAGTTCAAGAATAATTTTACCCTAATATTTCCAGAATAACTTGTATCCATTTTTGAAAATAATTCTTTAATGTCACACATGTGATTTGAACCTCCTGTATCTAGATACCATATCATAGACTGATCTTCCTTTAAATTATCATAAGTTATTAGCAAAACTTGGTTTTCATTCTTCTTTTTTTTTAATAAAATTTACCATCACCTTGATTGTTAGGATTATAATAGTATTCAAAGGAGTACTGCCCATACCTTTTACATATATAGCATTGTATTTTAGACCTTTTAGAATTTCTATCATGTCCATGGCCTCGACCACGTCCTCGACCATAACTTCGACCTCTTTGGCTAGAATTTTCTCTACCACCTTTATTATTTGTATATTCTTGATAGGTCTAATTTCTGCCACCTCTTCCTTTTTGTCCACGACCTCTTCCTCTTTAAATATTTGATTCATCTTTATTTTCAAAAGTAAGCTTGATCTGTAGTGTTTGTTCCACAATTTTATCTTTTATTTTTTTTTTGTAATCATTTATTTATGAACTTGTAGGAAACCCATAAGTTGTTCTAAAGATATTTCTTTAAAATCTTTAGACTCTTCGATCGAAACAGCAATAAAATCAAAATTTGAATCTAGTGATCTTGGTATCTTTTCTGTCACTCTTTGATAACTTGTTTGTTCACCATTTCTTCTCATTTGATAAATAATAGAAATAACTTTTGTAAAACACTTAAAAATAGTTTCAAAATTACTTTGTTGTAATTTTTCAAAATTGGCTCGTAAAACTTATAGACAGAGTTTTTTTTTTTTAACCTTATCAACACTACCAAATGCTTTTTGAAGCATTTCCCAAGCCTCTTTTGAAGTATTTGCTGAAGCGATGATTTCGAACATTGTCTCATCAAACCCTTGATAGATCGCGAACAATGTCTTTTCTTCTACTTTTTTCTATCTTTGAGTTGCTTTCTTGCTTTTGCATTCATTGCTCCTTCTTCTGCTGGACTTGGTTCAACAAATCCATCTTCCACAAACTCTCATATATCTTAGGAGCCTAGAAGAACCTTCATAATTTTTTTTGTCAATCTAGTGATTTGTAGTTGGAAGGTGCTTGGGGATGAAGCAATAGCTATGATACTAATTGTTGAAGTGGATAGGAAGAAGGGATAGAGTTATCACACTAAGAAGAGTAGGAGAAGGCTAAATCTTTTATATTTCTCTCAATATTTTTTTATAATTTTACAAACTCTATATTTTTTATAACTCAATATATGAGGTTTATATAATCCCCCAAGATACATTACATTTATGCACTAAGAATGAATCTCTCTCTGTTAAGAGAATCATTTTAAGAATCAATAGTCAATTTGACTTATCCTTCCATAAATATTTTTTTTTTGATAAAACGAATCTTTCTTCTGATGAAATTAATCTTTTCATGATAATTGAACAAGTTTAATTCCAACAATTCTCACTCAAGCACGAATTATCTTATAGATTAACCCCAGGAGCAATCAAACTATCTTGATTCTTCCTTTCATAAGAACCGAAGACCCTAAGACTCAATATGTATTTATAGAAGTAAACTCTAATTTACTAAAAAATATTAATTAATTTAAATATAGTTAAAATTTTAAAAATATTTATCAATCTTAATTTGAATATTTTTTACTTTGTACCTAATGTAGAAATGGAATAACTAACTTGAAAAAGTCACCATAGTTACATAAATGATGCAACACCTTTTTCCAATAAACTTATCAATCGATCTTGTGTAGTTGGAATCGAATCAATGATGCTACTTGATTTGGGAGAGTGACCTCAGATTAACGTGATTCAATAAATTTCACCTACATTCACAAAAAAATAAAAAAATCAAATTCTTCATCATGCAATATCAATTATAAGATCTTGAGTTATCATTACTGAAGCATAAAATTTGATTCTATCATACAAACCCTAAAGAACTTATGTTTCAATCCTCTTTGCAAATATGATTACTTTATTTGACTTTTTTTCTCACCAAAACTCTGATTCAAGAATAAATTTTAATTTATTGAGGACTCTACTAACTAATTTAAAATATAATTAAAATTTTTAAAAATATTTACCAAGCCTTACGGAAAGCGCACACCCAACTGATTTGCTGATATAGAAGAATGCATAACACAATCCCCGTTTGTGGTCCTCTATTTTGTGTAAGCAAAGACTTTGATGAACCCTAAGATTGAGTCATAATGATCAATATCTTCATAGCTAACTTCAAGCTTGTTTTGATTCTTGCCTTTTTTTTTGCCGAGGGCTTAGGTGACAAAAACTAAGAACACAATAAAGTTTGTTAGATTTTGTCCAATAACTTAGTATAAGATATCTTAAAGATTTAATTAGATTCTAATTAGTGATCAAGAAAAAAAGTTATAATATTAGGAGATTATTTGAATGGGAGAGGACTCATGATATATTTATCTAAACTCTTACCTATATAATGATAATTTCTTTTTGAATTTTAATCATCGATCATCAATACTATCATTATAATGCTACTGTGGAAGATAGAAAGGATATTGGTTTCTAATCCAATCATTGTTGCCGTTTTATGAAAAGTAAGAATATTATCGGTCTCCAAAATCATCATTATAATGATCCTTTAGAAAGTAGAAAGAGAGAAGATGAATTTACGCATATTATATATATTGATATATCATTTCAATTAATCATTTATAACTACTATAAGTTAATTATCAACTAATTATTAATTTTTATAATGATAAATGGTGGTTTATCAAATCCACTCACTAGAGTCTGAGATTTGACATCCCCTCCGGTGAATTTACTTAAAAATTGGTATAGTAATGCTAAAAAATCTGATTAAGGTTTTGAAATTTATAGTCTGGTTGGATTTACCAAACCCATAGACTAAAGATCGAGGTCTTATTCTGTCTAATAATTTTTAAAATTTTCATCGCTTACCTTTAAAAAAGAAAGTTAAATTATTTTTATGTCAATATCTGTTAAAAATCAATCATTATGATATTAAGAAAAGAGAAAAATCAAGTATTTTATAGTTTAAAAATTATTTTGATAAAAAATTAATATTGAATATGATTTACTTAAAAGCAGGTTAACAATAATAAATCTGTGGAGAATTTTAATATTTAGAGGAAAATTCATAGTGATGTATGTATATAATATAATAAAAAGATGAATAAAAAAGGAAGGTGTTTCTCATTTCTACCACACACACACAGCAGCAGCAGCAGCAGCAGCAGCAGAAAAGGGAGCTCCTCCTTGCCCTTCCCCGCCGCCAAATCCATCGTGTGATCTCTGATCATCCCTGCGATTGATCCACTCGCCGTCAGCTCCAATCGGGTGGGTGCCGATCGATCTCTCTGAACCCCATCCTCTAGCCAGGATCCCCATCAGCTCTCTTCCCTAATTACTTTCACCCCTTTCGATCTACCCTCTATGATCAATCACGACAACCCTTTGATCCATTGCAGAGCTCTTCAATTTCTTGCATGCATGCTATGGATCTCATCTTCGTTTGCTCTCTTTTAGGGAATTTGGCATCTTTAATTCGTTTCTTCTTTGTCTGGTACCGTTTTGTTCAATTGATGAGAGTTTCATCTTTTTTTAGGGTTTTCCTTCTTTACCTTATGACTAAATTGAGTCTCTTTGATGCAGGAAATATAAGATTGCATTCATTTTCCTCCAAATCGGTGAGGTTTGATCCCCACGAACCATATTTCTCCGTTTTTATTCCACTTATAATTTTAATTACATGATTCCCCTCTTCTCATTCCGTAATTTGTCGCTGCATTCATTAGTGATAAACAAGGATTCATCGAGGAGGAATTCATAGTCGAGATGGCCACAGTACTTAGTGCCAGTAGCCCTCTGAACTCATCTATTCCGATCCAGGAAGCAAGTAGCAGGAACAAGAGGAAGTTCCGAGCTGATCCGCCACTGGCAGACCCAAATACGCTCGCTGATGCATTGCATATGGAGTTGCCGGACTACGAGTTGTTCCCAACGGAGAAAAATACTGAGATTCCCATCCCCGAACACAACCATGCAGGCATCTGTGATGTGTGTAGGACTCATATGTTTGGGCACAAAGAGGGTCTGGAGTTGGATGAATTCCAGGATGTCGATTGGAGTTGCCTCACGGAGTCCCAGCTCGAGGATATCTTGTTGAGTAATTTGGATATGGTCTTTAGGACCGCGATTAAGATGATCACTTCGCATGGGTACACCGAGGAAATTGCCACAAATGCTGTGTTGAGCTCAGGGCTCTGTTATGGTTATAAGGATACAGTTTCTAATGTTGTGGACAATGCATTGGTTTTCCTGAGGAGTGGGCAAGAGGTGGATTCTTCTCCTAGGGACAATGTTGCCGAGGATCTGAAGAAGTTGGGGAAAAGTGTGTTGGCCGATATGATAAGTGTGCTTAGGGATGTCAGTCCGTTCTTCAGTACAGGTGATGCAATGTGGCACTTGCTGATGTTCGATGCAAATGTCTCCCATGCTTGTGCAATGGATAGCAATTTGTCGAACACAGTCATATATGATGAATACTTGGGCACTTCTACTGGTTCCCAGTTGGAATCAGGGTCAGTCTCTAATAACACCTCCCCTTCAATAAACACTGAAACAAATGTTCAAGGGCCTGAGAAATTGAATCGCATCATATCTTGTCCTGAGAACATGCAGAAATCCAACACTGCAAAAGTGGTAGGGATCCCGAGCCTACCTTGTGGAAGGTTCTCTGCCTCAAATGAGGATGGCATGGGCCCAAAACCTAAACCTGTGAAGGAAAGCTTGGTTTCGTCATATAATCATGCTCAAGAATCTTCTGTTGTTGTTTCTCGATCTTCACAGGAAGAGAAGCCTGTTGGCAGTAGAAAGGTCCATGTAGGTAGTTCTAAAAGAGAATTCGTCCTCCGACAAAAGTCAGTTCACTTTGAGAAGAGCTATCGATCCTTGGGTTCTAAAGCAGCTTCAAGAGCATGTAAACAGAGTGGGTTGAGTAGCCTAATTTTAAATAGGAAATGCAATCCAGTATCGGATTCCGCAAGCATGAGTTTGAAGAGCTCCTCATTAAAGATTGGGAAAGCTGCAGGAATCAACAAATCAACAGCAGATGCTAACCTTAGCCTTTCTTTTAGTGATGGACACTCGGCTAGTCCATCATGCATCCCAAAAGAAATTAGCAGTCAGTTACTAGCATCTAGTACAAATACTGAACTTTCTTTGTCACTACCTTCTGAGATCAATGCTGGTGTTAGTCTTAAGCAGGAACCTAATGTTAATGCTGCAAATTATAGCTCAATCCATTCTGATATTATGTGCAGAGATTGGGTCCTAGAGGACAAGAAGGATGAGAAGCTGCTTGTACTAGTTCCCCTAATGCATGAACTCCAGGCGCAGTTGCAAGACTGGACTGACTGGGCTCAGCAAAAAGTGATGCAGGCTGCCCGAAGGCTGAGTAAGGAGAAGGCTGAGCTGCAAATGTTGAGACAGGAAAAAGAAGAAGTGGCTCGTCTCGAAAAGGAGAGGCAAACTTTGGAAGAAAATACCAGGAAAAAGCTTGCTGAGATGGAACTTGCAATATCAAAGGCTAGTGCCCAGGTTGAAAGGGCTAATGCTGCTGCCCACAGGCTTGAATTTGAGAACACTCAGCTAAGGTTGGGAATGGAAGCTGCAAAATTACGTGCTGCAGAATCAGCAGCCAATTGTCAAGAAGTTTCAAGAAGGGAGATGAAGACTGTTAAAATGTTCCAGTCATGGGAAAAACAGCAAGTCCTGTTTCAGGAGGAGCTTGCAACTGAAAAGCATCAACTGTCTCAGCTGCAGCAGCAACTTGAACAAGTCAAGAAGCTTAGAGATCAATCAGAGGTAAATCTCTTTCAATAGTGTATCATTCAAATTTTTAAGTGTGGAAGTGCATGCAATGCATTAGAGAAAGTCACCTGAACAGTAAAAGTACATAATTGTACTGTATAATCAGTTCCCTTAAGACACATAGTTTAAGGTTTTAGTCCATATTATCAAATGTAAAAGATTTTGTATATGTTGCTCTTTTTGCAAAAGAGGCTGTCACCTGCAAAGGATAAGATAAAATATGAACTGATATCCACGCCAAGCAACATAAATAGAAATTATCAAATTAAGATGTTCACAACCACATGGTATGAGATTAATAACTTGCAAATAAAGTGTTGATCACAGCAAGGCTATGAATTATCTTTATTCATCTTATTGCTGATGGTTTAAGCTGTTCTCTTGCCATACAAGTTGGTCATACTACTTCCACAACTAGCTATTGTCCAAAGGGCTGTCTGATTTCTGAGAATTTGTTTCAGTGGCAATCATAAGTGCAGTATAATTAGAAACATGTATTTGGATATGCTACAGAAAAATCTTTGCAATTGTAAAGTGGAACTATTTAATTTGTTTGCTTGCAATTAGACCTTACAAATGTTTTTGCTAGGGATGGATGGCAGGAGGGATCATGGTTGAAAGAGGTGCAGGTAGTTTGGTGGTTGGCAAGAATGCCAAACCATGAAGTCAGGTAGCTGTAGTTGGGTGGATGATTAGAGGAATGGCAATGGTCGGAATGAGCAGTGAGAAAGGTGTGATAACTGAGAGGATATTAGGATTTGAATTGGTGTCACTTGAGCTACATTTCGTCATTGAGTTGCATGCTGAAATACAAGCACAGAGGTTTACATCTTGACAGGAATTGCAGATTTTTTACAATTAGGATTAAATGTGCAAAGAGAGGGAGAAGAAAAAAAGAAATGAAAACTCAATTTGGATAGTGCATCATTCTCAATAGAATTCAATGGTGGGAAAAGATCTATTCAACTGAACCCAGATGGTTGGAATTTAACTAGAACCAAAGAATGCAGTCAATATATGTCTCAACTGAGGTTAGGAAACCAAATAGAGCTAAACTCACTGTGGCTAGGCCCACATCATACAAGTATCATTTGGCTAATATATGTAAATGCTCCAAATGTTTGAAAGTTGACATCATCCTTCTCCATCTGTTCACTTTAGCATCCAATTTGCCCTAAAAAGCTTTTTAAATCTTGTTTCCTAGCTTTTGGGTCTTATAAATGGTGAATAATCTTGTTATTTTCCAGTTTGGATTTGATCTTAACCTACATTAATTTGTCAATTTTCTTGGAAAGTTGGCTGAAGAGAAAGTAATTTGCAGCTTCATGAACAAGCTATTAATATGTTTATAGATATTGAGAATAAACTTTTAGATTTTTGAAAAGGAATTGAAGGACCTTCGTTTTTTTTTCTTTCTTCATGGGGTTTGTATATAATTCACTGGATTTTTTTTGAAAATTCAGTATTTTTCTCCTTAAATTATCAGTATCTTTTTACTAGCTCTAACCATTAGTGTTGGTTTGACTAAGAAGCTATGTATTTTTTGTGCAATACTTGATCAAAGAATTTCTCCTTAGTTCTGCCTCGTGAAAAACCTGCAGGCTAGGTGGAGACAAGAAGAGAAGCTGAAGGATGATGCACTCACAGACACCAATGCCGAAAGAAAGGAACGGGAACAGCTTGAGACTTCTGCAAAGTCACAGGAAAATGCATTAAAATTGGAAGCAGAAAATGTTTTGCAAAGATGTAAAAATGACATCCGTAGACTTGAACAGCAGATTGCACAGTTACGGCTAGTCACACACTCATCAAATATTGCTACACTGAGGTGGGGAACAGATAAAAGTTATGCATCCCGCCTTTCAGATGGAAAGAGAAGTAACGACTCCAATATATTGGCCAAGATCATGGATACTCACGACTTGGCATCTGAAGACCTACAGCGTGAACGCGAATGTGTTATGTGCCTATCAGAGGAGATGTCGGTTGTCTTCCTTCCCTGTGCTCACCAAGTTGTTTGCACAAAATGCAATGAGCTTCATGAGAAGAAGGGTATGAAAGATTGTCCTTCTTGTAGGACCCCTATTCAGCGGCGGGTCTCTGTTTGCTCGACTGATTATCATCTCGAACATGTCTTCTGAGCTAAAGTTTTGGAATAATAATTTATGTGGCTTGGAAATGAATAAGGCATGATAAACAAAGGACATTGGCTATGAAAAATCATTTGCAATCAATTATCAGCTTTATACAGTCCTATATTAAACATGCAGCTTATGATAGTGTGTCTTTTCTTATTTTTCATACATGAATCATGAAGATTGTGGATTTTGGTCAATCTACATGGAACAGCTACGTTAGTTTTTTAGTCATCAGAAGTTTATTTCTCGAGGTGGGTGGATATGTATTCAAAGGTTTCGTGGTGAAGCATGTTATGGTTCTGATGATTCATCTGGTGCAAACAGAGTATGTTATCCAAAACTTTTCCTAATTGGGCAGAAATTTGATGCAAGAAAAGGAAAAGACATTGAGTGAAGGTTTTCCATACTGACCTACTTCTGTTCTTGAATTTGCAGTGTGTTTTCTATACTGACCTTCAGCCATAAGAATTGAGTGGTTAGTTTGCTTACAATTTTCTTACAGCTTTATAATTATTGATTACCTTCTCTTTTTTTCGTAATTCTCTTAGAATGCAAATAAAATAAGCAGGTGTTTTTTTCTTTGGTAACCAATGTTACTTTTTGTGCTGATAGTAAATTTAGTTTTCTGCACATCGACATTTCTCTTCTTGTTATTTCTTAAGTTGAAATCACTTAATTGTTTCCTTTGGCATGCAAGTAATTGCAAGATTTTGCATCCTTCAACTGACCTAAAAAGGCATGATACTTCAGCCGGAGACTAACAAATGTTTGCATACTAATCAGTCTTCTTTGGCTTCACACTAAACAGTCTCTCCTTTAGAATTTAGAAAATTGCTCTGCCTCATCTTTAGCATTCTGATTTTATGAATTCACTACCACGCATATCACAGAAATCACTAAATCTGTACCTCTCCCAACTTTAATTATTTCTACCATTTTTATCCAAGTTTTGTCTTCCATCTGTTTCATCAATTTCATCGGGTTTAACTGAACAACTTGTTCGATTTCCGAGATGGTAAGAAGAGGTCTGAATTTGTCGATGACAGATGTGTACTTTTTGTTAGATTTATCCTCTTATATCGTGGTGTAGGTTCAAGCATTTGTAGATCTCCTTTTTCGTCAGTAGATCAGTTTGTCCATAAATTGTGTGTACAAAATTCTTCGCTCTTCATGATCCGTATGAAATTTTTTTTTAAAAAAAATATTCACTATGAATAAAATCTATTACTTTGAAAATTAAGTTATATGAATTGTTATTACTATTGAATCACCTCATAAAAATGTTTACGCCCAGAGAATTATGAGCCTGCCAGAAGCATATCACACCTTGACTACAATTGCTGGTATGTGATTGCCCATCGGTAGATACAGGTGCACCAGCATGTATGCTTGCAACTAACACCTCATACAGTATAAGATTACTTATCATATCTCCTCTCGCCATAAGATTATATGGCTCTACCAAGAGTTTCATTAATCTTTGACTTTTAACTAACTTGATAAACTTTTAACTGAAAATAATAACTAACTCAATCCCAACCGGAGATAAAAACGACTCAATCTATTCATAACTAACTTGATGAGATTCATCCGACTCATAACTGACTTTGGCTAACATGACTCAACCTGAATAGATGGACCTAACTTAGCTAGGGTCCTAACAGACCTACCCACTTCAAATCAACCTTGCCCTCAAGACTGAGTAGTATCAGATTTTGGGAGTACTTCGGTATTTACCATGCATTACGACTCTTTAATCAATTAAGTAAGATCTCCACTTGGTGTAAGTAATGGTTTGGTCTTATCATGCAATTGCCATTGTAGTCTTTTGGAAAACCCTTTTCATTTGATAACTAGTGGTCGTAACATGTCTTCTTTTGAGGATCGTCACTTTGAAGTCTTCTTGAGGCATCAAGTTGACAAGTAGTTGTTTTACCTTTGAGCACCTTTTATCATAAATTAAGATTTGCCCAGTAGCAATCTTATCTTCAGATTTGGCACAACCTTCGTGATCAGACTCCACATTATCAATTTTTGATTCCTCCTTAGCTGGTTAAATCGTTAGAAGTTTATCACGGCCTTCATATTCAAACTTCACATAGTCAGTTTTTTATTCCTCTTTAGTTGGCTCGATCGTCAAAAGTGACTCTTCTATGTTGATCACTTTGAAGTCCTCATTTATTGATTTTTCCTGTTTATTGAAGTTTCTATTCTGACAAGTGTCTATATTGATTTTTCCTTCATGTACACTAGCCAATGATATGGCTGCTATCATGGTCCGGGGATGGCGAGCTTTAACTTCGTACTAAATCTTGGGATTAAGTCTCTCAATAAATTTTCTTACCAATTGTATCTCAGACCAATCTCGGGTTTGGTTCGACAAGCGCTTAAATTTGCTCTGGTACTCATATACTGTAGAAGTCTGACGGATTTTAACGAGCTGTCCATTAATATTCTTGTACTCCGACGGTCGGAAGCGAATCAGAAAAAGGGTAGCAGCAACACAGGGGTCAATTGCAGATGAAGATGACAGCAACAATAGGGGTCAGCTGCATATGAAGATGGTAGCAACAACAGGGGTTGGCTACAAAGGAAGAGGGTAACAGTAGCACAAGGGTCGATTGTCATCGATGGCAGCAGTAGTAGAGGGGTTAGTTGCAGTAGTTGGAGAGGGAGATGGCAATGACAACAGAGGGATCGACTACAGTAGTTGAAGAGGGAGATAGCAATGACAGCAGAGGGGTAGAGTGTTGTAGTTGGAGAGATAGATAACAGTGGCAGGAGGTGAAAGAACAACGAGACGCCAAGAACACGATTGATAGAAACCCTATGATTTCTAAAGGGGATAACTGATCATTGTAGAGGATAAATCATCGTGAACTCCATAGGGGTAAGGCTTATCAGCTAGAACAATGTCACCTTCCCCAAATCCTATTTAGGCCTTCACCTTTTTCTAATAAAAAATTCTATTGTGCCAAGCTTATCCTTCTCATCCTCAATGTTAGTAGTGCTGGTATTGATCACACTTTATGGGTCAAGATCATGTCCTGACATTTGTGGTTTGATCCCCTTGCTCTTGAAAGTTGTGATTTCGGTGTGTTCTCTGATCTCATCTGTATTTTGATTTTTTAGGTCTTGGAGTTGGCTGCAAATGCGGTGAGGGATAACAAGAAGAATAGGATCGTTCGGAGGCGCATCCAACTTGCTATCAAAAAAAAGAAAAAAAAAAGGAGAGACGAGGAATTGAGATTGCTAGCGACGGTGTTCTGCCCAATATCCATCAGTCCCTCATGCCCAGTAAGGCAAGGAAGGGGAAAGAAGATCACAGGAGTTTTAAGATTCCTGCTGGTTTACATTTGACTCATCATGAAGATAAAATCTTGGTGAGAGTTTGCTGTAGTTTCCAGGGGAAATATGGTATATGGAATATGCTCACTGCATGATGGGAATGTGTCAATGTAAACGAAACATGGAATATGGTAGATTCCTATGGCACAGTTCCAATGCCCCCTTTCCCCTTCCCAGCCTAATCGGGCAAGAGGGTCTGATGGATCTTGGGTAGAAAGAACAACTACCGCTGGCAATCGTGATAGTTCCCAAGAGCTTGCTCAATTTCTCATCGTTTCTGATGGCAAGTTGGATGTGATTCTATTCTTCTTGTTATCGTCTTGTCGCATTTCCAGCCAACTCCAAGACCTAAAAGAATCCAAGTACAAATCATACCAAAGAACAAATAGAAATGGTAGCTTGGCTGTGAGGTAGATGGGGGCATCGTCTTACCGACCTAAAAATCATACCATATATCATAACTATCTCAGGATCACCTTCTTCAGCCTTTCCAAGATAGATTAATTGATGAAATCACGTCTGAATTCGGAGTTGGTAGATGAATATGATTTCCGGTGGGTAAAACAATACTCATCAATTTTATTCTCAAATCCGTTTCCCTTTCTCTTTACTTTTATGGTTAACGCTTAGCTCCCTAACAAAACTGTCCATAAGATCTCTAACATTTCTAGGAGTTTCTTTTGAGAGACTCCAGTGCATCCAAAAAGTTACTGCTTATCAGCTAGAATAAATAGTATCTATCTATCACCTTCCCCACTGTGTAGGCCTTGACCTTCGATATCTTTTTCTAATAAAAAAAAATATATTATTCTGTTAGTGCCAAGCATATTCTTCTCATCCTCAATTGTTAGAAGCATCATTGTTCTGATGCTTTATCAGGTGCAAATAGAGTCTGATATCAAAAATTTTTCCGTGGAAATTTGGTGCAAGAAAACATAGAGACATTGAGTGAAAATTTTCCATACTGACCATGACCTACTTATAATCATTTGTCTCGAGTCATCAAAATATTCACAAACAACAACATAAAAGGAGTAACAATCATCAAGAACAGATGTTAGAATAAGCTAGAGCCAAGTGAATATAATAATTACGAACGAACTATAAAACAACCTAATCCCCTTGCGAGAGGTGGGAAAAAATGATGGAGACTTTAGGAAACAACATCCTCGTGCCCAGTGGCAGCAGATTCAACATGAATTGCTTCTCTCTAGTAGGCCTTATGTTGGTGGGCGAAGAAGCATTTCTGGAATCTCGCGTCACAAAATGCTATGCTCAAGAATGTGAGCATCACGAAGGAGGCATGCACGTCATCCGACACCTGCAACTGATACATGCTCGTGTTCTTGACGACCTCGCTTCTATCTTCATTTTGTGTCGTCATTCAAGATGTTAAATCCCTTGGGTGTGACGACCACGTAATGATGCCTTCCGTCACTATTGATGAGGCTGTCAGCGAGAGAGAAAAACATGCAGGAGATTGATTGCATACACAATTGAGAGGGCTTAGGTGAAGGATGATGAGAAGATTTGGAAGGTTAGTAGTATGATGATGGCCAAGGTTGACGAGGGAATATCCAATCCCCTTGCAAGAGATCAAGAATGTCGGATGGCTTGCATGCCTTTTTCGCACTGCTCATCTCCTTGAACATAACATGCCTTATTTATCAACATAATGCCTAATTTGAAGGAACTCCTATTGAACCTACCATTGGAAACGAGGATGTTGTTGGGCTATAGTAAAACTCTCTCATTTTCCCCTCCTCTTGAAAGGGGGTATGACATGTTCGCTTAGCAGTAGTTGTTTATTATATTCTTGATGATTGTTACTCCGATATTGTTTGTGAATATTATAATGATTCAAGACAAATGAATTTATGATCCTGTCTAGTTGATTTCGTATCCAAGTGTTTCTTCTAAATATTTTTACGTTCAAACTATATATTTTTTGATATTGTTAAATTATTCCTAATGATATGTTAGCCATATAGGCATATTGCTAGTTTTTAATGTGACATGCAGTAAAATATTTCAATAATCCATTTTTCAGATATAGATTTACCAAAGTTTTAGAATAAGTTTGCTTCTTTAAAATAGATTTCTTATAACAAATTTAGTAATTAATTTTTCATACACTTTAAAAGAAAAGTCAAAAAAAAATTTCTAACTTTCCTTTTGACTTACTCAATTTAGATACACTTGATTTGGTTGTTCCTAAAACAGAAAAGACTGATAATTTTTTGGAGCAGCTACATGGAAAATTTGATAAGGAATGACATTGTATAAAGGTCTTTATTACAATTTCGGAATTTGAAGTTTTCTAAAACCTAGTAATTCTGAAACCTTCAAAGTCTGAAATTTAAAATATAAAATTAATTAAATAACCAAGTTGGTATAAAAAAATCAGCAAAAGGTTACATCTTGCATTTGCTTTTTTTTAATATTTTCTGAACAGAAATTACTTTAGTAGAATTTTGATTATTACAAAACATTATACAAACAAATTTTTGGGTTTTTTTTTTTTTATCAGCAGAATCTTGCCCTATTGCAAGTTGACTCCAAGAAAATGTCCCAGCACGGGGGGTTGATAAGATATGAAGTAGGACTGATAATAGTCAAATATGTTTTATAAAAGAAAATTTGTAATAGAGGAAGAGGAAGATTATAAAAAAAAAATAACACATTTATAGGCTCCAGCAAAGAACTCTTATGATAAAGTCATATGGATGTAGAATAATACTATCTGAAAAGCAAATATAGCCTCTCCCCATTAACACTACTGTCAGAAAAGAAACTAATTTATCAACTCATTCCATTACAATGTTAGAGCCCCTTTTTATAGACCCATGTAGAAGAAGTAAAAGAAATAATTAATAAGAAAAAAATCCAAGCATATCAAGACTAATCAAATGAACACTTGTTTTACATTCTTTGGAGAAGAAAAGTTTCCAGGTTCATCTTGCCAAATGATCTTCCGTTTCATTATCCTTGACTGTTTTCCCTTTTTTTTGTAACTAGATGATTCTTTCCCTTTTTTATAATTACTTTCTTTCTTTTTTTCTTCTCATAGTCACTCTAGGAGACAACATCATGTGGCAATTTAAAGAATTTACAAAAGACTCCTCAAGCAAATAGAAATTTTAGTTAAGTGAAAACTAATAGAATTTACTTCTACCACGTAGGAAATCTTCCTAAGTGCATATAGTAGATATATAGATCAGCCTTGATGGACTATCTTGGCTAAACAAAAGCTCTTATATCAAACTTGATGCATGATAACTAGATGTGCGATTCTTTTTATAATAACGAAATATAACGAGGAGAAGATAAATAAAATAATTAGAAGATAATAGAAAAAAATAGATATTAGACTCACTCTTTTTTTAAGAAGAAAAATCAAAGGATTAAGCTCTCGTATCTTTGTGTTAGGACTCTAGCTGAGCCGGGTCCTAATCAATTGAGTCGAGTCCTTAGAGTAGGTCTTGTTGGTCAATCTAGACCTGACATCAGGTCGGCTAGGAGGAGATTTGAGTCAATTACAATAAGGTCAAAATTCTTATTGACCATTTGTATTATGTCTTAAAATTAAAGTTACCTCGTGTACTTTAAAACTCGTCTAAGTGACACCCCGTACTACGATTTTAAATCAAAATCACCCCTCGTACTTTAAGACTCGTCTAAGTGACCCCAGTATTTAAAACTTGTCTAAGTGACTCCCCATGCTATGTCTCAAAATCAAAGTTATCCCCCATACTTTAAAACTCGTATAAGTGACCCTCCGTACTATGATTTCACATCAAAGTGGCCCCCTTTGTTAGAAATAAGGTTACGCTGTTATGTAAAATAATTTAGGGGATTATTTTTATTTGAAGATTACAACTAAATAGTCCCTAAGCCCTAATCCATGTTTTCCACTCTTTTTTTCTTTTGTAACCTCTATCAGTGTTCTTTTCTGCAACTCTGATCTCTGTCTATCTACGTCGATCTCTGTCAGCGTTAGTTTATTTATCTTTCCACTATCTTTCTACCTTTCTTATTTTTTTTTCGATGTTAGTTTGTTTGTCTTTCCCTTGTCTTTCTGCCTTTCTATTTTTTTTTTACTTGAGATCTATGATTTCTTTAATTTTGTTGATAAATAAATTATAGGTAAAAATATGTATGTTTTTTTTAGTTTTAAATTATTTTATTGATAAATAATCTATTAAATTAATTTTACTAATGGTGTAATATTATTTCTAATAGAGGAGGGCTACTTTGATGTGAAATCGTAATACATGGAGTCACTTATACGAGTTTTAAAGTATAAGAGATAACTTTGATTTTAAGACATAGTACGGGGGGGGTCACTTAGACGAGTTTTAAAGTACAAAGGGTGATTTTGATTTTGAAGCATAGTACGGAGGGTCACTTAGATGAGTTTTAAAATACAGTGGATGACTTTGATGTGAAATCGTAGTACGAGAGGTCACCTAGATGAGTTATAAAGGACGAGGGGTGACTTTGATTTTAAGGCATAGTATGAGGGGTCAATAAGAATTTTAGCCTTGTAATAAATTAGCCCAAATCCTAGTAGGGTTAAGATTTGACTGAATTGGAGTCGGATTCAAGTCGAAGTCAACCAAGTCAAGCTTGTAATCAACCCAATGGGCCACCTACCTTGATGAGGGAAAGTAGACTAGGGTTAGAGAGAGGAGGAGTTTCACTTAGATGAGATTCTCTCTAAACTTGGTTAAGAGGTCGATTAGGAGCTGGAGTCTTGGTTTAGTTGAAGTAGGAGTCTTATTATGAATTGGGTTTAAAGAAACCATATAAAGCATATAACTAACCTCTTTTTCCAATCATAGATTAATCTTTTTCAGTCATTATGGCCGACTACTAAGAATGGAGGAACCCTTATAGAGTTCCAAGGAGGATAGATCCTCTATAGAGATCAACCCCAAGTTTAGAATCCATTAGGGTTCTAACACTTTGCGTACATCGACAAGTAAATTATCATTAAAGAATTAGATGTGGCTTCACACCGCAAATACAAAATGGCAGAAAAGGACTCAATTAATTAACACATTTTTAATGATTCTATCACAAATTTTTGGCCCCTTTTATAAGAATAAAAAAATTACAATCATACCAAAGCTAATCAAATGAATTGTATTTGAACTTCTTTGGAGAAGATAAGTTTCTGTATTTACTTATGCAGAATTTCAGATTTTGATGATGAAATTAATTAATGAGTTTATGGACTAATATGCTTCTGAGATAAGTGATACAAGAAATACTTCGATCATGAACATGAATCATTAAGGATAAATTGTCAAAGTAGGAGAATTGGATATTGTACCGGAAAAAGTATCATGTCAAAAATTGACCCCGACTAGATGATTAGTCGATGTGCCAAATATTGGACTTCATATTAAATATTTGGGCATCGTGCTAGAAGGATCGAATATTGCGTTAAAAGATCAGATGTCATCGGAAAGTCAACATGCTAATAGATTAGGTGATATACCAAAAGAAAGTACAATATTTTAGAAGTTTGGACGAAGTGTTAGAAGATTGGATGACATGTCGAAGTGGCATACAATATGTTGAAAGTTTCATAATGCTGGTTACAACTGCCCTACAAGCCAATTACATGAGTGATGATATGTGCGATATACTATGCATTCTTTATTATTATTATTATTATTATTTCTAATTTATATTGTATGGTTAATATATTATGATATTATTAGATCTGTGTAATGGTAATTGAACCATGATAAAATCATGATAATGAGACTAATTTGTGTTTAAATACAGACCCTAAATAATTACGGTCATAGGTTTGCTCGAGAGGGATATTGACATAACTGAGTATATCGTTATATTATATACTCATCCATATGATTGAGGTAACTAGTCTTATAGCTGCTTGTGTGGGGACACCAGGAATATAATATAGGTGTTCATTGGAGAATGAGTTCACCGATTGAGCTGTTTACGGAATGCTAGATGGTTAAATATACATGATCGTTAGATAGTAATTTTATAGTCATAATTGGATGTCTGATCCTTAGACTTGAGACATCAAAGATGCTTGTTTGAGTACTTCATTCTTTGATATCAGACTTATGGGCTTGGAATTTTCAGATCTAGTACAACCAGTCATTGGGACTGACAGCCAACCTTATAAAGGTAATTAAGTGTCAATAGAGGATCATCCACTCTTAGTATCATGAGACGAATATCTCATGTGCTCTTGTTTAGGTAAATCCCTGACCAAGGTCATTCAGATTGAGAGAGAAGAAGTTCTCTAGGAGAGTTCGATTAGAGTGAGACTCAAATAGATTCCATATGAGCCTGATAATATCATATTCGATATACGGTCTTTAGGATATTAGATGGATGAGGAACTATAAGTGTATGGTAATTAAGGGCAAATAGGTTTAATGAATTAAATCTCTCATAGTAGCTTAGTACGTCCATAGTCAATAAGTTGAGTAAATTATTATGGGATAATAATTCATTAAGTTAGAGAGAATTCTCATAGGTGACTCACAGTTAGCTCGCTATTGGGCCTAGATGGTTACACACATATTGTGGATGATGCGATGAATAAAATATTAGTTACATGATATCCAATAAGCCCTTGTATTATTATTATTATTATTATTATTATTATTATTATTATTATTATTATTATTTTATATATATATATATACATATGGCCCAACCACCCTCTCCCCCTCCCCTCCCCCCCCCCTCCTAGGACATTTTCAACGATCAGGATTGGAGGGCCTCTGCCATGTAAGATAGTAGGATAATAAGCCCCTGAATATTCCTAATGCATTATTTATGCTAAAATAGACTATGCATCATGAATTAGATCTTCATTAACTTGAACAAAAAACAATAACAGGAATAAAGGCCATCCCGAGGGGAAGCCACAAAAAAGTAAGACATGAAGTAGAAGGTAGGGTCGTCAAGACCCAGGGACATTAGGACGGAGGAGGCAAAGCTAGAGGAGTGGTTAGATGGTTGTTAAAGGGGACCCTCACGAGAGCAGGTACTTTCACATCTGATGGAAGCTCCGTAAATGGGTCCTCATCGACCGTGAGTTTAAGATACCTCGTCTTGATGCATCTGAGGGTGATATGGTACCTAAACTCGTATACGACTTGGCTGGAGCGCTTGAGGCCATAGTGGAACCCCTTGGATTCCTTGTAGGAGGCTACAACCCTCCTCTCTCACTAAGTGATGTAGCTCCTCTCCTCCTTCCAAACCTTCTTGGCCTCCTTGATAGCCAGCCATATAGCTATCAGCCTGTCGGAGCTGGCCAACAACTGCTCCTTGAGCTGCCTATATTTCTATTAATATTGCCCAACTGCTAGTGGGCATCCTTCAGCTCACAGTGAAGGGTCTCAATCTCTCGCTCGATATCTGTAAAACTTTCAACAACCATGTCCTCAGTTATGATTGCCTCATCATGTGCCTCCTCTATTCGTGCCTTGCCTCCTCAGCACAGCAGAGGGCTAGGCTCAACTCTAGGTTTAGTTCGTTAACTTGGGATTTGGCCTCCTTGCGCATCTCAACGAGTAGTTATTCTGCCTCCGTAGCTTAGAGGCGGGCCTGAGCCAGCTATAAGGATAGTTTGGCGGCCTGACCTCCATCGCCTTCTTCTCCTCCTCAAGGCAAGACGGCATTGTCTCCAGAGAGCTAGCCAATCAATGCCTCTGTGTCTTGCAGACGATCAGTGAGCACCGTCATGTAATGATGGTGTTGCATAAGGATAGGAGCAAGATGCTTAGAAATAAGAACATATAAGAATAGTAGAAGATGACTTGGAGATGCCTTACCATATCTTCATGGTGAGAGCAGAGATCTCTCAATGCCTCCAAAGGGTAGTGGTATATCATCCCAGCCAGGGTAGAGCTAAGTGACCTTAGCAATAGGTGGCAGCTACCTCAGCCTCCTCCCATAGTCATGGGGTCTTTGTTAGCCCTTCCCAATAGGGCCTCAACGGGGTATCTGGGGATGGAGCTAGGGGTCTAAGGGGAGCAACAACTAATGGACTGGAGGCGAAGAGGCCCTAGTCTACCAAAACATTGTCAAACGAGGGAGGAATCACCATCAATGGATCCTTTAGGGTGCCCTCCCCCTAGGGGGCGGGGCGGAAGGCCAACCAGTCGTCTCCCTATGCAATGGCATCATCGTAGGTGGATCCAGGGGAGGGTCCAAAGAATCGACACATGAACCCACCCAGCCAGAAACAATGGCGAGGTAGGGCCCTCTTCAGCAGACAGCTCCACATGTGGAGCCACATCCCCGAGTGATGGAGCAATAGGGACCAGGAGTAAGGATACCAGTTGCTTAAAGGCAGCCTCTTCAAATGGTTCCAAGGTTGGGCCAAGCAAAGGCCCTAGAGAAGCAACAATAGTAGGACTAGGACTCCCCTATCGGGGGCCCTATAGAAAAGATAAAGGGTGGTCCCTAAGGGACCTCCACCCACATGAGTAACTTTGGTGTAGAGGACAGAGCCAGTGCTATAGTCACGAGAGGCGCGCCCCCACGGGTAGAGGTTCTGGGGGCACAACAGGAAGTCTCAACACCTCTTGCAGGGGCATAGGCCCTCCTCTTCAAAGGACCCCGAGGAAGGGGGAACTCTGTGTCAGGGCCTCAAATCCCCCTCAAGTAATCTAATGCCCAAGGAGGCCCTAACAAATGAGTCGCGGGAGGACCTCGGGCCTATAATGGTCATTTGCCCATCTATAGCCCATCATTGGGCATCATCTTTTTACACCCTAGTGATCCACACCTGTCAAAGAGCCATAGAGTAGAAGTTAGAAGCAAGCGACAGAGAACCCACATAAGAAAAAGATCCTACTCAAAGGGGCTGGAGGGGGAGTGGCCTCCACCTCTGAGGCCCTAGTAGAGAAAAACTATTATATCCTCCCCAGGGCTTAAGTGTCACCCGCGAATAGAATAGGCAACGCATTATCAATGGTGTGCACTGCCTACACCGCCGGGAAGCCCCGGTGTTCGCTTCCATCCATAATAAAGAAGTGCCTCCTCCATTCCTAACCGTAGGAGCATGCTCCGCTAATCTTAAACCTCGCATGGGGGGATAGGTAGTAGTTGCCCAACCCTTAGCTCAGCCAGAAGCATGAGCAGAATAGCTTGTGCAATGGCGCCACTCTTGTGCCTTCGCACACCCTAAGGAAGACCCTCAAGAAGCACGAGGCTTTTGGCACCATTTGGACGGTGAAATCTACTAGTGTCCTAGGTAGGCAAGGTAGAGGGAGGTGCAACCTACCTTCCAAGACATCTATGGAGAGGCAGAACCCCCCTAGAATATATGATAAGGGCAGTCCTCGCCCCTAGGAATAGAGAGGATGATTTTTAATGGATCCAAAAAGTGAGTGCATAATTCTTTTAACTATTGTGAGGTGACCATGGAATTGCCATCATGGGCCTCCTCCATTAGGACCAGGTCTTGTAAGGCCATCGGAGACTTAGAAGGCTTGCTCCCCTCTGACGAGGAGTTTACTTGAACCACCTTCCGCAAGGAGGCAATTGATTTCTCCACACCTCGTCAACATTCAGGGATTTGGCTAAAAGTGATCAGAAGGTCATCATCAGAAGAAGGCGCCCCACAGGAGAAATCACTATCTTGTTGGAGGAGGAAGATATCTTTGTGCTAATGTCTAGATGACCATAGCAGCAATGGAAGAAGAACTAGGGATTACCAAATAAAAGCAACTTTCGACCCAATAAGCATTAGTTTGATGCAATGACATGCCTAGGGACCACACAAGCAATGATGGTGAAGATTACATCGTGTACCTCAATGCAACCACATGAGCACCTGAAACAAGCACATCAAGCTCATGGCATATGATTTTATAGGAAATGGTGCAAGCTATCAAGATAAGGTGGTGTATTATTTCTGAAGGGGGACGCCCCGTAACGACCAAAACCTACTCCCCAGGCAATTCTAATTCTAAGTAGATCTGCCCTCTCACCTTAATGCAGTTGAGCCAGAACCTCCAGATGGATCCGAACCCCCGCTTTAACACAGTTGAGTCTGACCCTAGATGGGCCAAGGATGGCTAGTCACCAATGCCCCTGCAACCCTTCATCATTGCCTGGGCACCTCCATAAGCCTTTGCTTGATTTTTGTATTCACATGTAAGCTAGACTTGGGCCTCGGTAGCCTCATCCTTCATACCGCCTTTCAAACCTTCTCAGGCCTCTGCCTAGCATTCACAGCTCCTGGTTACTCCTTGATGACTGAAATCAAATCCGCCATGGGTGTAGTGCCTTCGATCACCCTTAGGCTCATAGAGGAGTATGTCCCCCTAAAGCATGTCAAGCCTTGGAATGGTAGAAAGCTCCCCTCAGCCAAGATGTATCGCAGGGATCATTATAGGTATAATTTCCTGCTTCAACATGATCGAACTCAGAAGGTTGAATGTTGCACCTAGGCCAAGTCTCTATGCTCCCCCTAGCCGTCACTCTATGTAAAAGGCCGAGCCGACTCATCAATTGATGTCACCCATGACACCATCATCATCAAATCAAAATTATCTTGCAATGATGGTGTTAACTTAACCGAACATCATGGTTGGTCAAGTAGGACGAATACGATGTTAATCACAAGGAGTTATGATTGGTAAGAGTTGCATACCCCTTGGGCTTAGTGTGATTAGTTGAGTCTCTCGAGGTCATGCAAAAATGTTGATTGATCTCAATCCTCACTAGAAATCTATCGATGATTTTTAATTCACATACTGGAGGGTGTTGTATATTTCATGAGAAAATAGTAGATTAAGATAGAAGTCCATATCTTAGCCTTTTGAAAATCTAAAATCTGCATGTTGTTTACTTTTTGCTGCATATTTATTTTCTCAAAATGTCACTTTCAAATCTCTTATGTGGCATACTTAATGCTAACTGCCTCACTGGTCCAACTTACATGGATTGGCTTTGTAATCTGAGAATCATTCTCACGATAAAGAAAATTGTATATGTCCTTGACACGATAATGCCTATGCTAGAGGAAGGGGCAAGTGATGATGATATCACTTGCTACGTGAAGTAAATAGATTATTACACTCTTTCTCAATGTTATATGTTGGCTTATATAACTCATGAGCTACAGAGGTAGTATGAAAACATGGATGTCAGATCCATTCTCCTGCATCTTTGAAATTGTTTGAGGAACTTGTTAGGACCCTAGCTAGGTTGGGTCCTAAGTTATTGAGTCATGCATATAATAAACCTTAAATTAGCTGCTACCCCCTATTAAAGAAGTGGTCAGCTAGGATTAGAGAGGAGTCATCTTGAAGAGGGATTCTCCTAGTCGCCCCCTCCTCTTAGGAGAGGTTGGCTAGGGTAAGAGGGGGAGAGTTCCATTTAGCTAGGACTCTCTCCAAGATTGAGTAGGAGTCTCGTATAGCCGCTGGCCACCTAGTTGGCTAGGGGTTAGGAGTTGAGGGGAAGAGGAGTCTATTAAAAGTAAGAGTCCTATTAGGAGTTAAGGTTTTGAGTCCTTATATAAACTCATGTAGCCACCACTATTACATTATAAATAAGAGTAAGCTTTCTTTAGCTAATGTGTTAAATACTTTAGAGGAGGGAACCCCTATAGAGTTCCAGGAGGCCAATCTCCTATAGAGATCAAACCCTAAGCTTAAAATCTGCAAGGGTTCTAACAAACTAGAAATGAGTCAATGATATGAGATATCTAAGAGTCTCTTCTACACTAGGATGACTGAGGGGACATCTGTTTAGAACCATATACTTAAGATGATTGAGTGCATAGAGAAGCTCATTAGTTTAGGAATGAGAGGAGGTTGAGAAGAATAGGAGGGGGCAGCCAAAGGTGCAGCTTATCACTTTTCTTGGCTACTCTTGCCTCCTATTTATAGAGAGCCTCTTTAAATCTTAAAGGATCTTTCCTTAGTGGGTATTGGATCTCTATTCAATTACCCTCACTACTTGGATTATTGAATATCTATCAAATAATCTTAATTTGCCTCTAATTAGGCCTCATCGAAGAAATCCATTAATTATGGGTCCAATGAAACAGGGGCTTATTGGATAACTCATACATAATCCACTACTCATTGCAACATCCATTATATGTGTGTGACCCTCTAGGCCCAATACGGAGTTGGCCGCGAGTATAAGGGGATCTGATCCATTTGACATGTCTGTCCTTAATTATTATGTATTTATAGTCTCTCATCCATCTAATATCCCAGAGATCATATATTGGGCATTGTATTATCAGGCTATATCAGAGTCTCACTCTAATTGAATTCTCCTAAAGAACTCCTTCTCTCTCAATCTGAATAACCCTAGCTAGGGATTTGCCTAAGCGAGAACACACGAGATATTTCTCTCATGATACCGAGAGTGGATAATCCTCTATTGATAATTAATTACTTTCATAAGGTTGACTACTAGTCTCAATAATCGATTGTACCAGATCTAAAACTTCTAGACCTGGAAGTCTAATATCAAAAAAAGGAGTACTCAAATAATACATCCTTAATGTCTCAATTCTAAGGGTCATAGAGATAATTACGATTACGAAATTGCTATATGAAGTTAAGTATCATTAATCATCCAGCATTCCATAAGTGAATCAATCAGTGAACTCATTCTCTAACGAGCACCTATATTGCATCTTTAGTGTCCCTACACAAGTGACTATGTCGCCTCTATTATATGAATGAGTATATAATACACTTATCTATTTGGTTATCTCAATGTCCCTCTAAAGTAACCTATGATTAGGAGTATTTAGGGTCTATGTTTAAAGGTGAATCAGTCTCCTTATCATGATTCTAATTCTTATTATAAAGATTCAAAGACATCACAGTATATGTAATATACAATATAAAATGAGAATATACTAATAATAATAAGCAAAAAGATCGTGCAGTATGTCACATGTGTCATTACTCACATGATTGGCTTGCAAGGCACTTGTAACCTACAATCTCCCACTTGACCTAAAGTCAATCACCAATGTGTCTGATCCCCATTAGACCTCTGTAATGCTTAAAGATAATTTGAGACAATAGCTTCATCAGTGAGTCTATAATAGTACCTTCAGATGAAACTCTTTCCTTTGCTACATCTCTATAGGCCACGATCTTTTAATTAGCTGGAATCTCCTTAGAACAATTCTGATGAGACATAGGTTCTCTTGCTAAAGCTATCGCCCCGTTGGTGTTGCTATATATGAGAATTGGCTCCTCATTGCTCGGTATGACTCCCAGGTCTATGATGATTTTCTTCATCCAGACCCTCTCTTTTGCAGCTTTTGTCGTAGCAATAGAATCTACCTTTGTGATCATTTCAGTAGTAATATCTTGCTTGGAACTCTTCCAGCTTATTGCTCCTTCATTCAGGGTAAAGACATACCTTAAGTTCGACTTGCTATCATCGACATTGGACTGAAAACTTGAGTTCGTGTAGCCCTCAACCTAGAAGCTACCTCCTCTATATATACTTTAATAATGCACTTTGCTACCATCCAGTGTTTTAAACCTGGATCTGCCTGATACCTGCTCATGACGCTCAAAGCATGCATTATATCAAGTCTGGTACATAGTATAACATATATGACAAATCCTATAGGGTATCATATCCATGTCTGTCTTTTTTTCAGGAGTCTTTGGGGACATACTCCTAGAAAGCGATATTTCATGTCTCATCGGTATGAGACATCTCTTGAAATTTTTAAGTCTATGTACCTGGATTGTGACAAGCTAAGCATCATCTTAGATCTATCTTTATATATTTGAATCCCCAAAATATAGAATGCTTTCCCTAAGTCCTTCGTGGAGAATGCTGGTTATAGGTGTCATGCAAGCCAATCATGTGAGTGATGGCACGTGTGACATGCTGCATAATTTTTTTTGTCTTATTATTATTGGCACTAACTCTCCTTTTAGAGAAACTGAAGAGAAAGCCACTGAGTTATTAGAACTCATACATAGTGATGTATGTGATCTTATGTCGACTAAGGCTATAAGTGGTTACTCATAATTCATTACATTCACTAATAATTTCTCTATGTATAGACACATGTACTTAATAAAGTATAGGTCCGAGGCTTTTGAGAAATTTAGTGAATATAAGAATGAAGTATAAAACCAGATCGAAAAAAGTATTAGAACTCTTCGATCAGATCGAGGAGGAGAGTACTAGAGCATAAAATTCAATCATTTCCCATGAACCATAGGGTTCTATTGTAGAGGATACCTCCTTAGACACATCAGCTCAATAGTGTATTAAAAAGGAGGAATCACATGCTATTAGACATGGTGCAGTCCATGATGAGTTTCGCTGACTTACCCGTCTCATTATGGAGATATGCCCTAGAGACCGTAGCTTACCTTCTGAGCAGAGTTTCATCTAGGCTGGTAGTGTCTACACCATATGAGATATGGAAAGGGAAGAAGTCTAGTCTTAAAGTGATTAAGATTTTGGGTTGCCCTACCCACGTTAGAAGACACAACCCCTACAAGTTAGAATCAAGGATGAAATGGTGCAAGTTCATGAGATACCCCAAAGAAACTTTGGGGTATTATTTCTATTATCTCGAGGGCTAAAAGGTCTTTGTTGTCAAGAGAGTTATGTTCCTTGAGAAGGAATACATTCTTAGTAGAAACAATGGAAGTGTGATAGAGTTGAGTGAAGTTAAAGAACTTAACTCAAGCACCATTCCAGAGTCCGAGTCTGTTCAGGTACCTATTACACAAGTTATAACTTTGTACAGTTCTAACAGAGTACCTCACCCTCTTGAAAGATATGTATGATATATCAATAGAGAGGACACTCAGGATGTTGATCCTCAAACCTATGGTGAGGCTATTATACTTATAGATTCTAGGAAGTGACAAGAAGTCATAAATTATGATATGAATTCTATTTACTTAAATAAGGTTTGGAACCTTGTGTGTGCACTTAAGGGTATTATACCTATCGGTTGCAAGTGGATCTTCAAGAAAAGATAAGAGTAGGTGCAAAGGTGGAGACCTATAGGGCAAGGCTGGTGGCTAAAGGATATTATCAAAGCCAAGGAGTTGACTATGATGAAACCTTCTTACCTATAACCATGCTAAAATCCATCAGAATTTTTTTGGCCATCGTAGCACACTATGACTATGAGATTTGACAAATGGATATGAAAATTACATTTCTCAATGGCAACCTCAAGAATGAGGTGTATATATATATATATGTTGGGAAATCCAGCGAGAGCATCACATGCACAACGAAAGATCAAAACAAAATTAGTTTCTCATGCAAATTAAATCATTATACAAAAGATTAGGTCATGAGAAAGTCATAAAAATTAAAAAATCATGATACGTGAGAGATTGATTACCTAGGGAGATCGTATATCCCTTTTTTCTAGATCCAGATGGAGAGGATGAAGAAGGTCAAGCGTCCTCCTCTTTAGTGATATCCACATGATACATTGTTGTAGTAATACTCCTCTAATCGCAATCCCAGGTCTCGTAACTCTTGCACAGAGGGAGGGAGGGAGGAGAATAGGAGGGGGCGACCCAAGATGCAATATAACTATGTGTATCCCCTCCTATTTACAGAGAGCCACCAAAAACTCTATGGGTCCTGCGTTAGTGGGTATTGGATCTCTATCTAATTACCCATAACTTTGTATTATTGGATCTCTATCCAATAATTTCTTTGACCTCTAATTGGGCCTCATGTAAGAAGCCCATCAGTGTAGGGTCTCATCTAATGAGAATAGGGGCCAATTTGAATCTTTATTTAATCCTCTATTCGCTAAAGTATCCACCATATGTGTGTGACCCTCTAGGCCTGATACCAAGTTGGCTGTGAGTCGCTTCCATTAGAGCTTCTTCTGATATAGTGAATTATTATCTTCATAATAATTCATTCGACTTATCAACTATGAACGTATTAGGCCAATATACCATAGTCCACAGATGTTATAGGGGGATCGAATCCATCAGGCCTATCTATCCATAATTATCGTATATCTATAATCCTTCGTCCAACTAATATTTTATAGACTATATATTGGATATGGTACTATTAGACCATATACGGAATCTGTCTTATTCTTGCTCTAATTGGATTCTCCTAGAGAACTTTTTCTTTCTGAATCTGAATGACCCTAGCGAGGAATTTATCTAAGCAAGCACATATGGGATATTTCTCTCATGATACTAAGAGTGGATGATCTTTTATTGACACTCAATTGCCTTTGTAAGATTGGCTACCAATCCCGATAATCGGCTATACTAGATTTGAAACTTTCTAAACCTGTAAGTCTAATATCAAAGAAAGGAGTACTCAAATAAGGCATCCTTGGTGTCTCAAGTCTAAGGACTAGATACACAACTGAGACTATATAATCGTTGTTTGACATTAGGTATCATTAACCATATAGCATTTCATAAGCGGATCAATCAGTGAACATATTCTCCAATGAGCATTTTGTACTATATCCTTAGTGTCTCCACATAAGTGGGTATACAGTACACTGGTATATCTGGTTATCTCAATATCGCTCTCGAGTAACCTATGACTGGGATTATTTAGGATCTATGTTTAAAGGTGAATCGATCTCATTATCATGATCTATCACGATCTGATTCCCATTGTACAGAATCAATGACATCATAATATATATATGCAAGAGATAATATAATATGAGAATATCCCAATAATAATCATAAGAAAAAAGATCATGCAACATGTCACACGTGTCATCACTCACATGATTAGCTTACAAAGCACCTATAACCAGTAATATAACTAGAGGGATTCTTATCTATAGAGAGTCCAGATAAGGTATCTAGGTTACTTAACATCTAACGACTAAAGCAAGCTTCCTAAAGTTGAAACATAAGATTTGATAAGGCAATCATATCTTATAACTTTGTTAAGAACAAGATGACCTTTATGTATATAGGAAGGTAAGTGGGAGCACTATCACTTTCTTGGTGTTGTATGTGGATGACATCCTAATCATTGTGAATGATATAGGAATGCTCTCCACAGTTAAGGCTTGGCTATCTAGAAACTTCTTCATGAAGGACTTAGAGGAAGCATCCCATATTTTGGAAATCTAGATCTATAGATATAAATCAAAGAGGATGCTTGGCTTGTCCCAGTCCAGGTACATAAACTCCATTATCAAAAAGTTTGGCATGGAGAATTTTAAGAGAGGTCTTATACCGATGAGACATGGAATATCACTTTCTAGGAGTATGTCCCCAAAGACTCTTGGAGAAAGGACAGACATAGATAAGATATCCTATACCTCAATAGTAAGATCTATCATATATGTTATACTATGTACTAGGCCTGATATACCACATGCTCTGAGTGTCACAAGAAGGTATCAGACGCATCCAAGTTTGAAACACTACAAGACAGCAAAGTGTATCCTTAAGTACTTGAGAAGGACTAAGGATATTTTACTATGAGGAGGTGGCCTCCAGGTTAAGGGCTACACACTCTCGAATTTGTAGTCTGACATCGATAATAGCAAGTCAAACCCAGGGTATGTCTTCACCCTAAATGGAGGAGCAGTAAGCTAAAAGAGTTCCAAGCAACTGGTGACTCAACCATAGAGGCAGAGTACATTGCTGCAGCAAAAGAAACAAAAGAAGGGGTGTCGATAAAGAAGTTCATTACAGATTTGGGAGTCGTACGATATGATAAGGTGTCCATTCCTAAATATAATGACAATAATGGGCCATAACTCTAGTAAGGGAACCTAGGTCTCATCAGAAGTGTTCTAAAAAGCTTCCACCATATTAGAAAGATCATATCCCGTAAAGATATAGCAATGGAAAGAATTTTATCTGAAAATAATATCGTAGATCCACTAAAAAAACCACTGACTCAGATTGTCTTTGAGCGTCACAAGGGTTGATAAGAATAAAACACATAGATGATTGATTTCAAGTCAAGTGAGATATTGCTAGTTATAGGTGCCCTGCAAACCAACCACGTGAGTGATTGTACGTGTGACACACTGTACAGTCTTTTTGTATTATTATTATTAGAATATTTTTATATTATATTATATATTTTTTTTGTAAGTAATATTATATTATTTGTTGAATATATATTATGATGTCATTGGTTCTGTACAATAGGGATCGAATCATGATAAGATCACAATAATGAGACCTAATCATTTTTAAATATAGATCCTAAATAATCTCAGTCATAGGTTACTCGAGAGGGATATTGAGATAACTAGATAGATTGATATACTTTATACCCATCCATTTGATGGAGGCAACTGGTCTTATAGCCACTTGTATGGAGACACGAAGGATACAATACAGGTGCTCATTGGAGAATGAGTTCATTGTTGATCTGCTTTTGGAATGTTGTATAGTTAATGATACCTAACGTCAGACAATGATTTCGTAGTCTCAGTTGTGTGTTTGGTCCTTAGACTTGAGATATCAAGGATACTTTCTTTGAGTACTTTTTTTGATGCTAGACTTACAGGTCTTGAAAGTTTTAGATCTGGTATAACCAGTTATCGGAATTGATAACCAACTCTACAAAGGCTATTGAGTATCAATAAAGGATCATCCACTCTTGGTATCATGAGAAGAATATCTCTTGTGCTCTCGCTTAGGTAAATCCCCGATTAGGTTATTCGGAGTGTGAGAGAAGGAATTCTCTAAGAGAATCTGATTAGACTGAAACTCAGATAGATTTCTTATATTGGCCTGATAGTACCATGCCCAATATACGGTCTCTAGGATATTAGATAGATAAGAGACTATAGATACATGATAATTGAGGACAGACAGGTCCAATGGATTAGATCCTCTATACCATCTAGGGACTTTAGCGCAGTGGCCTAGTATGTCCATAGTCAATGAGTCAAGTGAATTGTTATGAGATAACAATTCACTAAGTCAGAAAGAGTTCTGATAGAAAGGACTCACAGCCAGCTCAGTGTTGGGCCTAGAGGGTCATACACATATGGGGAATGTTTTAGTGAGTAAAAGATTAGATATGAGTTATCCAATTAGCTCATATTCTCATTCGATGAGAGCCAACATTTATGGGCTCCTTGCGTGAGGCCCAGTTAGAAGCCAATTAAGTTTATTATATAGAGATCCAATAATCCATTATTAATGAGTAATTGGATAAAGATCCAATACCCACTAAGCAAGGATCAATTAGGGTTTTATGGTGGCTCTCTATAAATTGGAGGCAAGGGCAGGACATAGATGATAGGCTACACCTTTGGTCGCCCCCTCCAATTCTCCTCCCTCCCTTATCTTCTGCACAAGAGTTGTGAGATTTTGGCTGTAATTGCAGGAGCATCACTATAATGATCTATCATATTGATATTGCTAAAGAGGAGAACATTTGACCTTTTTCATCCTCTCCATCTGGATCTAGATCTCAGGGATATACGATCTCCCTAGGTGATCAACCTCTTACGTATCATGGTTTCTATTTTTGTGGGTTTTTGCATGCACCAATCCTTACACGATGACTTGATATACATTTTAAAACCTATTTTATTTTCTTTCTTCCATTGCATATATAATGCTCCTACTGGGTTTTCTAATAGAGAAGTGTCTAAATACCCAAGCCAGAACCATGGAAAGCATTCATACATCATTCCCAATGATTAGGGTATCATCCAAATATAGGACCAAGTAGGTGATAGCACTCCCACTTACCTTCCCATATACACATGGCTCATCTTCATGCTTAATCAAATCTTATGTTCAACTTCAAGAAAGTTGTTTTAGTTTGTAGATAAACCTAAGAAATCTATACACTTTATCTAGACTTTCCTTGGATATGAATCCCTCAAGCTATATTATATACACCTCTTCCGAGAGGTTACCATCGAGGAACATGATTTTCATGTCCATCTATCATATCTCATTATCATAATGTGCTACAATAGCCAACAAAATTTAAATAGATTTCATCATGGCTAGAAGTGAGAAGGTTCATCATAGTCAACACCTTGCCTATAATGATATCCCTTAGCTGCTAGTCTTTCTTTATGAGTCTTTTAAGATCCACTTACAACCAATGAGTATAATATCCTCAAGTGCATCAACTAAGTTCTAAATCATGCTGGAGTACATAGAATCCATCTCAGAATTCATGACTTCTTGTCACTTCCTAGAGTCTATGTTCGTAATAGTCTCCTCGTAGGTCTAAAGATTAACATTCTCAATGTCCTCCTCTTTGATATGTCCCACGTATCTCTCAAGAGGATAAGATACTCTATCGGACCTATGCAAAGTTAGAACTTGTGTGCTAGGTATCTAAACAAACTCATCTACGGAATGATATTTGAGCTAGGTTCTCCAACCTCGCTCAACTCAATATGCTCCCAGTGTTTCCACCAAGAATGTGTTCCTTCTTAAGGAACACTACTCTTTTGTTAACGAAGGTCTTTTGATCCTCAGGGTAATAGAAATAGTACCCACAAATCTCCTTAGGGTATCTCAGAAATTTGCATCGTTCTATCTTGGATTCTAAATTATTGGGGTTGTATCTTCTAACATGGGTAGCAACCCTAAATCTTAATAACCTTAAGATCAAACTTCTTTCCTTTTATATATCATATAGTGCAAAAACTATCGATTTAGTTGAAACTCTATTCAGAAGGTAAGCTACAGACTCTATGGTATATCCCCAAAAAGAGATAGGTAGGTCGACGAAACCCATCATGGACTATACCATGTCTAATAATGTATGGCTGCTCCTTCCGATACACCATTGAGTTGTGGTGTTTAAGGAGTCCATGTAGATAGGATCCATGGTATTTGAGGAACTTGATGAATTCAAGTGAGAAGGTTTATCATAGTCAATATCTTGCCTTTGACGATATCCCTTAGCTACTAGTCTTTCTTTATGAGTCTTTTAAGATCCACTTGCAACCAATAAGTATGATATCCTCAGGTGTATCAACTAAGTTCCAAATTATACTAGAGTACATGAAATCCATATTAGAATTCATGACTTCTTATCACTTTCTAGAGTCTATGCTCGTAGTAGCCTCCTCATAGGTCTAAGGATCAACATTCTCAATGTTCTTCTCTTTGATATGTCCCACATATCTCTCAAGAGGATAAAACACTCTACCGGGCCTATGCAAAGTTAGAACTTGTGTGCTAGGTATATAAATAAACTCATCTACGGAATCATCTTTGAGCTAGGTTCTCCAACCTCGCTTTACTTAATGTGCTCCTATTGTTTCCACTAAGAATGTGTTCCTTCTCAAGGAACACTACCATTTTGTTAACAAAGGCTTTTTGATCCTTAGGGTGATAGAAATAGTACCCACATATCTCCTTAGGGTATCCCACAAATTTGCACCATTCCATCTTAGATTCCAAATTATTGGGGTTGTATCTTCTAACATGAGTAGTAACCTTAAATCTTAATAACCTTAAGATTAAGCTTCTTTCCTTTTATATCTCATATAGTACAAAAACTATCAATTTAGTTGAAACTCTATTCAGAAGGTAAACTACAGACTCTATGGTATATCCCCAAAAAGAGACGAGTAGGTCGATAAAACCCATCATGGATTGTACCATATATAATAATGTGTGGTTGCTTCTTCTGATACACCATTGAATTGTGGTGTATAAGGAGTCTATTGAGAAAGTATCCATGGTCTTTGAGGAACTTGATGAATTTTGTACTCAAGTACTCACCTCTTCGATTTAATCGAAGAGTCTTGATACTCTTTCTAGTTTGGTTCTCTATCTCATTCTTATATTCCTTAATTTTTTTGAAGGCTTTGGACTTATACTTCATCAAGTACACATATTTGTACTTAGAGAAATCATCAGTGAATGTAATGAAGTATGAATAATCATCTTTGGCCTGAGTTAACATAGGACCACATACATTTGTATATATGAGTTCTAGCAACCCAGTAGCTCTCTATATAGTTCCACTAAATAAAGAGTTGGTCAATTTCTCTTGAAGGCAAGACTCGCAGGTTATCTTTGATTCATAATCGAATGAATCTAAATATTCATCCTTTAGCAACCTTTGAATTCTTCTTTCGTGGATGTGACCTAACCTTCAATACCACATATATGTATTGTTCATCTCATCTCTCTTCCTCTTAAACATACCAACACCCATGATATGTGGAGCAATCTCTAATATGAATAGACCATTTATCAATATTCCTCTACCAATTATCTCATCATCTAAAATTAATAAATAATCATTATTCTTAGAAACTAATCTATATTCATTATTTATCAAATAAAAAATAAAATATTTTTTTAATAATTGAATAAATAAAATAGCATGCATCTAATGCAATAATAGCTCTACAAGCAGATATAGGGTGACTCGCTAATAACAACAACAATCTTTGCGCCATTCCCTATCCTGAGGTCCGTCTCGCCTCTTGCCAATCTTCAAGGCCTTGCCAGAACCTGTAATAAAATGCAGATATGAGATGTATTGTGAGTATCTAATACCCATGCTATTGAATCTAGGATTTTAATAATGAAATTAATTAATCAAATTATGGACTAATATGATTTTGAGATAAGTAACGCAAGAAATATTTTGATCATAGAAACGAACCATCACAGAGCAAATTATCGAAATAGAAGAATTAGATGTTGGGCCAGAGATGTATCATATCAAAGATTGGACATCAGGCTTGAAAGATTAGTCGACATGCCGAAGGATGAACTTTGTGCAATGAGTTTGGGTATCAGGCTGGAAGGATCAGATATTACGCCAAAAGATCATATATTGTGGAAAGTCAATATAATGATAGATCGAGTGATACGCTGAAGGAAAGGATGATACACCGGAGGTTCAAACGAAGTGCTAGATGATTAGATGACATGTTAGAATATTGGACATGTTGACTGCTTTCCGATTGTACTAGATATGTGATTGAGTGGTTAAGTCTTGATCCGACCTTTGAAAAATCGAATCTTTTTGTGATAGCACTAATTTACCCCTCTTTAGTGCCATTACGATCCTAACAATTAGTATTACAGCCTGGTTCTCTCAATTGGATTAATACCCAAGAGAGATTTAATAATTTTTTCTAATAATCAAGAGTAACACTATTATTCATCCTATGTTCAATGGGATGGACTATACTTATTGAAAAATATAAATAATAATTTTCTTGTTTTCTATGGATTTTGATTTGTAAAAAGTCGTTGAATGTGATTTTCAAAATCTTCTAAACCAATGAATGAATGGAATGATTTTGAAAATAAAATATTTTCGTTAAATGCTAACGCTATGAACGCTTTATTTTATGCTTTAGACAAAAATAAGTTTAATTGTATTTCTATATATGATATTGCATATGATATTTGATATATTATCATGAACGGTCGTCGCTCAACTGCAACATCTTCACTCAGTGAACCATTCATCATTTTTTCTTGTTTGCACAGATATTTGCCAGCTTGTTTTGTCTTGATTTTATATGTTTTGGCATAAGAAATGAGAGAGAAAATAGTCTAGAATGTTGTAGAACGATCGCTCACTGCACTGAGCCAAAACTGTCCAAAACAGCTCCGTTTTGATGCATTTTTTGCGTGCTACGACGATCGTGCTAAGCGATGTGAAATGTCAGTTATCTCAGCATCTTAGAACCTCTCGAGTGGCACTGGGTTGGATGGGGCTTCGAGTAGATGTCGAGCATAGGCTTTTATCAACAATTAAACTTATCTTGCGTCCGATACTTTGGGAACTGTCATTTATGGACTTCCGACCGTCCTTATAGCCCTATAAAGTACTGTTTCACTCTCTTTCTATCTTTTCTCTATTGCACTCAAGGTGTTCGGGACTTGTCCGCCGCTCGTTTCTAAGCTAATCAACTTCTTCTTTGTAGGTCCTACGAGACCCGTACGAGGTTGTAAGTGGGCTGACCCTTTGCAGACAGATAAGGCTTTGGGCGTTTCATGACTTAGGCAATCCCAACTAAGTCCAGAATAGTGGGCAAGGTTGCTTCATGACTTAGGCAATTTCAGATAAGTCTTCGAGAGTGTCGCTAGGGTGTCGCACGACTTAAGCAAATTCAACTAAGTCCATGTCAGGGTGGTATCAGAGCATGCAAGCAATTCAAATGAACAGGGAAGAAGATTCACAATCTCGTCATGGTGAAACATTATGGTGAATTAAGCAAGATGGGGCATGCTGGACCCTTGCTCCAAGTAGCTGCAAGTGGGCTATAAGTGCAAACTCACTCACAAACTATTAGGGATGCTCATGAGGAGCGTAGAGGTGAACAAGATGAGAGTGAAGTTAGGTATTCTCTGCGAGCAAAGAAGGTGTCATCTAGAGCGCCAATCGGGAAAAAGAGCCACAAGGAGAGACTTACAATGGCGGAAACCTACCTTGATGTTCTTGAAGCGAGTTTGGAGGAACTCCACCATGGCCAACGAAGGCTCCTTGGGGTAGAGAGCTCACAAGAAGAAGCTGAATCTTGGATTGAGAAAGTTGAATCCATAATTGATCGACTGACAGAGGACACCAAAGATTCTGTATGAAATCAACACAAAATTGTAACGAAACTCACGGCTAAGGTGGTGGTGTTAATAAGGACTCTTGATACGGGAGGGAACAATACCTGCGCTGTGTTACCACAAAACTTCAAGGCACCAGAGCCACATTGCTACGGGGGTGCTAGGGATGCCAAAGAGCTTGAAAATTTTTTATTCGACATGGAACAATATTTTCATGCTACAAGGCTCGATTCTTAAGAGACCAAAGTTGCTATAGTAACAATGTATATGAATGAAGATGCAAAACTTTTGTGGCGAACCCATTGGGAGGAGATCCAACAAGGTTGATGTCGAGTGGATACATGGGAAGACTTGAAGCAAGAATTGAGAACTCAGTTCTTGTCTAAGAACACAGAGTTTGTCATAAGAAGGAAATTGAGATAACTCCACCAAAGTACATCAATCCGAGATTATGTGAAACAATTTTCAGTACTGATGCCAGATATATAGGACATGTCTGAGAAAGACAAGCTATTTAGCTTCCTCGATAGATTGAAGCAATGGGCACAACAAGAACTACATCGGAGGAATGTCACCGACATAGTCAAGGCAATTGTAGTCGTAGAAAGACTAACTAACTTTATTTCTTCAGAGGATTTGAGAAAGAAGAAATAATCTTTGGAAAATTACCCAAATAAATACTCTCAAGCGAAGGAGTTAGAGGGCGAACAAAAGAAGAAAAATTTCCAGAAGGGACCGAGCTTAAAAGATAAAGTCCTAAAGTTTAGTGGATGCTTCTTGTGTGGAGGACCGCACATGGTGAGGGAGTGCCCACAAACGCAGGCACTCTTGCATTAACTGCATCAATATATCCCCATAAGTCGGACAAGGGAAAGTTGTCACCCTTAGTTCAAGAAGTTCCGAATCCAATAGTGATAGTAAGGCATCACAAGGACCTAGGATGGGAGCAATATGTTTGTTGAATACGTTGCGAGGTCAAGTGGGGGAGAACACAAAGGCAAAGCCACCGAAGGTAGGAAGCAGTGAGTTTATATATATGGAAATCAAGCTTAATGGTCATACAACGCATGCAATGGTTGACACGGGCGCTACCCATAATTTTATTATCGATCGTGAAGCTAAGCGACTTGGATTAATCTTGGAGAAGAGCCCAAGTCGTATGAAAGCTATAAACTCGGAGGTCAAGCGGATCTCCAGACGAGCAAAGGGGTCCCCATCAAGATCGGAACATGGAGCGGGAGAACAAACTTAATGGTGGTGCCATTGGATGATTTCCAAGTGATTCTCGGAATGAAGTTCATGCACGCGGTGAAGTTACTGCCAATGTCATTCCTGAACTTCCTATGACTAATGGGGGGCGATAATCCCTATGTGGTTCTAGTTTCTCGAGGAGGAACTAAAGACCCACAATAAATATCGACTTTATAATTAAAGAAAGGGGTACGAAAATGTAAATCAACATTTGTAGCTATTATGAAGCAAGAGACACTTGACAGGGAGGCCATTCAAAAACCTGTTATTGTGGCGAACATCCTGAAGGAGTTCTCAGATGTGATATCAATGGAGTTGCCGAGAACTCTACCACTATGCAGTGGCATAGATCATCGGATTGAGTTAGAGCCAGGAGTTAAGCCTCTATCAAGACCATCATACTGCATAGCCCCTCCAGAGTTGGTAGAACTGAGAAATCAATTAGATGAACTACTAAGTGGTGGTCTCATTCGCAGCTCAAAAGCATCTTTCGGAGCTCTAGTCCTCTTCCAAAAGAAACAATATGGGAGCTTCTGATTATACATTGATTATCGAGCCCTCAACAAGATGACGGTAAAGAATAAGTGCCCCATTTCACTCATCGCAAACTTGTTCGATCAATTGGGCAAGGTAAAGTACTTCTCCAAACTCGATCTTCGATTGGGGTATTGGCAGGTACGTATTACAGAAGGTGATGAGGTAAAGACTACCTGTGTGACCAGGTATGTAGCATTCAAATTCTTGGTGATGCCTTTCAGCTTAACCAATGCTCCGGCCACATTCTGCACTCAAATGAACTAACTATTCAAGGAGTATCTATATAAGTTTATGGTCATCTACTTAGACGATATCGTTGTCTATAGCTAAACACTTGAGGAGCATGTTAAGCACCTCCGAACAATTTTCAAAGTTCTAAGGGAGAACACATTGTTCGTGAAGAGGGAGAAGTGCTACTTCGCCCAAACGAAAATTTTATTCTTGGGGCATCGAATCAGCAATGGTTCCATCCAAATGAACAAGTCTAAGGTGCAAGCTATGATAGACTGGCGAACACTAAAGAAGGTGCCATAGTTGAGATCATCCCTGGGTTTATCAACTATTATCGGCGCTTCATAACTGGATATTTGAAGCACGCAGCTCCGCTGACGGAGTTGCTAAAGAAGGAGCAGCCTTGAAGATGGTTGGACAAATGTGAGGTGGCATTTCAAGACCTAAAGGCTACTGTGTTAGAGGAACCTGTACTCAGATTACCAGACTATAAGAAGTCTTTTGAAGTCCATACATATGCTTCTGACTTTGTTATTGGTGGAGTTCTTATACAAGAGAGTCATCCAGTAGCCTATGAGACTCGCAAGCTCAACGAGACCGAGCGGCAATATCCTGTGCATGAGAAGGAGATGATAACGATGGTCTACTATCTATGAGTGTGGTGACACTACCTTTTGGGAGCACTATTCGTGCTAAGGATAGATAATGTCGCATTGAGTTACTTCCAAACTCAATAGAAACTCTCCCCAAAGCAAGCACGATGGCAAGACTTATTGGCTGAGTTCCACATGGTAATGGAGTATAAGCCCATAAAAGCAAACGTCGTGGCTGATACATTGAGCCGGAAAGTGGAATTAGTGAATGCTATACAATTGGAGGGTGGAGGCCGAGCAAGTTAATTGCACTCCAACTTCCTTTTCAAGATCAGGGATGGACTGTACCGTGATCCTTAAGTAGTAACTCTAATGCAACTCATCAAAGATGGCAAGACACAATGATTTTAGGTCCCGAGAGGACTCATCTACACCAAAGGAAATATAGTTTATATTCTACGAGTAGATAATTTAAGGTATGAACCCTTGAAAGAGTGTCACGATTTCCTTTGGGCTGGACATCCGGGTATCCATTGAACAATGGCTCTCATAGAAAGGGCCTTCTATTGGCCGAAGATAGGGACAAATACGGAGGAATATGTTCGAACATGCCTTACTTGCCAACAAGATAAGGTAAAGCAGTAGAAGCCGGTGGGACTTTTGGAACTATTGCTCGTACTAGAAAGGCTATGGGAGGGCATTTCCTTGGACTTCATATCAAGATTGCCCGCAATAGGGGGACTTGGATCGATACTCGTAGTAGTTGATCGATTTTCGAAGTATGCAACATTCATTGCTGCACCCCTATATTGCTTAGCAGATCTTGATATTCTTGGTTCTTGGGATGATTCTAGATCGAGTTGTTCAAGTTGTTGGGATTTAAATTATACTTCTCTATAAGCCTCCACCCTCAGTTGTTCAAGTAATATCTCTGGCACTATGTGAGTGTCAACCAATGAGATTAGGTGAAGCTATTGGATATAGACCAATTCTCCTACAACTTGTAGTGGAGCTCTGCATCCAACAAGAGCTCCTTCGAGATTATCACGGAGAATTGTCATTGACTCCTCATACATTGGTTATTGGTTATACAGGGAGTAGCCCATCAGTATATCATTTCGCAAAGGAATGACATCACAATGTAGATATTACGCAGCTAACTTGGAGAAGGCGACCAAAAGATGAAAAGTGGGTCGACTTGGGAAGGCGACCATAGGAGTTCAAAGTTGGTGATATGGTGTTGGTAAAGCTCCAACCAGCATCACTCTAATTCTTTAAGCACAAAGTGCATAAAAGATTGGTATGTAAGTATGATGGGTCGTTCTCAATCATTAGTAGGGTAGGCAATGTCTCATACAAGTTATAACTGTCAGCATGGTTCAGAATTCATAACATCTTCTTTGCGAGCAACTTGAAAGCCTACCACTTAGATCCATAAGATGATTCTCGAAATGTTTCAACTCGACTACCCCCCACCAGAGCCTCCTATGAGAAGTGAGTTGAAACTATTCTAGCGGATCGTAAGACAAAGCTGCCTAATGGAGCGTAGCAAATTAAGTACTTAGTGAAGTAGCAAAAGTTTCCTCGAACAGAAGCCAGTTGTGAGCCAGAAGACGCCCTACGACATGAAGAAGCCCGTGTCAAAACCTACGAACAAGCATCGACGAGGGCATCGATAGTTTAAGCATAGGAGAATGTCACGAACGGTCGTCACTCAACTGTAACATCTTCGCTTAGCAAACCATTTATCACTTTTCTTATTTATACAGATGTTTAGCAGTTTGTTTTACCTTGATTTTATGTGTCTTGGCACAAGAAATGGGAGAGAAAATAGTCTAAAATGCGATAGAATGATCGCTCATAGTGTGGAGTCAAAACTACCCAAAATAACTCTATTTTAGGGTATTTTTTGCATCCTGTAGCGATCGCTCTGAGCGGTATAAAATGTCAATCATTTCAGCACCTTGGAATCCCCTGGGTGACACCGGGCTGGATGGGGCTTCGGGTAGATGTCGGGCATAGGCTTTTGTCAATAATTAAACTTGTCTTGTGTCTGATACCTTGGGAACTGTCGTTTGTGGACTTGCGACCATTTTTACAGCCCTCTAAAGTCCTTTTTTGCTCTTTTTCTATCTTTTCTCTGTTACACTCAAAGTGTTTGATGAATTGCTTATATAGCTTTTCTCTTTACGAGACGTCGGGACTTATCCATCGCTCATTTCTAAGCCAATCAACTTCTTCTTTTTAGGTCCTACAAGACCCATATGAGGTTGCAAGTAGGCTGACCCTTTACAGATAGATAACACTTTGGGCGTTTCATGACTTAGGCAATCTCAGTTAAATTCGAAACAATGGGCAATGTTACTTCACGACTTAGACAATTTCAGCTAAGTCTTTGAGAGTGCCGCTAAGGTGCCGCACGACATAGTCAAATTCAACTAATTCTGTGTTAGTGTGGTATCAGAGCAGACAAGCAATTCAAACGAACAGTGAAGTAAGATTCAGAACCTAGCCATAGTGAAATATCATAGTGAATCGAGCAAGATGGGGCAAGCTGGACCCTTGCTCCATATAGCCGTAGGTGGGCTGCAAGTGCAAACTCACTCACAAACTGTTGAGGACGCTCATGAGGAGCGCGATAGTGAACAAGACGAGCGTGAAGTTAGGTATTCTCCGTGAGTGGAGGAGATGCCATCTACAGTACCAATCGGGAAAAAGAGCCACAAGGAGAGACTTACAACGGCGGAAACTCACCTTAATGTTCTTGAAGCGAGCTTGGAGGAACTCTATCTACCAAGGTCAACGAAGGCTCCTTAGGGTAGAGAGCTCGCAAGAAGAATCTGAATCTTAGATCGAGAAAGTTGAATCCCTAATTGATCGACTGACAGAGGACACCAAGATTATATACAACATCTACATGAAGTTATAGTGGAACTTATGGCTAAGGTGATGGTGTTAATAAGAACTCTGGATATGGGAGGGAACAATACCTGTGATGCGTCACCACAAAACTTCATGGCACCAGAGCCACATTGCTAGGGGTGCTAGGGATGTCAAAGAGCTTGAATATTTCCTGTTTGACATGGAATAGTATTTTCGTGCTACAAGGTTCGATTCTGAAGAGACTAAAGTTACTATAGCAACAATGTATCTGAAAGGAGATGCAAAACTTTGGTGGTGAACCCATTGGGAGGACATCCACCAAGGTTGATGTCGAGTGGATACATAGGAAGACTTGAAGCTAGAGTTGAGAACTCAGTTCTTGCCCGAAAATACAGAGTTTATCATAAGAAGAAAACTGAGATAACTCCACTAAAGTACATTAAACCGAGACTATGTGAAATAATTTTCAGCACTGATAATGGATATATAAGACATGTCTGAGAAAGACAAGCTATTCAGCTTCCTCGATGGCTTGAAGCCATGGGCACAACAAGAACTACATCGAAGGAATGTCACTGACGTAGTCGAGGTAATTGCAGCTGTAGAAATGCTAACTGACTTTGTTTCTTCAGAGGATTTGAGAAAATAGAAATAATCTTCAAGAAATCACCCAGCTAAATACTCTCGAGCGAAGGAGTCTAGAGGCAAAGAAAACAAGAAGAATTTCCATAAGGGACCGAGCTCAAAAGGTAAAATCATAAAGTTTGGTGGATGCTTCTTGTATGGAGGACCACACATGTTGAGGGAGTGCCCACAAAAGCAGGCACTCAATGTTTTAACTGCATTAATATATCCCCACAAGTCGGATAAGGGCAAAGCTATCACCCTTAGTACGAGCAGTTCTGAATCTAGTAGTGATAGTAAGGCATCGCAAGGACCTAGGATAGGAGAAATACGTTTGTTGAATATGTTGCAGGGTCACGTGGGGGAGAACACAGAGGCAAATCCACCGAAGGTAGGAAGCAACGAGTTGACGTATGTAGACTTTAAGCTTAATGGTCATATAACCCGTGCAATGGTGGACACGGGCGCTACCCACAATTTTATTGCTGATCTTGAAGCTAAGCGACTTGGATTTATCTTGGAAAAGAGCCCAAGTCTTATGAAGGCTGTGAACTTGGAGCCCAAGCGGACTCCGAATGAGCAAATGGGATCCTCATCAAGATCGGAATATGGAGCGAGAGCACAAAGTGTCATTGGATAATTTCTAAGTGATTCTCGGAATGGAGTTTATACACGTGGCGAAGTTGTTGCCAATGCCATTCCTGAACTTCCTATATCTAATGGGGGATGACGATCCCTACATGGTTCCAGTTTTTGGAGAAGGAACCAAGGACCCACAACAAATACCAGCTTTACAATTAAAGGAGTATGAAAAGGTGAATCAACCTTTATAGCTGCTATGAAGCTAGAGACACTTGACGGGGAGGCCATTCAAGAACTTGTTGTTGTGGCGAACATCCTGAAGGAGTTCTCAGATATGATACCAATGGAGTTGCCGAGAACTCTACCACCACGCAAAAGCGTGGATCATCATATTAAGCTGGAGTCAGGAGTTAAGCCTCCAGCGAGACCATCATACCATATAGCCCCTCCAGAGTTGGCAGAACTGAGGAAACAGTAAGATGAACTACTAAGCAGTGGTCTCATCCGTAGCTCAAAAGTACCTTTCGGAGCTCCAGTCCTCTTCCAGAAGAAACAAGATAGGAGCCTTCGATTATACATTGAGTATTGAGCTCAAAAGCACCTTCGGTCGGGGTATTGGCAGGTGTGCATTACAGAAGGTGATGAGGCGAAGACTATCTGTGTGACTAGGTATAGAGCATTCGAGTTCTTGGTGATGCCTTACAGCTTAACTAATGCTCCGACCACATTCTGCACTCTAATGAACCAACTATTCAAGGAGTATCTGGACAAGTTTATGGTCATCTACTTAGACGATATTGTCATCTATAGCCAAACACTTGAGGAGCATATTAAGCACCTCCAAATAATTTTCGAAGTTCCAAGGGAGAACACCTTGTTCGTGAAGAGGGAGAAGTGCTACTTCGCCCATACGAAAATTTTATTCTTGGGGCAATGAATCGGCAATGGTTCCATCTGAATGGATAAGTCTAAGGTGCAAGTTGTGGCGGACTGACGAACACTAAAGAAGATGCCAGAATTGTGATCCTTCCTTAGGTTCGTCAACTATTATAGGTGCTTCGTAGTTAGATATTTGAAGCGCGTAACTCCATTGATGGAGTTGCTAAAGAAGGAGCAGTCTTTAAGATGGTCGGATAAATATGAGGCGACATTTCAAGACCTAAAGACTGTTGTGTTAGAGGAACCTGTACTCATATTACTGGACTATGGGAAGTCTTTTAAAGTTCATACAGATGCTTCTGACTTTGCTAATGGGAGAATTCTTATACAAGAGGGTCATCCAGTGGCCTACGAGAGTCGCAAGCTCAAAGAGACCGAGCGGCGATATCCTGTACATAAGAAGGAAATGACAGCGGTGGTCAATTATCTATGAGTGTGGCGACACTACCTTTCGGGAGCACCATTCGTATTAAGGACAGACAATATCACATTGAGTTACTTCCAAACTCAAAAGAAACTCTCCCCAAAGCAAGCACGATGGCAGGACTTCTTGGCTATGTTCAACATGGTAATGGAGTATAAGCCTGAAAAAGTAAATGTCGTGGCTAATGCATTGAGCCAAAAAGTGGAACTAGTGAATGCTATATAGTTAGATGAAGGAGGCCAAGCAAGTCAATTGCACTCGAATTTCCTTTTCAGGATCAGGAATGGACTGTACTGCGATCCTCAAGCAGTAACTCTGATACAACTCATCAAAGAGGACAAGGCATGATAATTTTGGGTCCAACAGGGACTCATCTACACCAAAGGGAATAGAGTTTATATTCCACGAGCAGATAATTTGAGGCATGAACTCTTGAAAGAGTGTCACAATTCCCTTTGGGCTGGACATTCGGGTATCCACCGAACAATGGCTCTCGTGGAGAGGGCCTTCTCTTGGTCGAAGATAGGGATAGATGTAGAAGAATATGTTCGAATATGCCTTACTTGTCAACAAGATAAGGTAGAGCAGCGGAAGCCGGTGGGACTTTTGGAACCGCTGCTTGTACCATAAAGGCCATGGGAGAGCATTTCCTTAGACTTCATATCAAGCTTGCCCGCAGTAGGGGGACTTGGATCGATACTCATGGTAGTCGATCGATTTTCGAAGTATGCAACATTCACTATTGTACCCTTACATTGCTTAGTAGAGGAGGCGGCTAAGTTGATGATGATGAATATGGTGAAGTATTAGGGAGTCCCACACAACATTATTAGTGATCGAGTTTCTCGGTTCTTGGGATGATTATGGACCGAGTTGTTTAAGTTGTTAGGATCTAAATTATAATTCTCCACAAGCCTCCACCCTCAAACGGATGGCCAGACTGAAAGTATCAATTTGCTCTTGGAGCAATATCTCCGGCACTACGTGAGTGCCAACCAGCGAGATTGGATGAAGCTGTTAGACATAGCCCAATTCTCCTACAACTTGCAACGGAGCTCTGCATCCAACAAGAGCCCCTTCGAGATTATTACAGGACAATAGTCATCGACTTATCACACCTTGGTTATTAGTTATACAAGGAGTAGCCCATCAGCATATCACTTCGCAAAGGAATGGCATCACAATGCAGATATTACACAGACTTGGGAAGGTGACCATATGAGTTCAAAGTTAGTGACATGGTGTTGGTGAAGCTCTAACTAGCATCACTTTATTTCTTTGGGCACAAAGTGCACAAAGGATTAGTACACAAGTATTAAGGGTCTTTCCTAATCATCAGTAGGGTAGGCAATGTCTCATACAAGTTGCAACTGCAGTATGATTCAAAATTTATAACATCTTCCATGCGAGCAACTTGAAAGCCTCCCACTCAGATCTACAAGATAATTCTCAAAATATTCCAACTCGACTACCCTCCATCAGAGCCTCCTACAAGAAGCAAATTGAAACTATTCTGGCGGATTGCAAGACAAAGCTACCCGATGGAGTGCAACAAATTGAGTACTTAGTGAAGTGGTAAAAGCTTCCTTGAATAGAAGCTACTTGGGAGCCAGAAGATGCCCTACGACATGAAAAAGCCTGTGTCAAAGTTTACCAACAAGCATTGATGAGAGCGTCGATAGTTTAAGAGAGAATGTCACGAGCGATCGTCACTCAACCGCAATATCTTCGCTCAGCGAACCGTTCATCACTTTTTTTTATTTGTATAGATGTTTGGCAACTTGTTTTACCCTGATTTTATGTGTTTTGGCATAAGAAATGGGAGCGAAAATAGTCTAGAATGCTGTAGAATGATCGCTCACTGCGAGGAGCCAAAACTGCCCAAAACAGCTCTGTTTTGGGGCATTTTTCATATGCTATGGTGATCACTCTGAGTGGCACGAAATGTCAGTCATCTCAGTACCTTAGAACCCCCAGAGTGGCAGCAGCTGGATGGGGCTTCGGGTAGATGTCGGGCATAGGCTTTCATCAATAATTGAACTTGTCTTGCATCTGATACCTTGGGAACTGTCGTTTATGAACTTACGACCATTCTTATAGCCCTCTAAAGTCCTGTTTCATTCTTTTTCTCTCTTTTCTCTGCTGCACTCAAGGTGTTCGATGAATTGCTTATATAACTTTTCGATTTGCAAGACATTGGGACTTATCTGTCACTCATTTCTAAGCTAATCAACTTCTTCTTTGCAAGTCCTATGGGACTCGCATGTAGTTGCAAGTGGGCTGACCCTTTATGGATAGATAACACTTCGGGCATTTCATAACTTAGGTAATTTCAGCTATATCTGGAACAGTGGGTAAGGTTGTTTCATACTTAAGTAATTTTAGTTAAGTCTTCGAGAGTGACGCTAAGGTGTCGTATAGCTTAGACAAATTCAACTAAGTCCGTGTCAATACGCTTGAAGTTACTCATGAAGGCACAAATAGAGTAAAAGAATCTAAATCAATCTTTTAATACATAGTTATGAGTTATTTAAAATGAAGCTACATGAAATTATTGGTGATATGTATACCCGTTTTACGGATATTGTCAATAGTTTAAAAGCTCTTGGTAGAAGCTATACTAATCTTGAATTAGTGACTAAGATTTTAAGATGTTTTCCAAAAAAGTTGGGATCTAAAAGTAATGGCTATCCTAAAAGCAAAGGACTTGAACAACTTTCCTCTTGAAGAACTCATAGGATATTTAATGACCTATAAAATGACCTACAAAACACATAATGAAGAAGAGAAAAACCTTCCAAAGAATAGGAAGGATATTGCACTTAGAACCAAAGAAGATTACTCAAGCGAAAGCTCAAGTGACGATGATGATGACATAGAACTCTTTATAAGAAGACTTAGAAAGTGCATGAAAGAAAATAAAACTAATTCTGTAAGATAAGAATATAAGAATAAAAGTGAACCTAAAATATATACAAAAATATATTATGAATACAAAAGGCCTGGGCACTTAAACAATAAGTGTCTGCAACTAAAAGAAGAAGTTGCCAACCCAAAAGAAGAAGAAAATATTTCAAGTAACATGGGATGAATCAAGTGCATCAGAAGACCAAGAGAAAATTAATAAAAATGAAGTGGCAAACTATGTATTGATGACCTTTAATAATGAGGTATGTGACTCTTTTGAAACATATTTATCTTATAATAAATTATTTGATACATTATATGATTTATATGATAAACTCAAAAATATTGGTAAGAAATATAATTCACTAAAAAGCAATAATGTATTTCAAGTAACATGGGATGAATCAAGTGCATCAGAAGATGAAGAGCAAATTAATAAAGATGAAGTGGCAAACTATGTATTGATGACCTTTAACGATGAGGTATGTGACTCTTTTGAAACATATTTATCTTATAATAAATCATTTGATACATTATATGATTTATATGATGAACTCAAAAATATTGGTAAGAAATATAATTCACTAAAAAGCAATAATGTATTACTTACTAATAAATTTGATACATTCAAAATTATGCATGAAACATCAATATCTTATATGTTTTTGGTCTAAATATGAAGAGTTAGACTCACTAAAAAAGAAAAATATGTTATTACAACAAATATTTAAAAAATTAAAATTAAAAATAAATCATTAAACATGATTCTTACTAATCAGGGTTATATATATAGAAGGAAGGAATCGACTTCATAAGTAGTAACACTCAACAAAATCTAATAAAATTTATAAAAAGACTAACATTAGATATTTCTCTTAAAGTTAAATATAATTTTTGTAGAAGATTTGGTCATTATGCTTATACATACTCTTTTAAAAAACATAGCTATGATAAATCAGTGTAGGTTTCTAAGGGAACAATAAATAATTTGATGCCAAAAGTCATTAAAGAAATATCTAACCATGAAGGACCAAAAGTTAATTGGGTACCTAGAGCAAACCTCTCTTTCTGATATGTACGTCTACATATAATAGCTAGAAGCAAAAGATGGTATCTTGACAGTGGATACTCAAGGCATATAACTAGAGATTCAACACACTTCTCAAAATTCACTAGAACCGAGGATATATCATTTTTGGAGACAACAATAAAGGAAAAATTATCAGCACTGAAAATATTGGTAACAAATTAAATTTTTTAATTGAAGATAATCTTTTAGTAGATAGTTTAAAACATAACTCAGTAAGCATTAGTCAACTTTGTGATAAAGGGATAAAATATTAAATTTGAATCTAATGCTTACATCATAAAAATACCAAATAAGAATAATTCTATGATAATTTTAAGAAGAGATAATATTTATACTATTGATCTTGATGATTTTCATGATTAAACTTATTTTTCAGTTTTAAACGATAATACATGGCTTTGGCATAGGAGAATAGGACATGCAAGTGTAAAATTAATCTCACAAATTGAAAAAAAGAATTTTAGTTATTTTTTAATTTTATAGAAATATATCCATGTTGTTTTCAATAAGTTTCCCGAATGTAAGAAAAATAATTTTGATGACAATTTTTAAATTTTATTTGAATGAGAATTCTCCACCCCAAAGCAACTTAGATATATCTACTTCCAAAGAAACTTTACTTAGGGAATGAAAGTATATATAAATGCATATCCTAATGAGCTAATTATTAGAGATATATCAAAAGGTGTTTAAACTCGCTCATCATTGAAAAATATTTATTCATATATATGAATCAAGACCTTTTACTATTTGTTCTCTTATGATTTTTTTATTAAAGATCCTTTTCAAATGAATCATGATCTTTCACTTGATTTCCTGATATTCTTGACTTGAGGATCTATCTTGTATGAATCAATAATTTTTACTAATTATTCTCCTATAATTCTTTTTGATAAAAAGAAAATTTATCCAATCAAATCATGATTCTTCTTGATATTCATAATATAAGGTATTCATTCTCCTATGATTCTTTCTTTTCACTAATGACTAAAAAGAAGATTTATCTACATGAATCATGATCTTTCCTTAACTTCTTAATGTTTATAACTTGAAATTTATGACTCTCTTGTATTCATGACTTGTGCATTTGATTTTTAAAAGGAGAAGAAGTAACTCATATTTATGTTGATGACAAAACAAGAGAAATAATGATTCATACCTAGCTTATGTGCAGAACAAGGAGACTTGTGATGTTTTTATAACTTTTTATTAGTAATGACTCATGCCTAACTTTTATTAGTTATTGTTATTGTTATTTGAATCTTAATTGAATATTTAGACTTACAATGATAATATCATGATCGAATTTATCTCAACTTGAATTCAAGAGTATCATTGAGAATGTTTTATTTTTGAATTAAAGCTCATCAATTTTTTTCTAGATGACATAAAGATAGGGAAAGTTTGTTAATGCCTATTATAAATTGACCTCTCATAATTTAAATTTATCCTCTATATAAATATCTTTTATATGATATCAAAGTAGTATTACAATTGACACATTGATGTAAACGAAGAGTAGTATCATAATGTCATGATATCTTTCTCTTCTTTTTTATGATGACAATGTGGGGAGAGAAAAGTAGTAGCTTGCATATTTTTCCTTTTTGTTGATGACAAATGGGGAGAAGTAATAGTAACATTTTGATGACGTAGCAACTATGTTACACTTCTCTACATGTTGTATTTTCTGGTACTAGTGCCCTATAAGCTAATCGTATGAGTGATTACATGTGTGACATGTTACGTAATTTTTTTTGCTTCTTAATATTATTGGCATATTCTAACTTTATGTTGTCTATTGCATATACTGTGATGTCCTTAGATCTGTGCAATAGGAACTGGATCATGATGAGATGATAATAATAAGACTGATTCATCTTTAAACACAGACCCTAAATAATCTTGATCATAGATTACTACAGAGGGACATCGAAATAACCGGACATATTAGTATACTGTATACATGTTCATATGATGGACATGACTAGTCTCATAGCCGCTCGTGTGGAGACACTAAGGGTACAATACAAGTGCTTATTAGAGAATGAGTTCACTAATTGATCTGCTTACAAGTGTTGTATGGTTATTGATACTTGACATTAGACACCAATTTTGTAATCTCGATTATGTGTCTGGTCCTTAGACTTGAGACACTAAGGATGTCTTGTTTGAGTACTTCTTTCTTTGACGCCGAACTTATATGTTTGGAAGTTTCAGATCTGATACAATCGGTTATTGGGATTAGTAGTCAATCTTACAAAAGTAATTAAGTGTCAATATAGAATCATCCAATCTCAATATCATGAGAGTAATATCACGTGTGTTCTCACTTAGGCAAATCCTTGGCCAGGGTCGTTTGGATTGAGAGATAAGGAGTTCTTCAGGAGAATCCAATTAAAATGAGACTCAGATAGATTTTGTATAAGGCATGATAGTATAGTGCTCAATATATAATCTCTAGGAGATTAAATGGATGAGGAATTATAGATACATAATAACTAAGGGCAGACAGGTTTAATGGATTAGATCCCTGTAGCATTTAGGGACTATAGCATATTGGCCTAGTATGTCCATAGTCAATGAGTTGAGTAAATTGTATTAGAATAATAATTCATTGAGTCAAAAGAAGTTTTGATTCATAAATCATTTTGACATGTGCAACTCATGGCCAACTCGGTATTAAGCCTAGAGGTTTATACATATATGGTGGATGTTGCAACAACTAGAGGACTAGATATAAGTTATCTAATAAGCCCTTGTTTTATTGGATGATATTCAATATTAATGGATTCTTTAGATAAGTCTCAATTAGAGGTAAATTAAGATTATTGGATTAAGATCTAATAATATAAATAATTAGGGTAATTGGATAGAGATCTAATACCTACTAAGGCAAGATCCATTATAGTTTAAAGAGGCTTTCTATGAATAAGAAGCATGGGCAGCCAAGAAAGGTGATAGGCTACACCTTTGGTAGCCCCCTCCTATTCTCCTCAAACTCCTCTCCTTCTTGGGTGACATATCTTAGAGAGGGAGATCATGTAGTGATTTGAGGAGCATCATTGCCACATCTACCATGTGGATACTGTTAGAGAGGAAGGCATCTGACTACCTTTATCCTCTCCTTTGGATCTGATTTTTCAAGTATATAAGAACTTCCTAGATAACACATCTCACACGATTCGTAGTTTTTCAGTTTTCAGATTTTTCCTGCACAAACCATCGCACGACAATAAGATAAACATGGGAGACCTATTTGTTTTATTCTTTTCTATTGTGTATGTGATGCTTTTGATAAAGTTTCCCAATAGTGGTATCAGAGCTAGATTCATTGTGTGATGATTAGCTTATTAAATGCATGTATTATGTTGAATCATATAGAATTGTTTTATGCATTCTTGTTGTGCCTGAAGATGTCCACAAAGAGGCTATGTGTGTGCTTCGCCATGAAGGCAGCGCCCGTGGGTAAACTACCTACGGGCGAGGGGGACCGCTCGTAGGGGCGGTGCCTGCAGAGGCAGCACTTATGGGCACAACACCCACTGGCAAGCACGGGTGGTTGCCTACAGTACGCAGCAATGCCACCCTGAGTAGGGGCAGTACAGTCGCCCATTGGTAGGCAGTAGAAGGGATTAGGGTTTCTTTTTTGTGAAAGGACAATTCTGTACTTTAAAATTTGAGAAATTCTGAGACTTATCCTTTTATTCAGTATTCTAAAAATACCCTTATCAAATATAAAAATTTTTGGTATATCCCAAGTTTCAAAAATTATAGTTGATTAAAATGTTTAATTAACTATCAAGAAGTCAAGATTGTAATTTATTTGAATAAATCTCTTTAATAAATAACAAAGGGGATTATAGGAGAACAAATAGTAAAAAATCTTGATTCATATAAAATAAATCTAAAGTTAAAAATATTGAGTAATCAAGATCATGATTTATCTAAATAAATCTATTTCTTAATAAATATCAAATGGAGTCATAGGAGAATAATTAGTAAAAGGTTATGATTCATACGAGATAGATCTTAAGTCAGGAATATCAAGAAATCAAGTAAAAGATAATAATTCTTTTCAAAAAAAATAATCAAATTCAAAATCACCATCAAAATCATTTTTTTACTTCCAAAAAATTGATTAAAGATACTATAGATAGAAAATAACTAAACTTTTCTAGTTCAAAATTATCATAATTAATAGTATAAACGTTATTGATCCTTAAGGCAATCATAAAATGTGGTTTGTCTATGATATAAGCATTAGACTCAAATTTAATATTATATTTTTTATCATACAATTGACTAATGCTTACTGATTTTTGTTTCAAATCATATATTAAAGGAGTATCTTTAATCATAAGATTCGTTTGTTACCAAATTTAATTTTTTCTAAAGTTTATTATAATAACATAATTTCCTTTCTTTTTTTTATGAATCTAACTCTTCGCATTTAGTACAAGATGTTAACAAACAATTGTCATGCTTATTTTTTAATTTATCAAATTTATTAGAGAGAGATACATGATCTTTTTTTAGTAATTTATATTTCTTACTAATATTTTTGTTAAATAAATCGTGAAATATATTAAATAATTCATCATAAGAAAAAGATGTTACGGGTGAGTCACATACCTCATCATTAAAGGTCGTCAATGCATAGTTCGTCATGTCGTCTTCTTTTAAGTCGACACTCATTTTTGAAGTATTCTAGCTTCTTACATTTATAACATATTATAGTACCTTTTTAGGTTCATTCTTATGAGTTTCATTTCTTTTTATAAACTTTTGAAGGTTTTTTTTGTAATGAGTTATATGTCATCATTATCATCACATGAGCTATCACTCGAGGAATCTTCTTTAGTTCTCAATGCAAATATCTTTCATGTTTATTGGAAGGTTTTTCTCTTATTCATTATATTTTTCGCAAGTCATTTTATAGGCCATTAAAGATCCTATGAATTCTTCAAGAAAAAAAATTATTCAAGTCCTTTGCTTCTTGGATAGCCGTTACTTTTGGATCTCAACATTTTGGAAGAAATCTTAAAATTTTATTTATCAATTCAAGGCTAGTATAGCATCTACTAAGAGCTTCTAAACCATTGACAACATCCGTAAAATTAGTGTACATGTCACCAATGGTCTCGCTTGGATTTAATTTAAACAATTCATAGCTATATCCCATGAGATTAATTTTTTATTCTTTTACTCTACTTATGTCTTCATGTGCAACTTCTAGTGTATGTCAAATGTATATGTAGTGTCACAAGTAGAAACATGATTAAACACATTTTTATCCAAAGCACAAAACAAAAACGTTCGTAGCTTAGAGTTCAAGGAAAATGTTTTCTTTTCAAAATCATTCCATGGATTCATTGGATTAGAAGATTTTTGAAAATCACTTTCAACGACATTCCATAAATTGAAGTCCATAGAAATTAAGAAAATTATGGTTCATGTTTTTAAGTGTAGTTCGTTCCATTAAAAATAAGAGGACGAGTGATAGAGTTACTCTCGTGAATGCTAGAAAAAGCCATTAAAACTCACTTGGGTGTTAATTCAACTAGAGAACTTGGCCCTGATACTAACTGTTAGGATCATAATGGCACTAAGAGTGGGGGCAGGGGGATGGTGAATTAGTGCTTGCGTAAAAAGATCTGATTCAAAATTTTTCAAATAAGAATATGAATTGAAAATACATTTAACTTGAAAGTGTAAGTAGTTAGTGAAGTAAATCAATAAATAAATAAAAAGAAAAAGTAAGAAAGAAATACAAATCGATTTATAATGGTTCGGTTGTCTCGACTTATGTCTACTTCTGATTCCTCTTCTCTCTATATCACTGACTTTCACTACCTTTCACACAAGACCTCGAACCTCCTTAGAATAATCGCTAAACTCAAGGAGGAAGAGACTCGAACCCTTTCCCGAGTTTACAACACTTTAACCTTGAGAATTCTTTCTCTTTTCACCCTTATTTGTGTTTCATCAAGCAAGAATGGGTGGGGTATCTATAGATCCCCAATGACTTTAAATTTGGAGCCAAAATTTTAAATCCTTAGTTTTTTAGGGTATTGGTGGTACCACTGTTGTTAAAACCCCGTAGAATTCTAAGTTTGGGTTAACCTCTATAGGGGATCGGACCTCTTTGGAGCTCTATAGCGGTTCTTCCCTCCTTAGTAGTTGGCCACAATGGCTAAAATAGATGTATTGATTGCTTAAAAAAATAATGGTGGCTACATTCTTTATATAGGGTCTCAAAATCATAATTCCTAATATGACGCCTATTCCAAGGAAACTAAGACTCTAACTCCTAATCAAACTCCTACTCTAAGTAAACTAAGACTTTAACTCCTAATCAAACTCCTACTCCAAGTGAAACACTCTTATCTTAAATCCTAGCTGCCTCCTCTCAGCCCTAGTCGACTTCCTCTCATCAAGGTGGGTGACCAATTATGTTAATTACAAGCTTGACTTGGTTAACTCTAACCTGAATCCAACTCTGACTCTTAACCAGACTCTAGTTCAGTCAAATCCTAACTCTACTAGAATTTGGGCTGATTTATTATAATGGACTCAAACCTCCTCCTAGATGACCTAATATTAGGTCTAGGCTGGCCAACAAAATCCAATCTAAGGACTTAACTCAATCGACTAGGACCATACTCAACTAGGGCCCTAACAGACCCAAATCGGCCTTGTCTTCAAGGCTGAGACTCCATGACTCTGGATCCTAATCTGTAACTCCTCATAAGGCTCCCTTGCTGCTCTTGTAGTAGGCGTATTATGCTTTTGTGGTCCAGTATTAGCAGTAGTGATTAGACGGTAATATGTCATGATTCTGCGATTCCATGTGATCTCTAGCTAGAGCTGGGCCTCTTCATCAACTTGGATGTTGAATGGATGAATTTAGGCTAAGTCGTCCTCTTTAAACTTCTACTTGAGGTAGGACACAAAGAGGATTAGGTGTACTTTTGAATCGACACGTAGATCTAATCCCTAGGGTATAGCTCCAACGTATTCTCTAATTTTGTATGGTCTAAAGTAATATAGAGACCACTTCCTTGAGGCTCGCGTCTTTATATATTCTTGCTAGTAGGGCTGAAAATAAAGGAAGACTTAATTTTTAATAGTAACATCCTCTTGCTCCAATGTTAGCCAAGCTTTCCTCTGAGATGGTGCTGCCCTTTGATAAGGTTCACGACGATGTGAGCCTGATCTGAGTTTGGAGTGAGTAGAGGCTGTAATTTTCCCCGGCTTATCTTCGTCTCTCCTTTGTGCTATTGACATGTATCATGTCAAGCCTCAATTTTAGCAATGATTACTATCTCCTCATTGTAGATTAAAAACCTTGGGTGAGGTGGAGAGAGAGCTCTAGTGTAGATTAGGGGTCAGCCATCATGCATGAGGATGGTGTCAATTCTATCTCCCGATCTGTTTGCTTCAATTATGAACACATTGACAAAATCGGGTAGTGCTAGCACCAATGTAGATGGAATCACGACTATGAGGGCATTGAATGTTGTTATAGTTTCATTTAGCCAAAGGAAGACATCTTGTTTCAGCAATGTCATGAGGGGAGTGGTGATCTTGTCATTGTCCTTCACAAACTTACGGTGGTAGTGCAGTCGGGTAGGGGGTAGACCTTTCGATTTGGTGAAGACCTCTGAAAATTCAGCAAACAATGGGGGAAGATTTGGATTTTTATTCGCTACTGATTCCTTTATTTGTAGTCTTTGAAGTTGTATTAAGAAGCTGATGTGTGATTGGTGTAGCACCTTCTCCATACATTACGTAAAATCTATTGTTGCTTCGCCCCCATGTTTTCCTTGCAAGATTACCTTTTTCCCTTAGCTAAAAAATTTTATGATTAGCTTGGAAAAATTCTAGAAAACATCACCTAACAAGGATCACTATTTGATCCCAAGAACTGCTTCATAATTTTCAAGTGATAGGAGGAAGAAATTAGTAGTGATCTCTTGACCCTACAAAACTAGTTTCACCCACGAGCACCTTTAGCTATAGTTGAGGATTCGACCATCTGTGACTTTTACGTCAAACCTACCGCAAACTTCAATTTGGAGTGTCGATCAAGTAGTAACCTTACTATCCATAAAGTTGTTAGTGCTCTCGATGTCAATGAGGATGGTGACAAGCTGTTGCTTGAGGAAACCTCCAATCTTCATTGTTTGCAAGTTCGCATAGCTAGCAAGAGCATGAACCATATAATCGATCGGCTGTATATCTTCCTCCATGTTCTCCTTTTTGTGCTCGAGGTCCTCCTCTTCCTGGTCAAATTCATCAATGGGTTCAATCAAGATAAGTTGCCCCTTCTTGTATTGGTGGTCGCGGCTCGTTGCAATGCCAACACAACCCCTTCATGGATTTATCGCGAAGCTCTTCTCTTGTAAATGTCTTCATTGAGGAGGTCAGCTGAAAGTGAATGGAGCTGGAGGTTTATATGCTGCTGGCTGTGGTATGGGTCTCATCTTCTGAACATCTTAATTAAGCCACTCCTCTTGAAGTCTTGTGAAAGATATCGCTACTATCAATGTATAGGGTTATCACGCTTTAACTTCTCCTTGTATCTCTGACTTTAATCCTTTGATAAAGGTCCCTAGCAATTATTTTTTAGACCAATCCTGGGCTTAGTTAGATAATCTTTTGAAACTAGTTTGGTATTCTTGGATCGTAGAGGTTTGTCAGATCTTCATGAGTTATCCGTCGATGTACTCGTACTTAGGATGGTCTACAGTGGATCAGCAAATCGCTTTTGAATTGCCTCTATATTGGGACTCCTTGAGTGTGTTCAAACCAATTATACTACTATATGGCATCTCCTTCAAGGTGGATGGCAGCGATGACCACCATGGAAGCCTTCGGGGTCCAGTGATAATGGAGTAGTGCTCCACGCGCGAAAGTCATCCCATCGAGTCTCCATCTTCCCATCAAGGGAAGTCCACCCTCATGTATGTAGATGTCAGATCTGTTGTGTGTTCTTCTTTCTCTGGAGGGTTCTCTTTATGATCTAGACTCTCGCCTTGCTGCGATCTCGTCGGGCTCGATGATCATCCTAATATGAATTCTGCGAAGAGAGCACACAGTATATTCTCCATGCGCGTCTCAAAAGCATCCAACTTGGCATCGATCAAATCCTCTAATGTCATAGCATATGTTTTCAGATCTGAGATATTACAATCTTTCTTCTATTGATGGGTTAAGGGCATAGGTCGATGGAGAGATTGGTGGCCGCAAAAGACAAGGATCACTGGTGGAAGGCTACGGTAGGCTTCTATTTTGGCTATAATTTTTGCTATTATTTGGGCTGGCTATAGAGATTAAAAGTGGACTATGATAGTTGTGTCTTAAGGTTAAAGGGGTGCCTTATGGTTGAATTTGGTGGCAGCAAGAATCTCAATAAGGATTGGGTATGGTCGTAGTAAAAGACATCGAAAGATAATGCTGTAGAATTCAGGTTGATAGGTTATTACTGGATGTGTAGTTGATGCTACAGTTTGAGGCTACTATGGAGGCTATAAGGGGGGATTGGTGGCACTGGTTTAAGGATAGGAAGGTGGGTTAGGGTTGCTATGAGTGGCAGCAATAGGTTTAGTAGGGATTGGTGGCCGAAAGAGAGATATGGGTCAAGGTTGCAATTTAGGATTGATAACTTTTGGTTTAGGTTGTTATTGGTGCTGCAGTTTGAGGGTGTGATGGAGGCTGAAAAGAGTTTTGGGCATAGTGGTTTGAGGTTGGGAAGAAAGGTTTAGGGTTGTTGTTGGAGGCAGCAACCGATTTGGTGTGGCTACGGCAAGAAGTGCCAAAAGATATTGCTACAGAATTCTTCGTCGAGAACAGCAGTTTTACGACAAAAGGATTCTAGTAGCATATGGATGATTTTGATAGCAAGAAACCAATGAGGATGGGAGTAAGATAGATAATAATAGTGATACTAATATGGTGGTAACAAATTCAGCAGAGATCAATTGTGTATACAATAAGAACCACCAAAAAGTATGGTAGTAGAATTTTTCATCAAAAGATAGTAGTTTTACAATGGAAGTTCCAGCAATATTGCATAGTAGTAATATAGATGATAGCGATATGTTGGCAAATATAGTAGCAAGATGGCAACAAGATTAGATGTGATAGATGCAGCAACAAAATTTTACATCAAAGAATAGCAGTTTGACGAAAAGTTTTCAACGATTACATCAAATATTTAAAGAAGAATTTGGTAAGAATCCACTAGTAAGGAAAGCCAAGTCAATGTAAAATATGAAAATGAATATGAGCAGCAAGATATCGGTAAAAAGATCAAAGATATAATAGCAAATATGTGGCTAGAATTTTGTAGCATAACTTTCGTCGTAAAGATGATAACTTTACGATGATAAGTTTTTGCAACAAGATAGATGTTCTACTTTCTTTTTTTTTTTTATAAGTAAATTATAGTAGCAGTAGGGTAGATACTAGATTCTAATGCAATTTTGATGGAGGCTGCAGATGATGCTTCTATGGTAGTGGTGATGACAATGGAGTCGACGATGATCACAGCAATTTTGGGAATTGCTTGGGAGGTGGTGCATGGCTATATGAAGGTGGTAGTGGCTACGGAAGGGCAGCGAGATGCTAAGAATGCTACTCTGATACCAAGTATTAGAACCCTGTAAGATTATAAGCTTGGGTTGACCTATATATGGGATCGGTCCTCCTTAAAACTCTATAAGGATTCCTTTCTCCTTGGTAGTCGACCTTAATGACTGAAATAGATGTATTGATTACTTAAAAAATAGTGGTGGCTATATGCTTTATATAGGATCTCAAAACACTAATTCCTAATATAACTCCTACTCTGAGGAAACTAAGACTCTAACTCTTAATCAAACTCCTACTCCAAGTAAACTAAGACTCCAACTCCTAATCAAACTCCTACTCCAAGTAAAACACTCTCATCTCAAATCCTAGCCACCTCCTCTCAGCCCTAGTCGACTTCCCCTCATCAAGGTGGGTAGCCAATTGGGTTGATTATAAGCTTAACTTGGTTGACTTCAACCCAAATCTAACTCTGATTCCTAACCTGACTCTAGTTCAACTGAATCCTAACTCTACTAAGAAATTAGTTAATTTATTATAATGGACTCAAATCTCCTTGTAGTCGACCTAAAGTCAGTCTAGGCTGGCAAGGCCAAATCTAAGAACTCGACTCAATCGACTAGGACCGACTCAATTGGGGTCCTAACACACCATCGATACTCGGTGGTACTATCGCAAAATAGAGCTCAAGAATCTATGCTCTGGCAATACTACCATCTCTTTATATGGTACTACCACTGTCGGTAGGTGGTGGTACCACCATTGGTAGGTGACGATACTACTGTCGGCATGTAGCGATACAACTATTGGAAAGCCAGAAAAAGCATAAACTATTCTTTTCGGTACTCTAGGTGGTACTACCACCAAGGTCATTTTTAGAACAATGAATTGGCCTTTCATCAAACCCAATTTAGCCTTGGTTCAGGCCCAATGGGCTCTAAATCAAGTTAATATGGTTTCGATCCAATACTAACTTAATTTGACTCTAAACGACCATGATTTTTCAAAGACTTAACTACTCAATCACATATCTAACATATTTATGAGGCAATTAGTAGATTGTCCAGCATTCCAGCTTATCATCTGATCATCCAACACTTTGTCCAAACCTCTGATGCATCATCCTTTTTTTTGACGTATCGCCCCACCTATCGGTATGTTGACTTCCCACAACATCCGATTTTTTAGCACAATACTTGATCTTTTTTGCCCGATATTGGAACTCATGGCATGAAGTCTATTCTTTGACACGTCAACTAATTCTCTGGCCTGACATCCAATCTCTTACATGATAGTCTATGGGCCTAACATCTGATTCTCTTACTTTGATAATTTACCCTGTGATAGTTTGTGTCCATGATTGAAATCTTTCTTGGATCACTTATCTTGAAAGTATACTAGTCCATAAATTCATCAATTTATTTCATCATTAAGATTCAAGATTCAACAGATATATCTTCAAATAAGAGCTAAGAGAAAAAGATATTATCCTGATAGTGAATGCTTAAGGCATATGACCAGAGATATAATACACTTTTCAAGGCTCACTAGTCAAGACAGAGGATATGTTATCTTTGGAGACAAAAATAATGAAAAAATCATTGGCATTAAAAATATTAGTAACAAATTGAATCTTCTGATAGAAGATGTACTTTTAGTAGATGTTTTGAAATATGACTGAATAAGCATTAGTCAATTTTATGATAAGGGATATAATGTTAAATTTCAATATCACACTTGCATCATATAATTACCAAATAAGAATAAATCTATACATACTTTAAGAAGTGATAATATTTATACTATTGATCTTGATGATTTTTCTTCCTCACAATCTTTTTTCACCCTCTTTCATCCTCTTTCTTCCTTCTTTAAACCTCTCTCCTCTTTTCTTCCTCTTATCTTCCTCTAAAGCCCAAGAACTCTCATCTCTCCTCCCTCTACAAGGCTAAGGATCATGTTTAAAATGTAATTAATCCTCTTGGTGACCACGAGGTTTGACTTGGCAAAAGGCTAGACTACAAGGATAACCTCTAAACCCTTCTCTTGTTCTTAATCTATTGTTTGATCTTGTCCTTATTTTTGGTAATACATATGATAAAAAATTAAAACCAAAAAGTGTGTTTCTAAACCACTTTAATAGAAACATAATTAAATGAATGTAGAAACTTAAATTACGCATTGACAGCCATTGTTGTTGAAGATTTCATCAACGATTTCTTTCAATATTTTGACCCTTATTGACTCTAAATTCTCATTTTAGATGGTATAGGAAATCCTTCAACTTGAGATTTCTTTCAATATTTAGACTCTTATTGACTCTGAATTCTCATTTTAGATGGTATAGGAAATCCTTCGACTTGAGATTGAGCCAAGGGACTAAATCACACACACACACACACACATGTTCAAGAATTAATTCAAGATCAAAATGTTTGGATCATAATTAAGAAGTTTAATTATCATGAATGTAGAAATTTAACAATAACTGTTACATTCATAATGAATGAAAACAGAAATATCAAATGATAATAAATAAAAAAATTAATCAAAAATGATTACATTCTCCCACTTAGTCCACACGGTTAACTTAATAACTTGAATTAATCTTATCAAATAATATTCTTAAGAAACAAATATATGAATTATAACGATAAGTCCTCTTAGAGCGAGTATTATCTTCCATATATCACAATGTATTTGGCTTCTTAAAAATTAATCTTAATATGATAACATCACTTAATGAATAAACCCTATATTTATTCTTGGTCCATATAAATATATTTTCTCAAATTAATGTGCACATGAATATGAGAAAATGTCACAATATATAAGAGTTTCAATACAATTACAAAGTGGAACCAAGTCTCATTTTCTCTTCATGATCCTTGAATTTTAGATGTGGCATGCCTTTAGTCAAAGGATCAGCAATTATCAATTTAGTGCTAATATGATCAATGACCACTTTCTTTTCTTTTACATGTTCTCTTATGGCTAAATACTTAATGTCGATATGTTTACTTTGACTTTCACTTTTATTATTCTTAGCCATAAAGACAGGAGCTGAATTATCATAGAAAATTATTAATGGCCCATAAATAGAGTCCATTAGTCTAGGCCTAGAAATGAAACTCTTAAGCCACACACTATGTGAAGTAGCCTCATAACAGAAGACAAACTCATCTTCTATAGTAGAAGTAGCAGTCAAAGTCTACTTAGCACTTCTCCAAGAAATAGTTCCACTAGCCATTATGAAAATATATCATGATGTTGATTTATAAGAATCAATATAATCGATAAAGTCTGAATCTAAGTAGCTAATCACATCTAGTTTGTTTGTCTGTCTATATATAAGCATGTAATCTTTGGTTCCTTAAAGATATCTTATTACCTTCTTTGCAGCTCTCCAATGGTCCATACCTGGATTATTCAGATATCATCTTAGCATCCTCGTAGCAAATGCTATATCAAATCTAGTACAGACCTGAGTATACATAAAGCTTCCAACGGCAGAAGTATATGGGATGTTTTTCATTAATTTTCTCTCAAGATCATTCTTCGAGCATTGGTTTAAATTGAACCTATCACCTTTCATAATGGGAGCAACACTTGGTGAATAATCTTTCATCTGAAATCTTTCTAAAAGCTTATTGATATAGGTTTCTTGTGATAGACCTAAAATACCTCAAGGTCTATCCTTTATGTAAAAGTTTTTAGAAAGGAATTATTTCACCTTATGCAACAAACCCTTATCATTAGTTACAAGCAAAATATCATCTATGTATAAAATAAGAAAATATATTTTACTCCTACTGACCTTCTGGTATATACAGTGATCCATAGGATTTTTAACAAATCTAAATAAAGAAATCACTTCATGAAATTTAAAATATCATTGACGGAAGGCTTGTTTTAAATGATATATAGATTTCTTAAACTTATAAATCAAGTCCTTATCAATATTAGAGGAAAAACCTTCAGGTTATTTCATATAAACCTCCTCCTCTAGATCTTCGTTAAGAAATGATGTTTTCACATCTATTTGTTACAACTCAAGGTCAAAATGAGCAACTAATACCAAAATAATATAAGAGAATCTTTCTTAGATATAGTAGCGAATGTCTTTGTATAATCGATTCCCCCTTTTTGAGTAAATCTCTTTGCAATAAATCTTATCTTGTATCTCCCAATGTTGCCAAATAAATCTTTCTTGGTCTTGAAGATCTATTTACAGCCAATGGCCTTTACCCCATTAGACAATTCTACAAGATCACAAACTCCATTGCTCTTCATGGAATTCATCTCCTCCTTTATGGCATCATGCCACAAGTCTGAATCTTTATAACTTATGGCTTGTGAAAAGGTTTCAGGATCATTTTCAGCTTCGATATTATAATCAAATTCTTGTAGATATACAACATAATTACTAAAAATTATTGATCTTTTATTTCTAATAGATCTTCTTAATATTGTACCAACATCTCCCTAGGAAACTTGTGGTTCAGCTTGTTGTTCGGGAGCTTATTATAATTCCTAAATTATTTATTTTATTAGAATACTATCAACAACTTATGGATGTATGATTGGTTGTTCAATACTAGTTTGAACTTGAGGAGTGCTATAAACTATAATCAATCTATCATTTGATATGGAAGGTTGAGTTCCTATATGATCATGTGCAGGAACTATGTTCCTGAAATGATCGCTCTTACTGATCATGTTATCCTCAAGAAACTTAGCATTTCTTGATTCTAGAATCGTAGTTGTGTGAAATGGATAATAAAACTTACAACCTTTGGACTTTTCGTCATATACAATAAAATACCCACTAATAGTCCTCGGGTCTAGTTTCTTCTCTTGTGGATTGTATATCCTGACCTCAAATGGACATCCCTAAATGAACATATGTTGCAAACTCGATTTCTAATCTTTTCATAATTCAAATGGTGTTGCTGGGACAGCCTTGGTTGGAACTCAGTTTAGTATATACACAGTTGTCTTTAGTGGTTCAGTCCACAAGAATTTAGGAAGATTGAAGTTGCTAAGTATAGTCTGCACTATGTCCAATAATATTCAATTTCTTCTTTCTGCAATATCATTTTGGTTTAGAGAACCAGGCATAGTATATTGGCCAACAATCCCATATTCTTAAAGAAACTTAGCAAAAGGACAATGTAGGACAATGTATTTGTCCATTCTCAGTATATCTACCATAATATTCTCCACCTCTATCTGATCTCACAATTTTAGTTTGCTTGCCACGTTAGTTCTCAACTTCAGCCTTAAAAACTTTGAAGGCATCCATGCTTTATTTTTGTTATGAAGCAAATAGATATACATATATTATAAGTAATCATCTATAAAGGAAATGAAGTATTTCTGACCATTTGTGTCCATATCTGGACAACATATATCAGTATGAATGATTTATAATATGTCTAAACTCCTATTAGCATCTTTCTTTGACTTATTTGTCTACTTTCCCTTAATGCAGTCTACACAAGACTTAAAATCAAAGAAAAGTACCCCATCATTAACTAATTTTTTAATTCTCTCTATGGAGATATGTCTTAATCTCCGGTGCCATAAGATAAAGGAGTCTTCATTAATATTACATATTTTAGTGTCAACATGAACATGCGTAGAACTATGAGTGTTTTCATTTTGTAAGAGAATTTGATAAAAACCATCAGACAAAATATCATTCTCAACACAATCAGATTTATATAATAAACTAAATGATGTATTTTAAAAATTAAAGAAATATTCAAATGACATGAGTCTAAAAACATAAATCAAGTTTTGTAAGAAACTTTGCACATAAAATGTCCTTTCTAATTCTAAAACAAAGCCACTATTCAAGGTTAAAATGCATATTCCAATTGCCTCCACATATGAGTCCATCTTATTGCCTGATAAGATACTTTGCTCACTTCCTACTGGCTTCCTTAGGTTTTGTATACCCTGCAAAGAGTTTGTATTATGGATTATTGATCCAGAATCAATCCACCAGGTGTTAATATTAACATTAACTATATTAGATTCATAGCAAACAAATGAGGTTAGTTTACCTTTCTTTTCAAACCATTGTTGGGATTTCATGCATTCCTTCTTCACGTGTCCCTTCTTTTTACAAAAGAACACCTTGTTTCTTTCTTGATATCATCTTGAGATGGTATTCTACCATTTTCTTACTGATTGGCTCGATTTTTGTCAGCTTATTCTTCTTGTGGGTGGTTACCACCAATATACTCTCACCTAGCTCCATCACTGGTCTCTCTTCTTCTTGAACATACATAGTTAATAATTCATTAATTGATAATTTATCCTTAGGTGTGTTACATGAAATCTTAAAAGGCTCATATTGATGTGAAAGGGTGTTTAGAATATAGTGCACCAAGAATGATTCTAACATATCAACCTCAAGTTTTTTAAGTTAAGCCACAATATCCCGCATTTATATTATATGCTCATGCACACCTTTTATGTTGGTGAGTCTAAGGAATGAAAATTTTATTATTATAGTAATTACTAGTGCCTTATCCAAAGTGACAAACTGCTCATCAAAGACCTTTAATAAGTCTTGGACATTATTATGATGGTCAACAGAACCACGTATATCATTAGTTATTTTAGTCTTAATAAACATCACATTGAGCCGATTGAATCACTCACATCTCTCATATAGTGTGACTCAGTTGGAGTACTAGTATCGGTGACTGCAGATGGTTCATCCTTTCTGATAGCATAATCAATATTTTATCACCCTTAAGTTCAGGAATGTCACATTGGATATCAGAGAAATTAACAATTTGAAAAACTACATAAAACTGAAAATGATTATGTCAAAAGTTGAGGCTTAATAGTCTAAATTGCATGTTTTACTAATGTAAAACATACTAAAAATATGAATCCCATGACATAAAAATTGCTTGTGGGCTAAATTTTTAATTCACATAGATTCAAATGATCTTTATGATAAAACTACTAAATTATGTACTAATTCATAATCCCTATGGGTAAATTATGAAAATAATTTGATATTTTATCCTGATTAATTATATAAATATAATAAAGATCCTATGGGATAATAATTATTATATTAAATATAATCAATCACAAGATTATGTCTAATTCCTTAGATGATCCTTATTTTTACTTTATATATAATTTTAATTAATTAAAGATGTTATGGCTAATTCCTAATTAATTAAGATTATATGGATCATTAGACATTTTGAATATAGAATCTTGACTCACAAGCATAAATTAAAATAACAAAATATTTATACAAAATATGAGCATCGATAATAATGAATATTTTTATTTAAAAAATATTAAAAATCTAATATCTTCATGATTTCCAACACCAAATGCATCAAAAGTTTTAAAGAGAAATTGAAATCAAACCTTATCCACAGTATAAAAATGTAAACCTCTATTTTTTAAAAAATCAAGAGAGAGGTTAATTGTAGCTCTAATACCAAATGATAGAAAATTGAAACCAAAAGGTGTATTTCTAAACCACTTTAATGGAAACACAATTAAATGAATGTTGAAACTTAAATTGCATACCTCCAACCATTGTTGTTTTAGATTTCAGCAATGATTTATTTTCAGTATTTTGGCGCTTCTCGGCTCTAAATTCTTACTTTAGATAGTGTAGGAGATCCTCAACTTGAGATTGAGCCAAGGGATCAAAACACACATATAGGCGTTCTCCTATCAAGAACGTTTATTACCATCAATTCATAACGTTCAAGAATTAATTCAAGATCAAAACATTTGGATCATAATTAAGAATTTTAATTATCATGAATAGAGAAATTTAACAATAATTGTTACATTCATAATGAATGAAAACTAAAATATTTAAACTATAATTAAAAAATACTAATAATAATAAATTAAAAAATTAATTAAAAAATCGGTTACAACATGTTGTAATCTTTATGGTATCTAGAAGATCCTTAAGAGACAAAGGAAATATGAGAATAGATGAAACCTATGACACTATCCTTCTTGATTCCTATAAACATGCCTTTCAATTTTTAAATTTTGAATGTAGGATTGTCTATAAAGAAAAATATATGGATCTAGAAGATTAGGTGATTTAGAAATAATTTAATTGTTCGCTAACTTAGATGTCCTTCTAATCTTCAAATTAGTGAACCTATTTACATAAGACTATGTTAGATTATTCTATAATAATTTGGAAGTAGCTGAAAATGATAGGGTATCCACTTATCTTCTAGGGCATCACAATACCATAATTTGTAACCTTATAGGAATTACTGAAAAAAAAATAGGGTGCTATTTTAGAGGACAATGGGATACCGAGTCAGTTGGGGTTACAAATTCTAAGGCTATTAGCATCATTTTTGGAAATCCTAACCTATCTATTATTCTAAAAAGTTATAAGCATCAATTATCATTTAACATAAAATTATTTCATCATATCATGAATAGTATTATGCTTCCTAAATAATACCATCTTGATAATGTGAACAATCTAAAAATAAGTACCATATATTGGATTATAACACGATATGATAATTGCTTTAGATATCTGATACAATAAAACATGATTGATATATCTGAGAAGGACATGATACTTCCATATGGTGGTCGGATTACTAGATGTTAAATCTTATATTTTGATAATAAAATCAACTAATAAAGTTATAATCTAATGAGTGTTTAAGTGACGCAGAACTAATTTCGATCATAGAAAGATAAATTGATTAAAAGAAGTGAATCAGATATTGAGTTGGAGTGGATCATGTTAGAGATTGGACGTCGGGCTAAAAGATTGGTCAACATGCCAAAAGATAGAGTTTGTGACATGATTTCGGGCATCATGTCAGAAGAATCGGACATTGCGCCAAGAAGATCGAATGTTGCGAGAGGTCAACATATCGATGGATCAAGCAATACACTGAAGGAGAGGACGATGCATTGAAAGTTCGGATGAGCCAATGGCATGCTGAACAACATAGGATTCATGCTTATAATAGTTTGTATCTTTATCGAAGTAGTTTAGATTGAAATTGAGTTCGGGTGTAACCATGCTAACTCAATTAAGGGCCCGTTGGGCCTTAATTGGGGTGGTTTTGGATCACTGGGAGACTCATTCAATGACCCATAATTGGGTCAAGCGGTGGCACTGCCATACTAGGTGGTGGAACTGCCTATGAGTTGGCAACACGGTCTCCCATGTTGTCAAGTAGTATCACCGCCTAGACACAGTCTTCCAAACTATGTTAGGCAATAGTACCATCCAACATAGGTGGTGCTACTATCAGTACATAAGGTGGCAAGCATTAGCATCGCCCAATATGGGCAGTGGTATAGCCAATACCCTAAAAACTTGAAAGTTTAAATTTTAGCTCTATTTTTTAAAGTCATTTGGGGCCTATATATACCCTACTCATTCTTGCTTAAAGATGCAAGAAAGTAGAACAAAAATCCTATGATTCTAAGGTTATAAACTCACTTAAAGTGTTAAGTCGCTTCTCCTAGACTTTAGAGATTGTCTTAAGGGAGGTGCATGTGGGAATACTTGTAAAAGAGGAGTATAAAAGTTATCTTCTAAGCCTATAAAAAGGAGAAAGAATTGTAACAAGGATAGTTAATCTTTGTCTATTGGAAAGAATATCGGCAGTGGAAGCCGATGACCTCAAGTGGAGGAATCAGGAGTGAACATAGGCCACGACGACCGAACCACTATAAATCTAGTGGCCTCTTTTCCTTTTGTGCTTTTTATTTTTATTGCTTAACGATTTAGGAGCTCACTACTTTTATTCACTTTCTAAGTCAAAATGCATTTTCAATACGGTTTCATCAAATGATTTTTTTTCAATCGTCATAATTTTTTTTAAAAGCACTAATGCACCCACCCACCCCCCCAATCACGACTAAGTTTTTCACAATTGGTTTAACACCCAAGAGAGACTAAATGATTTTTTTCAACAATTAATAGAGTTATTTAAATGATTTTTTCAATAATTAATAGAGTTATTCTATCATTTGTCCTCCTATGTTCAATGGGACATACTACACATATTGAAAAATACAAATGAGGATTTTTCTAATTTCTATGGACTTTGATTTATGGAATATTGTTGAATGTGAGTTTTAAAAATCCTTTAGACTAATAAATGAATGGAATAATATAGAGATAAATTGTTTTCTTTAAATGTGAAAGTTATGAATGCTTTATTTTATGCTTTAAATAAAAATAAATTTAATTATGTTTCTATGTGTGAAACTATACATGATATTTGGTACACACTCGAAGTCACGCATGAAAGCACAAGTAAAATTAAAGATTCTAAGACTAATCTTTTGGTATATAATTATAAATTATTTCAAATAAAGCTAAGTAAAACCATTAGTGACATATACACTTGTTTTACAGATGTTGTCAATAGTTTGAAAACACTTGGTAAAAGTTTTACTAATCTTGAACTTGTTAATAAAATTCTAAGATCTCTTCTAAAAAGATAGGATTCAAAAATAACTTCAATTTAAGAAGCAAAGGACTTCAACTATTTTTCGATTGAAAATTTTATCAAGTCATTAATTACCTATGAGATGAGTTGACTGACACATGATGAACATGAGAATAACCTTCTAAAGAACAAGAACGATATGGCACTCAAAACTAAAGAAGATAACTCGAGTGAAAGTCTAAATAATGATAATGACTTGGCACTCCTAACAAGAAATTTTAAAAATTTTATAAAAAAATAAAATAAATCTTGTAAAACAAGATACTAAGAACAACATCGAACTCAAAAAGGACACAATCATCTACTATGAATGCAAGCAGCTGTAATACTTTAAAAGTGAATATCCCCAACTGAAAAAAAAGCTACTAAAGAAAAAGAAAGTACTCAAGGCAAATTGGGATAAATCGAATGCATCTAAAAATAAAGAATAAACTAACAAAGATAAAGTGGTGAACTATGCATTAATGGCCTTCGGCTATATGACTCAAATGAATCTTCTTTACCTTATAGTGAATAATTCGATGTTTTTCATAATTTATATAATGAGTTTAAATTAGTTGGTAAGAAATATAAAAAATTAAAAATGAGCTTGATAATTGTTTGTTAACCTCTTATACTAAATGTAAAGAGTTAGACTCAGTCAAAAAAGACAATGCGATATTACAACAAACATTAGAAAAGTTTAAAATTAAAAATAAATTATTAAATATAATCGTCGCCAACAAAGGTCATGTATATAGAAAAGAAGGAATCTATTTTGTGAGTAGTAACACTCAACAAAATCCGACTATATTTGTTAAAGGACCCGGATACATGTTTCCCCTAAAAATAAATATAATTTTTATGGTAGATATGGATATTATGCTTATAAATGTTCATTTAAAAAATATAGCTCGTACAAATTAGTTTTTGTTTCTAAAAGAACCATAAATAACTTCATGTCATTAGTCAAGATAGGTAGATTCTTTCATGAATGACCCAAAGTTAAATGGATACCTAGAATAAACCTACTTTTCTTGTAGAAATGTGTACAATCGAAAGCTAGGAGCAAAAATTAATATCTTAATAATAGATGCTCAAGACATATGATTGGAGATCCAACACACTTCACTAGCTCACTAGCCGAAACAATAATAATAAAGAAATGATCATTGACACAAAAATTACTTAATTAAAGATATTTTATTAGTTAATAGTTATACTATTGATCTTAATTATTTTTATGACAAAATTTATTTTTCAATGATGCATGGATTTGGTATAAAAGACTAGGGCATGTTTATATGAAATCAAATATATAAATTAAAATAAAAAAGGGGAATGCATTTTCTTGAAAAAAATTTATCCCTAAAGTTTATCAAGTTTTTTAATAAGAGACCCTTAATCATTGATAAATCTATTTTTGAATCTCTTGAACCAAGAAAATGATTTTGATGATGATATTGAATTTTATAATTTGATTTGTTTTCTCCAAAACAACTTGGATACATCTACTTTCAGAAAATCCTTACCCAAGGAATGGAAGCATCCAGGTGTATATTCTGATAAGCTAATCATTTGACATACATCAAAACGTGTTCAAACTTTGGAAAGTATTTATTCAAATGCATAAACTAAGAACTTTTATTTTTATATGATTCTTTTGTTTTCTTAAAGAGAATATTCATCTACATCAATTATAATATTTCAGTTAATACTTAAAATTTATTATTGGATCTCTTATGTTTCTTTTTGTCATTTACTAAAGAGGAGAATTATCCAAATAAATCATGATTTTCTTTTGATTTCTTAGAATTATAACTTGAATTTTTTTTATGAATCAAGATCTCTTATTATTTTTTTCTCATATTTTACTAAAGAGGATAGTTATGAAAATGAGTCTTGATCTTTCGATATTCACGACTTGATCTTTCATGATCTTTGATATTAATATCTTTCATGTCATGATTTTCATATAACTCCTTTATGTTTAAAAAATTTGTATCCCATTATCAAATCAAACTTATCTTTGATATCCTTTATTCGATGATTGGAACGTTGATGTAAAGAGAAAAGATTTTACATAATTGTATTCTTCCCTTCTTTTTGACAATGACAAAGAGGGAGAAAAAAATTTGCCAGCTTGCACAGTTAGAGAAGAGCAAAAACTTGTAAACTTGCACATTCCAAAAGAGAAGTAAAATATGGTAGCTTACACATTTCAAGAAGAAGCAATAGTTTACAAACTTGTATATCTCAAGAGAAGCAAAAATTGCTAGTTTGCACATCTCAAAAGAGAAGCCAGAATTGCTAGCTTGCATATTTCAAGAAGAAGCAAAAACTTAGAAACTTGCACATCTCAAGAGAAGAAAAATTGCTAACTTGCACGTCTCAAAGAGAAGCAAGAATTGCTAGCTTACACATCTCAAGAGAAGCAAAAATTGCTAACTTGCATATATCAAAAAAATTACTTATGTAATATCTCTCATTTTCAAAATATTTATAATGATCTATTTTAAATTATTAATGATGATTTATTTAATAATAAATTATTTATGTGGACCTATTTATAAATTTGAGGATTTGTTTAATAATTCTTTTGATTAGATAATTTTATATTAAAAGTTTATTACTAGGGACCTAAATATGAATCTTAAAAATATGAAATAAATTATGAAAGATTCATATTAAGTTAAAAAAATTGGGAGGACATGTGTCACTACCTAATTTAAAACGGTGCCACTTATGCATGTGCATAGGTGACACATAAGCACCTCATACATATGCTTACCACCTAGCAATCCATATGTTAGCTAAAGCAAATAGCAGACAAAGAAGAGAAGGAAGAGGAGAAGAAAAGATTTGTGGGTTTTGAGATTTTGATCAAATCTACACATTTTGGATCAAAATCTTTAAAGGTAAGTATTCTAATCTCATCCTACATAATGTTTTCATCCCTGATTAAATCTCATTTGATATAATTTTGAAAGATTTATGGCTTAGAACATGATATCTCTCTTATTCAGTTATAAATATATAAATCTGTGAAATTTAAGAATTCTAACATTTTTATCTTATTTTTACCATAACTTTCTATATTAAACTCTCATTTGGGCAAACCTTTGTTATTTGAAAGTAGATTCATAGATCTTTCATTTGATACTAAAATTGAGAATTTTGGACTTGATATGGCTATCTAAACTCTTATTTCAATTGACCCTAAAGAATTTATAAAATAGACTTTGTATTCTCTGACCTTTGGATACCAAATTCCTTGTAACTCTCTATTGAAAAATCTAATTATAGCAAAACCTATTTTATTAGAAACTAGATTTATAAATCTTTTTATTGATACCTTGATTAAAAGATTTAGAGTCCAAATATCAGCCTATATCTCTGTTTTGATTGATCCTATAGATTTTACAAAATAGATACCATAATTTCTGACATTTTAATACTAAACTACCTATAATTTCCTATTGGGAACTCTGATTAGAGTACAACATATTTTATTGGAATCTACACACCTAGATCTTTCTTCTGATACCTGGATTAAAATATTTTGAATACAAATACTTACCCAGTCTCCTTTTGAATTATATTCAATGGATTTTGCAAAATAGAGCTTTTGTTCTATGAACTTTGGTTATCAAATCATTTATAACTTTAATTCAAAGTATGATTAAATAATTTATAAAATGTACCTCTCAAATTCTGCTAGAATTTAGCCTTGTCGATTTTGTCTATTCTTGTTCACTCCTTTAGAAATCAATTTCTAATTAAAATCCATACTTACATTGAGCTTTACATTATTGGTTTGAAATCTTGAAAACTCTTGTCCTTAGATAATTTGCATACCTGAATCAATTATGTGACATTTAAGTTTATATTGTATTGTTTCGTTTAGGCACATGCATGTTCATTGTTTCACATGTGCTTTCGATATATATCATTTTATTACTCATGTCTTTTTGTACTTTAGTATTTATGGGATATTTTTGACCTTTACTAGAAATGGTAAAGGATATTATACTTAGAGCCAACTATGATCTTGTCGACCCCCATTGACTTCACTCAGAGGTAGATGGATGGAGCTCCCAGACATGGGAGACTTATGTTTGGTGGTCATTCAGTGATGGATGATCCACATTATATTTTTGATCCCACTTCATCCTCTATATCTTTGATATGATATCCAAATCATTTTTTATGAGTTTGTTTGTACGCTTTGGATAAGAATGATATGAATGTTATGTCTGATATGATATTTAAGCTTCTATTCCTTAATTATTCATTTGATAAGCTTTAAGATTATTTATACGCCATTGATATGCTTCGAAATATGATCTATGCATCTTTGATAAGCTTCAAAATATTTCATTTGCTATTGATATATTTCAAAATATTTCATATATCTTTGACATGCTCCTAAATATTTCGAATGCCATTGATATATTCTAAAATATTTTATTTGCTATTGATATATTCTAAAACACTTCACACGCTATTGATATATTTTGAAATATTCTATGCATCTTTGATATGCTCTGAAATGTTTCGTATCCCCATTGATATGTTCTGAAATATCCTATGCATCTTTGATATGCTTCAAAATGATTCGTATTCCCATTGATATGTTCTAAAATGTCCTATGTATCTTTGATATGCTCTGAAATGTCTTATATATCTTTGATATGTTCTGAAATACTTTATACATCTTTGATATGCTCTGAAATATTTGGTATTCTCATTAATATGCTCTGAAATATTTCATTTACCAATGATATGCCACTTGATATTCTTATGTCTTTGATATGCTCCGAATCATTTCACATTCCATGTGATATATTTTGAAGCACTTTATACATCTTTGATATGCTCCGATATATTTCGTTCGCTATTAATATGTTGCTTGAAATTCTTACGCCTTTGATATACTCCAAATTATTTCGCATTTCGTTGATATGCTCTGAGATGTTTCATACGGCATTAACATGTTCCAAGATATTTCATACTGATGATATGATCCAACTACTCTTCTCTACTATTATGATCAAATTATGTTCAAAAGAAATGATTTGTGATTATGTATCTAACGAGATATTATCTATGGATTCTTATACCCTTGTCTTGCTTCTCGATATTGTTGGAAATAAGAAGAAGTAATGAAAATGCCCACTTGATTCATTGATTCATCGTTTATTTATACATAATGAAAAGGAGGATTTCCCTCAACTAACATACGAGATTTCCTCATTCAGTTGGGGAAATCATATCTAAATCCTGACTAAATCTTATCTTTTATCATGCCCCCGCAAGATCGAGCTCCTGTAAGGACGCCGATCTTGAACTAAGGATGTCGATCTTGAATCAATGTCAATGAAACTAAAGGAAAAGAGCTATTATGTTGTCAACCGCAGTGAAGACCTGACGGTGGTTGACGTTGATGATAGTTGACTTTGACGGTGATGTCAGCGGCAAAGAGCAAGGGTTGTAGCAAAGGATGGCGAACGCGGTTGCGTGGCAGCAGTAGTGGCAGCGAGAGAAGCGCTACGATCATAGATTTACTGTCATTTGACAGCAAGAAATAACTTGTTGTGCCCTCTCTGTAGAGCACTGAGAGACGATACGCGACGGCCCATACAGGTACTCTCAGAAAGAGAACAGAGCAGAGGTGCAGGAGGGATGGCGCCAGAAGCCATCGCTCATCGCATATGGGGTAGGCAAGATGTCGATGCTTGTTGGAGCTGATGCGACAGTGGTGGTGCACAAGGAAGATGACCTCGTGCAGAAGAATGCTTTGGTAGAGGAATTGAGAAAGCCAACAAGGTCCAATTAAGGAAGAGAAAGCCGATGCACTAGAAATCTCCAGTTTCGACATCGACGAGAGACTGTCGTTTGATAGTTAGAAGAAATAGATCTGCACCGATGAGGAGAGAGTTACCTTCGGAGCAAAGGAAGCAAAGGATGTCCGAGAGGATGGCGGTGGATGACCCCTAGGTATCTGTGGTTTCACAGCGGAGTTGTCCACGAACAAATGATGATAGAAGCTGTCGTTTGACAGTGAATAAAAAAAAGAAAGGTAACCTCTCTTATAGAGAGAGGGGCTCTGACACCTTGTTGGAAATAAGAAGAAGTAATGAAAATACCCACTTGATTCATTGATTCATCATTTATTTATACATAATGAAAAGGAGGATTTCCCTCAACTAACATACGAGATTTCCTCATTCAGTTGGGGAAATCATATCTAAATCCTGACTAAATCTTATCTTTTATCAGATATCAAGTTTGTTTTGAAAGCTATCCTTTTTTACCTTAGATATATTAGTCACTTGCTGAGCTCTATATGCTCACTCTGTTGCTATATAAATTTTACAGGTTAGCTTGTCTCTTATAGAAAAAGTTAGAGCTGAGACAGTGGAAAGCTATGTAGATTTTGGGCAAGTCTTGTTGGGAGATGTTGTATAAGAATATTTTGCATGTAATGAAGTATTTTAGATAAATATGAACTGATATATCTTGTAAAAAGGTTAGAATACTTCTTAGTATGGAATCTTTGAATGTTACGTTTTACAATCATATAAAGTGATGGAAAATAGTTGGTTTTACATTCGTATAGATTTATGAGATTAATGGTTTTATAAGTGTAGTTAATATCTTTGGTTGAGTTAATTTTGAGTTTTGTGGATTATTGAGTAATGCGGTGTAAGATTTATAAACTATAGAGATTTTATAAATGGATGTAAATGATCTTTGAATGTTTTTCAGTGTCCTCAAATATTAGTTTGGATCCTGGGTTCGGATTGTTGATGAATTATAATGTATTTCTGATTTATAATGGGTTCACGCCTTTCGAATAAGATAAATCCAGGGGCATTGACAGAGATGGTATCATAGCATGATTTGAGGATTACTGATATTTGATATGTTTGATGTGCAAAGTTTTTTAAGGTTTTATTAATTATATAGTGATGGATGGAGGTATGATAAATTTAGATGACTAAATTTGACTTAGGGGGGAGAGTGTAATATCCCTTATTTTTAAAATATTTGTAATGATCTATTTTAAATTATTAATGATGATTTATTTAATAATAAATTATTTATGAGGATATATTTGTAAATTTAAGGATTTATTTAATAATTTTTTGATTAAATAATTTTATATTAAAAGTTTATTGCTATAGATCTAAATGTGAATCTTAAAAATATAAAATAAATTATGAAAGATTCACATTAAGTTAAAAAAAATGAGGAGGACATATGTTAATACCTAGTTTAAAGTGCATATGCATTGATGATACATAAGCACCTTACATGTATGCTTGTCACCTAGTAACCTATATGTTAACTAAATCAAATAATAATTAAAAAATTAAGGGATTTGACTATAACGTAAACTTGAGAAAAAGAAGAAGATTATGATGAAGAAGAAGATGATGATGAAGAAGAAGAAGAGAAGGAAGAGGAGACGAAAAAATAAGAGATTTTTGAGATTTGAATCAAATTCACACATTTGGGATCAAAATCTTTAAAAATAAGTATTTTAATCTCATCCTACATAATGTCTTCCTCCCTGATTATATTTCATTTAATATAATTTTAAAATATTTATAGTTTAAAACATGATATCTCTCGCATGAAATATTTATGGTTTAACTATATTTTCGATATAGAGTTATGGATCAAACTTTAAAATCGATTAAAAATTACTATAACATTAATTCTACGTTACTCGTATTTTTGACCTTATGCTCACACCCCTAGCCAAAATAACCAATAATTCATTTGGAACCACTACTTGGAAAAGCCTTTACAACTTTTTGCGAGACAAACATTGTGAGCTAGATGACATCTGGGATAGCTAGCGTTGTGGAACCTCAATGTTCTTCAAGCATCATACTGTTTCTTTGAAAACTGTTTTGGAACCTTCTTTCCATTGGCTTTCAAAGGTCATTCACCGTTGAACACATCTTTTTTTTAAAAATGACATTTTGCTTTGCATTACTTGGATCTGGCGCAAACCCTCTGAAACATCCAATTCCAACACTTACTTAACTAGATGACCATCTTGTCCTTGGGTAAAGTAAAAGAGGGACAAGGTCTTGAGAAAAATTCCTTCAGCAAATGAAGAGATGCTTTATTTATCACCACCTCTCTGTGGGATGCTTCGAAAGAATAGAAACGAAACAATTGCACAGCAACTGCTAACCCTTCCTCATTTCCATCCATATTGGTAAAAAGTTCTCACCTTAATTGAAGAGATAAAAGAGGACTGACTACCTGAGATGGATTTCATGTTGTAATTATTGCTAGCTACTGATCAAATCTGATTACCTTGGAATGGGGATTTTGTCCCGCATAGCTCGGATGTCTCACTATGCAAATAGTTTCTTTGCCTTTGCAAAAAGAATATAAAAAACAAAAAAAACAAAAAACAAAAACCCACTGACCTTGCAACTGCTAAACCTTTGGGCAAGATTAACCGAGACCATACTGTCAAAGCCACCATATATTTATTATTTACTTGCTTTACAGAATTGATATGAGCATATATGAAACATGTGCATGTTCATGTTGTGTGACCGATGTATCACACAACACAATGAGCATAACTCTGGTGAAATAAGTTATCTATCATGAGCGTTCAAGCTTCTAAAGACCATTAAAAGAAAAAAAATAAAATAATATAAAACATGTACGACTGAGCGGTAAATATTTGTCAATTTACCAATAATGACCAAAGAAATAGTTCTCCAAATGAACAATACAATATCTGAGCTGCATAATCACCTCATAACATCACAAAGCTGAAGAATTTCTCTAGGATCCAACATTACATCAGCTGGTGACCAACAGAAATAAGTATCGGTTCTATTAAGTTCTCATACAAACCATAGTCTTTGTGGAATCTACATCATAAATTTCATACAGTAAACAAATCGATGGTAACAGTTACCTTAACGAAGTATATGAATAAAGACAAAATCACAAAAACAAAAAAAAATGAAGATAAATACTATAGCACCAGTCGGGGGGGGGGGTATGTTGTACTTAAGATTCTTATTTATGGTAGGAAAATATCAACAATGAAAACAACCTCTGGCCTTCTGCAACCTCTCATGCATCCTCCAACAATTCATAACACAGTGTCAACCTGGCTCCAGCTAGCAATTAACCTTACATCAACCAATATAACTCATTACATGACCTCTTTCCACAAAGCTAAATTACAGAATCCTTCATAAATTCAGGTAAATAACTAATGCAGAAGTGATATCTCACCTGAAGATGTGCATTTGCACCTCCAAAATTTGACAAATAACCAATGCTTTTAACTGGTCAAGCTAACGAAGCCATTTCTGAAGAACAAAATTACTGATTCAATTGGAATATATAGTCCAATTGAAGGGAGCAAGCACGACAGGGAACAAGGAAACAGGAGCTATCGACTTAAAATCCTTTTGCATTTATCCTCATCCTATCATGCAGTAAGCATATTCAACAGAAGACCAATATCCATATACCACATTCCCACTGGAATTCACAGCAAACTCTCACAAGATTTTATCTTTATGTTGAGTCAATGTAAACCAGCAAGAATCTTAAAACTCCTGTGACGCAGATCCAATGTCCCCTTTCCCCTTCCCACCCTTACTGGGCAAGAGGGTCTGATGGATATTGGGCAGAACACCGCCGCTGGCAATCGTGACAGTTCCCAAGAGCTTGCTCAATTCCTCGTCATTTCTGACGGCAAGTTGTATGTGCCTCGGAACGATCCTATTCTTCTTGTTATCCCTCGCCGCATTTCCAGCCAACTCCAAGACCTAAAACAAACAAAAAAACAAAAAACAAAAAAAACGAAATACAGATCAGATCAAAGAACAAACCGAAATCGCAACTTTCAAGAGCAAGGGATCAAACCACAGACCTCAGCAGCGAGGTACTCGAGGACGGCTGCGAGGTAGACGGGGGCACCGGCGCCGACACGCTCGGCGTACTTACCGGCCTTGAGGAAGCGGGCGATGCGGCCGACGGGGAACTGGAGACCGGACTTCTGCGATCGGGAGACGGACTTCGAGGACTTGGCCTTGCCTCGGCCGCCCTTTGTCGGAGCAGTGGAGCTCATTTGATTCGCGACTGAAAACCCTAACGAGGACGAGGATGAACGTGATGATGAAGATGGCCCGAAATGTTTATATAGGTGCCGTCGAAAGCAGACTGGTTCGACGAGGATTGCCAGCGTGGCGCCTTTGGGTTCATCGCCACTGTCCCACGCGTAGTAAGTACGTATGAATCATACGGTGCAAACTCCCGAATTCCCTATCTCCCAACATCTAAAGACCCAACGATTTGGGCCGCCCAAACTTCACAAGTATGGATTAAGAGTACGTTGTGGGCGTAGCCGTCATGCTTTGACCACCGCATCATGAAGTTGACTATAATTTGGAAAAATTGTAGTTTTTCTTTTTTTATTATTTGGTTAATGATATAAGATATAAGAAAATATAATTAGATCATCAACTTAGAACGATAATTAAAAAAAAAACGCTTTTTTTTAGAAAACAACAAACCTATTCTTTTTATGTAATTCTTAAATTATTCTCCAAAGATCATATTTTAAAAATATAAATTAATTAATAAGATTTGAAAATTTCTTCAAGATTGTGATTGGGCTAAATAGATAGAACCCTCTAACTCACTGGACGTTGTGTCGAGTCTCAATGTATTTAAAATATTAACTTATTAATAGTGAAAAATAAGAATAACTTGGAGAGATTTTTAGAACCTTCCCTGTTATTTTGATTGTAACTTATCCTTTCCATACATTCTATTAGTAGTCATTGAAACCTCTTCTTAAAAGCTAAACTTAATATTAAATAAGATTATCAACCATATGATCTTCATGTTATCCATATGAAAGATAGGAAAACTAGACGCTATGTTAGAATAATTTTGTTTGGGCTATTTATCCGTAAAAATCTTTGCTATTCACTTTTCATTAGATGGTGTCCCCCTGGTTTTTTTTTTACCTAGAAATATTTTTTATTTGGACAAAAATCCTCCTCCTCATTCAATTTTGCCTAGTCCTTTTTCCTCCTCTACCTCATCCCATTTCTTCTCCTCCTCCACCTCCTCCCTTATGCTACCTTCTCCTCCCACAATCTCCTGGTCTTTCACCTCTAACTCTTCCCCTTTTAATCTTCTCCTCCTTCAACATCCTTTTCCTCCTTCTTGGTCTCCCTAGGGATGTCAACGAGGTGCTGGTATAAAAAAATAATTATTATGCAAACAATATATCTAGACCTCATCTCTTCTCTTTCTATCCTTTCAAGGACCACTGTAATTAATGATTTTGGGGAGATGAAGAGAATAATCACAATCTATCTAACTTTATTCCCTATTGTCGTTCTATGCCTTTTCCATGCTTTAGGTTCATAGTAGGTCCTGTCTATTTATAGGCGAGAGCAGATGGTCTAGGGTAAGCTATTATGATAGTTCATTCCATCAAGGACATCCCTTAAAATATCTCAATATAATATAAATTTTATTTAATATTAGCTAATATCTTTTATCAGAATCCAAATAATCCATAATATATCTTATTCAATTAATAAAGGGTCATATAATCTTAAATTATCTCACTTGCCTATTAATTGATAAGATATAAAAGATATCCAAAATTAAAATAAATAAAACAAAATTTATTTAAAAATAATTTTATATAATTGGATTCTGAAAATTTTGAAAAGCATTTTATACATTGTCATGTTTTTTTAAAAATAAGCCAATAAATCCAATAAGCATAATAATACTATATTCAGTCAAACTATCAATGTGAGTCATAGCGGTTGTATATCATCAATGTCACACTTCCTTCTATATACTACAATACTATTAGTCTTTCCTTATATAGTCTATAATGACCCCTATAATTTATCTTGTCAAGACAATCATGTTTTTTGTATTCAACCATAGTATGCATAATCATAAACACAAACAGGATAACAGAAATAAATAATTTTAATTATATAAAATAAATGTCAATAATAGCATCTACTTAAACATGCATCACCATATCTTTTATGGCTTGCTCGCAAGCTCTATTCTAAGAACATGTTCTCTAAATGTTTTACACTATAAAGCTTTAGTAAATAGATCAGTAATCATCATACCGGTGCTTAAATTTTCAATTGACACTTGTTGTTTCCGGACTCTTTCTCTAACCACCAAGTACTTTATCTCAATATGCTTGGAACCACTAGAGTACTTATCATTCTTAGAGAAGAAAACTACTGCAGTATTATCATAAAATATCTTTAGCGGCTTGGCAATTGAGTCGGCCACACCAAGTCTTGAGATAAAATTTTACAGCCATAAAGCTTGATTTATGGCCTCAAAGAATGTCACAAATTCAACTTCTATCGTAGATGATGCAATAAGTGATTATTTTATACTTTTTTAAGAAATTGCCCCACCAACCAACATGAACACAAATCTTAAAGTGGATTTTCTACTATCGAGGTAATTTAGAAAATTAGCATCTGAATATATCATTACTTCAAGTTGATCTGATTTTCTATATATGTGCATATAATCTTTTGTCCCTTGCAAATATCTCATTATTTTCTTTGCAGCTTTCCAATGTTTCATTCCTATATTACTCTAGTATCTACCCAGCATTATCACTGCAAAACTGATATCTGGCATTGTACAGGTTTGAGCATATAATAGACTTCCAATTGCACACCCACAAGGAATGTTCTTCATTTGATCCATTTCTAAGTCATTTTTCGGGCACTAGTTTTAGCTAAATTTTTCACCTCTAATAATAGGTATATCATTAGTTTTACAAAGCTGCATATTAAACCTTTCCAAGATCTGATTAATATAACCTTTTTGAGACATCCCTAACAAACCTTGAGATCTACCCCTAAATATCTTAATGCCAATAACATAGGATGTCTCATTTATATCAATCATCTTAAAGTTCTTGTTGAGAAATATCTTGGTTTCATGCAATAAACTAAGATCACTACTGGCAAGTAATATATCATCCACATATAAGACTAATATAATAAACTTAGTCCCACTAACCTTCAGACATATACACTAATCAACAGTATTTTTCTTAAATCCAAAGGAAGTAATGGTATCATGAAACTTTATATACCATTGTCTGGAAGCTTGTTTAAGGTCATAAATGAATTTTTGAAGTTTGCAAGCCTAACTTTCCTTTTCCTTTTCTATGAATCCTTCAGGTTGTTTCATATAGATTTCCTCATCTAGATTCTCATTCAGAAATGCTATTTTCATATCTATATGATGTAACTCAAGATCATAATGAGCTACTAATGCCATGATGATTCTTAATAAGTCCTTTCGAGAAACTGGAGAAAAAATTTTATAGTAGTCAATGCCTTCTTTCTGAGAAAAACCTTTGGCCATAAGTTTGGCTTTATATCATTCGATATTGCCCACCAAGTCACGTTTAGTCTTAAAGATCCATTTACAACTGACTCTTTTACAATTATTAGGTAATTCAACGAGTTCTCAGACATCATTCTAGTCCATTCATTTTAACTCATCTTTCATTGCATCATACCATTTTTCAGAATTATTACTTTCTATGGCTTGTGAAAATAATAAGGGGTCTCTTTTCATTCTTATATTAAAATCTGATTCTTGTAGATATACAACATAATCATCAGAAATTGTATGTTTCCTTTTTCCTTAAGATCTTCTCAAATCTGCCAATTGTGATTATTCTACAAGACTATTAGTAGCGACATCAATATTTATGAAATGTTATGTTATTATTCACCCTCATCAATTCTCTCATTGATTTGAAGAATAATAATTTCTCGAATAAGGGATAATATAGGAGAAGAAGCTTGAATCTCCTCAATATAAAAATTAATCCTTCGAGACTTTTGACTCACACTGATTTCGTTATTTTTTAAGAATTTTGCATTACCATAGTCTACTATCCTTATATTATGATTAGGGCAATAAAATCGGTATCCCTTGGATCTTTTTGGGTCACCAATAAAATATCAAAAAATTATTCTTGAATCCAATTTCTTTTCATGTGGATTGAATACTCTTATCTCTGCAGGATACCCCCAAATATGTAAATATCTCAAACTAGGTTTCCTACCAATTCATAACTTAAATGGAGTTGATGGAACTTACTTACTAGGAACCATGTTCAGGATATGCATAGTTGTCCTAAGAGCATCACCTCACATTGACTCAGGTACAGAGGAATAACTCATCATGCTCCTAACCATATCTATAAGAGTACGATTTCGTCTTTCAGCAACATCATTCTGGTGTGGCATACCTGGTAATGCATACTGAGCACAAAGATCCTATTGTTCTAGGAATCTAGCAAAAGAACCAATATTCTTACCGGATTCATCATATCTACCATAAAATTTACCAACCCTGTTAGATCTGATAATTTTAATTTTTTTATCTAATTATCTCTCGACCTCATTTATGTACACTTCAAGAATATTAACTACCTGAGACTTTTCATGTATTAGATAAACATAGTCATATTTGGACAAATCATCTATAAATGTGATAAAATACCTTTCTCCACTAAAATAAGAAATATAGAGTGGTCCGCAGATATCAGTATGAATAATTTCAAGAAGTTCTTTACTTCTTGTGGCATTTTTCTTTATATGCTTAGTTTGCTTTCCTTTAATGCAATCTATGTAAACATCAAAATCAATAAAGTCTAAATTTTTTTAAAATATTATCATTCACTAATGTTTCAATTCTTTCCTTAGAGATATACCCCAAACGTCTATGCCACAATATAGATGATCTTTTATTACTGGAATTATGTTTCATTCCAGTACTTTATTGTAGGGTCAATAATGTATTTGCAAACTCAAGATTCAAATTAATTCTGTATAAACCATCACACAGAATTCCAAAACTAACTTTTATTGAATCATAAAATATGTTGAGTTTACCATTACCAAAAGAAACATAATATCCTAACTCATCAATTCTAGACAGAGAAATTAAATTTTTAGAAATTGTAGGAACAAAACATGTGTTTTTCAGATCCATCAGATGACCCGTCTCTAGGCCTAAGCGATAAGTCCCTACTAATACCACTTTTGCTTTGAGACGATTTCCCATAATTATGAATCTTTCATGTTCTTTTGGTTTCTGGATTGAAAGGAGTCCCTACATATTATTAGTAACATGAGTTAAAGCGCCAGAATCAATCCACCATGTATTAGAAGGAACTTTTGTAATGTTTGATTCAAAACATACAAAGGTTGAGTTTATACCTTTCTTTTTGAACCAAGTCCTATGTTTAATGCAGTCCTTCTTTACATGTCATTTCTTGCTACAAAAGAATCACTTTACTGCAATAGCTTTCTTTTCAATAGTCTATCTAACACTTCCAGACCTGACAAATTTCTTCGATGGATGATGCTTCGATTTTCTTTTCTTGTTACTAACTCATTGAGTAGTAGTCAGTACATTATATAAACTTTCCTGCCTTAATCTTAATTCTTCTTTAATACATATACTAGTTAACTCATTTAAGTCTCACTTATCCTTATTTGTGTTATAGTGAATCTTGAATGGGCCAAACTGAAAAGGAAGAGAATTAAGAATGAACTGCACAAGGAAATATTTATCAATTTTATTCCCAACGCCTTAAGTTTTGCAACTTTATCAGCCATACTGAGGATGTGATCATGAATTCCTCGAGTACCATCAGTAGTCAGTTCTTTCATTAATGTGTCAGCCAATGACTTATCAGTAGATTTAAATTTGTCTTCAATAACCTTTAAATATTCACGTATGCTAGATGCAACCGGTAATGAAGTCTTTATATTATTTACATTTGTCATCCTTATGAACATCAAACTGAGCCTATTAGATCTTTCCCAAGTTTTTATTTCATTGACTTGTTCCACAGTACTTTTATCAGTTAATTCTATGGGCTTTTCAATAAGCAATGCTAAATCAAGATCTAATATGTCCAATGTAAATTGGACATGCTCTAGCCATTCTAAATAATTTGATCCAAAGAGTATAGGGACACTAGAAGCATGAGAATGTATGGACGGAAATACCACTGCAGAATATAAAATAATATCAATGCTTTGAGTTTTATCAAAATATGATGAACTATTGATATCATCAATATTTAATCTTTAGGTAAAAATATTGACATATCTAGTGTTCACTTAAGATCATTTATGGAGGACTGATATAATCCTTGTGGAATAGTTTTGCTACCTTTAGGTATATAATTCTAAACTGCAAGGATATCCAAAACAGTATCATCCTACCACATCACATAATTATTTGAAATAGATCATCATTTGGGATTTTCTAAATCTTCTAATTATGCATGTAATTTTGAATATTATTTCTTTAATGTCATTGAGGACTTGTTCCTTAATATAATTTTATAAATTATTGATCTAAGCCACTTTGGTGACTATAAGACCAATGTAGTAATATAAAATATAAATTAAATTATCTTATGAATGACAAGACTTTAATTGTATTTCATATACTATAAATTAGATCTAATATTTTTTATCTCAAAACCTAGGCTCTAATACCAATTATTGACATAAAAAAAATATAATTATGTAAACTATTATGCAGAAAAACTATTATACCGGGATTTGAAATCAAATAATATGAGAATTATTTACGATGCATACCTTTATATGTCATTTGATTGAGATCTAATTAGATCTTCAAGAGCACCGCATGTCGGATCTGAATAATGCTGAATATCGATATGTAAGGAGAACTATAATAGATCTAGACCCCTTCTCCTCTCTTTCTATCCTTTCACAGGACTACTATAATTGATGGTTTTGGGAAGATCGAGTGAATAACCGTTATATCTCTAACTATATTCCCTATTACTGTTATGTGTCGTTTCCGTGCATTAGGTTTATAGTAGGTCATGTCTATTTATAGGCGAGAGCAGAGGGCTTAGGGTAAGTTATTAGGAGAGTTCCCTCCATCAAGCACAAAAAAATCTCATTGGAGATAGGGAAGTCATGGATTTTTCATTTCTCTAATTAGTCCATTCTATATTTAAAAAAACTAATTAATCAAAATTAATTAATAATATTAAATTTTATAAATAATAATATTATTATTATTTATAAAGTTTGTATATCATAATAATATTCAAATATAAACATATCCAAATATAAACATAAACAAATACATACAAATATAATCACAATCCAACAAAAATAAATATGTCTAAATAAATCTATAAATAAACAATTGAAATGTTGGAGTTATGAGAATTGAGTTTAATTCTCAATGAACTATATTTATATTATTAGTAAATATGTATTACATAATATAATAATACAAATAGGGTAGGGATGGATACGAGGACCGGGTGGAGAGTGTTCTAATCGTTTCTACCCCATAATTGTGCGAGTGATAGAAAAAGACAATCTCATCTCTACCCTCATCCGTATTTATTCTTTATCATTGATCAATTAGAGTATGAGTGCCCATGAATATAATTGACATCTCTAGCCTCCTCCCTTCTCCTCTGCTCATCACATTCTTCCTCCATAACAACCACCACCTTCTCTCCTCCTCCTCACCTCCTTCCCCTTCCTCTTCCTCCTCCGCCTCCTCTTCCTCCTTATCCTCTGAGTTATATTCAATTACAATATATTTCCAATAATTTGTTAATTTTGATATTTCATCATCCTACAATCCTCAATAAAATAGAAAACGTGGTGCTTATCATCTTAAAATTAAGTCCTAGTATTTCTATGAAAGTTTAGATAAGTTTTATGGAAGTTTATCATGCTACACTCATTTTTAAACTAAGTTACACTACATCACAATCTACTTCCAAAAAAAAAATTAGTTTTGATATCTTTTCGTCCTAAAATCCTCAAAAAAGAGAAAACGTGATACTAATCATCTTATAGTTATATTCTAGTATTTGTAAAAATTTGGATATATTTTATAGAAATTGATCAAGTTACACTCGTTTTTTTGCACTACCCTAGACTCAATTATAACATAACACTCAAATGTAGTATGTTTTTTTTAATTCTCTAATTTTAATATTAATCATCCTAAAATATTTTTAATAATAAACTAATAATCTTGGAACCATGTATTAGCACTTGATGGGACCAATAATGGTCAGTCCAACGAGGCAAAGAACATCACGTCCTCACCTCGGCCATGTCACGACTCAGTCACGTCGGGCCTACGTCGCGCACCCGACCAGTGAACAGTGCCTCTGACAATAGGTGATTGGCGACTTATCAATCACGGTAGTGATGACGTGGCCCACATACGACCAACTCGCCTACGCGGGTATAAATGTCCCATCACCACCTCTGAGCCAGAGGGAGGCCCCAAGGAGAGGGAAAAAAGATCTATATATCCTCATTTAATCCAGTCGACCCTTGACTTGATCGTCAAAAATACTCGGTCAAGCCCAAATAGCTCGGCTTGGGTCTTTTGTAGGACTTACCACTGATCGACCGAGGAAGCTGCTTAAAGAGTGGAGTGGAGCTGCCACGTTAACGGTCCATGAAGGCGATCCTACACACATGGGAGACCTCATCCGGGTGATCCGTCATCCAATGTTGTGGGACGACCCCAATATTTTGACGCTAAAAGGAGGGCCGCAAAAAGACTCATACCATATTTCCAAGGGCAGCCCATTAAGGTAATAACTGACTAACCATTCCATCAAATTTTATCAAAATTTGATGTCGCAGGCCGCATGCTCAAGTGGTCGGTCAAGCTGGGAGAGTTCGATCTCAAATACGTACCCAGGATGACCATAAAAGCGCAAGTGAAGGTGGACTTCCTGGCCAAACTTACTCCTATAAATGATCCAGCCAACGCGCTCTCGGTCTAAAAACTGTATGTGGATGGGTCGGCCAACGCCAAGAGAGGGGGTGTCGGCCTCATACTAGAAAGTCCCACCAACCAGGTATATGAACAAGCCCTTTGCCTGGACTTCAGGGCCACTGACAACGAGGCAAAATATGAAGCATTGCTCTTTGGGTTGAGGCTAGTAGTGAAACTCCAAGTGGAAAAGTTCGAGACCTTCACCGATTCCCAACTGGTAGCTGGCCAGGTCCGCAGAGAGTTCGAGGCTCAATATGACACCATGGCGAAATACTTGGCCAAGGCATAGTGACTAATCAACACCTTTTGGCATTTCTCCATTGCTAAAGTACCGCAAATAGAAAATGCACGTGCGGACTCCTTAGCGAAGCTTGCTTCAGACCAAAATACTTGTGAGCAAACGATTCGGTTGACCAAGCTCACCCGACCTTACATCAGCACACCCGAGGTGGCGGTAGTAGAAACAAGGGAATGTTGGCTTAACCAACTTCTCTGGTTCAAGACAGAGGACACTTTGCCTAATGAGCAAGCGGAGGCGTGTCAAATAAAGCGATTAGTATCATGGTATTGCATGATCAACGGATGCCTCTACAAGAGAGGCTTCAGTCGACCTATGCTCTGATGCCTTCGCCCGAGCGAAGTGCAAATGACGCTCGTCGAGGTACATGAAGGAGTGTACAGAGAACATATCAGGGTCCGCACACTCGCTCACAAAATCCTCATATAGGGCTACTACTGGCTGACCATGCGAAAGGATACTCAGACCTACGTACAAAAATGTGAACGATGTCAACATCACTCTCATGTGCCACACCAGTCGGCGACTCCCATGGCAATGACTGAGGCGGCCTGGCCATTCGCCTAATGGGAAATGGACCTACTCGGCCCGTTCCTCCCCCTCCCCCTCTCCCCCCCCCCCCCCCAGGACAGCACAAATTCCTTATAGTGGGGGTTGACTACTTCAGTAAGTGCATTGAAGCCAAACCACTGGCCTCAATCACATAGAAGCAAGTCAAAAACTTCGTTTGGAAAAATATCATCACCAGGTTCGACATATCCAAAGTTATAGTCATAGACAATAGGACACAATTCAACAACCAAAAGTTCAAAAACTTATGTCGAGGTTTTAACATCCAGTTCAAGTTCAGCTTGGTCATGCATCCCCAAGCCAACGGGCTCGCCAAGGTTACCAACCGAGCCATCATTGAAGGTCCGAAGAAACGAATCACTATCGTGCAAGGAACTTGGGCCGATGAGCTACCTAGCATCCTATGAGCTTCAAAAACAACCTCGAAAACATCAACGACTAAATCTTCATTCAGCCTTGCCTTTAGAACTGAGACAGTCTGACCATCTGAGATGGTCTTCCCGACACTCAGAGTTTAGCATTATGAAAAGGATACCTCAGATGCACAAATACGCGAGAACTTGGACTTGTTGGAGGAAAAACGCATCGAGGCACACCTATAGGAACTCACATATAAGAAGGTCGTTGCAAGGCTCTACAATAGTAAAATATGCCCTCGACAAGTGACCACGAGCGACCTCGTCCTGCACAAAGCCGAGGTAAGTGATTCAACTCGAACTCAAGGTAAACTGGCACCCACTTGGGAAGGTCCATCTGAGTCAGCAAAACAATTTGAGGGTACTTGCATCCTCGTGAACCTAGATGGTAAATAATTACTAAGAACCTGGCACATATCCAATCTGAGAAAGTTCTACACATAGGGTGGGAACCAAAAGACCATTTCACATTAAATGAAATGTCCAGTTACAAAAGTTATTGATTGTAAAGTGTCGACCCAGGTCAAACCCCGAGTTACATACAAAACAAACATTCTGACCTACTCAAACCCCAGAAATTACAAAACTTCTGATCATTCCTCAAGGGGGGTGGAGTCATCGAATTCTTGACGAGTCTCCATCGACACCGAGCTATCTTTGGGCTGCTCGGTGAACGAATCACTGTCGACCTCCAAGTCGGGATATTAAGCCTGGAAATAGGCCATGGCAACCTTATACCCATATTCATATGAAACCTGGCCTATCCGTCGTAGCCCCCACACAAACCTGACCGACTGCTTGTAATTAACGACACTTCTGCCTGGGAGCTCGGCCTTGAGGAACTCATTCTCCCTTATCAGTTTCAATAGTTCATCATCTGCCTTATGACGATCAACTTTTTGTTCATTCAACTGACGCTAGCTCTCTGCTAAGCCCTCCCGAAGCTCTTTTAGCTCCTTGTCAGCCTGTTCCAACCGACTGGTCAGCTCGTCCACTCCCGACCTCAGCTTGGCATTGTCCGTCTCTAGCTCATCCACTCGCTGTCGAGCCAGGGTTAGCTGCTCAGGGTCCCTTTCTATCTTTAGCTTCTCGAGTTCCGCCTTGAGTAGGGATGCTCGGTTCCCCATATGGGTCACTAGATAACCTGAGTCATGTACCTTATCCAGAAGAGCCAATTGGTAATGGTGCCCCTACAAAAATGCAAAAGGTAGTCAACATAAGGAAAAAGAGAAAGTGATGACATTAAGTACTGAGACATGACTTACCAGCACAATTTGCTTCGTTGCTCGGGCTATGAGGACTTCAGTAGGCAGGGTATAAAGGTTATTGGCCAACGTCGAGTGCAATACTCCCCGATCAAACTCCGAGGCTGCTTCGAGATTGTCCCAGACCCTAGTTTGGTCTGAGAGGTTTGGCCACCGAGCTCACATCGTTGCACTCGAGTCCTTCGGGGCCTAATCAGCCATCTGAAGGACGTAGTAGCCCTCGTCGTCTTCTCGGACCCACATGCCACACAGATCCTTCATCGATTTTGGTCGGCGGTAGGTCGAAGAGGAGTCCTCCGCCGAGACCTCCGGTTCTCTCTCCCAAGTTGCCCACCGGGAGCTCCCCTCACTGCGATGGGACTTGTACTTTCTCACCACTATCTTGACCTGCTTACCGAGTCGGCCAACAGTAGCCTGGTCAACAACCGGACTCCCGATAGGTCGTTTTGCCGAAGCCTTCATGTGGATCACTTCCACCTCCAGCTGTGCACTCTTAGGTCCAACGGCGGGAGCGCTCTTCCCCCTCGGCATTCTGGGCTTCTTGCGCAGAATGTTTAGATCCATGACACCTATGTCCCGATCAACAAGTTAGAATCTGGATGACAATCACACATACAAAAAGCGTTAAGAGTACAGGCATACCCCGAGAAGCTAGATTGAGCCCGGCCTCTACCAACCATTTCTCGGTCATATCCCGGATTGCCTGGGAAAGGGGAAGAATTTCCCTCAACTTGTTGACCACGATAGACTCCTCCTCGGATAATAAAGGGGAGACATTGCTGATCGGATGAATTGACCAGTTGACTCTAAAACCCCAACTCGGACCACTAACGAAAAAGTACCAAGCCTTCCAATCTTTGTTGTTAGTCGACGCACCGCTGACCTTAAAACCAACCCAAGCCGTTAAATAGTAACCTCCCTAACTCTTACAGAGACAAAAGCAAGTGAAAAAAAGGGTTCAGCTAGGAACAATGTTGGCACCCCGACACTCGCCTAAGAACGTAATGAGATAACACCATGAGTTGGGTGCCATCTGACTCAGAGAAATCCTCCACCACCTAAGGCATTCCACTATGGTGGGATGTAGAAGGAAGTGCAAACCAGCCTCCAGCACATCCACTAGGATACTTATCTTGGAGGGCCCAAGTTGATAGGACCACTGCACGGGCAAAGGGGCCCGAAGCACGTACCCCTCGGGAATGCTATAACACTCCTGAATGGACTCAAGAGCCTCCTCACTCATGTCCGAGGCAATATTGTGATAAGACTTCATAACCTCAAGATCCCTTCGTGATCGGGTGTCCTCTGGGGAAGGTATCCCCGAATATGACGACCCCGAGATGCTAGTTTCAGGACCCCCTGACTGCGTCCCCTCCGAACTGGCAAAGGGAAAGACCCTGATGCTAGATGAGCCCGAGGAGGACATCCGACTTGATCAAAGGAGATGAGGGGATAGAAGAAGGAGAACCATTAAAGGCCAAGGCAAAAGCAAAGGGAGTTTAGAAGAGCAAGTAAGATCTCTGGCCATGGGAGACGAGATTATAAAGCCATCGAACAGCATTTCGCGTGCCCGAGACAGAGAGAGAACACTGCCTAGAGAACCCATCATATCAATAAATATGGGTTCACATCAGCCCTAAACGGCTATTCCCGCCCACCACCAAAATCACGGGCACAACACGCGATAGGCCGGAACACTAGTCCGTGCGCACGTGACCCATGGGGGCCGAAACTCATGCGTGTTGGTCACGTGTAGCATACCAGTGTGTGTTCTCGATGCACACCCTTGATCACCATCAGTCCAATCATGCCCGAGATGCACCTCTCGGCCACCTTTAGTCCAATCGTGCCCGAGACACATCTCTCGGCCATCATCAATCCAATTGTGCCCGAGACGCACCTCTCGACCACTATTAGTCCAATCGTGCCCGAGACACATCTCTTGGCCATCATCAGTCCAATCGTGCCCGAGACACACCTCTTGGTCACCATTAGTCCAATCGTACCCGAGATGCATCTATCGACCATCATCAGTCCAGTCATGCTCGAGACATATCTCTCGGCCATCATCAGTCCAGTCATGCTCGAGACGCATCCCTCAGCCACCATCAGCCCAGTCATGCCCGAGACGCATCTCTCAGCCATCATTAGTCCAATCATGCCCGAGACGCATCTCTTGGCCATCGTCCGACCAGTTGTACCCGAGACGCATCCTTTGGTCACTATCAGCTAGAACATGTCCCATTGATGCCCCTCGGCTGCCACTAGACACCACGAGTCTGTGGCGCCCGAGCCAACCAACTTCCTTGCAACATGCTCTAAAAGATCTAAAGCTTCACGACAATCCTTTTTGTCACAGTCCAAGCCCTAACACAGTCCTTTGCAGGTGCGTCCCATAAAGAAACAATGAAAAGGATTTCTGTAGGAGGGAGAGAATGATGGGGTCAATAATGGTCAGTCCAACGAGGCAAAGAACACCGCATCCCCACCTCAGGACTCAGCCACATCGAGCCTGTGTCGCGCACCCGACCTGACCTCGGGTATCCTCTGGCAGTCTTGTGGCCAGCTAAATGTCCCCCCTGACAATGGGCAGCGCAGTAGAGCTGATATGCTAGACCAGCCCTTGACCAATGCCCCTAGCCCATGTCAACTGGCAATAGGCGATGTGTCAGGGCATACGCAAGACCAAACAAGGTTCCCCGACCCGGCGGTTGGCGGCGTGCAGGCGATGTAGTAGTTGACAGTGAATAGTGCCTCGACAATAGGTGATTGGTGATTTGTCAGGCACTGTAGCGATGACGTGGCCCACGTACGACCAACTTACCTACGCAGGTATCAATGTCCCCTCACCACCTCTGAGCTAGGGGGAGGCCCCGAGGAGAGGGAAAAAGGAACAATATCTCCTCATTCAATCCGATCGACCCCTGACTTGATCGTCAGAGGGACTCGGTCAAGCCCAAATAGCTTGGCCTGGGTCTTTTGCAGGACTTATCGTCGACCGACCAAGGAAGCTACTTGAAGAGTGGAGTGGAGCTATCATGTCACCGGACCACGGAGGTGATCCTGCGCACGTGGGAGATCTCATTCAGGTGATTTCTCATCGAATGTTATGGGACGACCCCAACAATACTTTTATAAAAGTTTGGATAAGTTTTTGTGGAAGTTGATCTAGTTAAAAACTAGTTTTTAAACTAAGTTACTCTGGATGACAATATCCATCCAAAAATGCTTCAATTTTAGTATTTTATCATACTAAAATTCTCAAGAAATAGAAAAAGTAGTACTAATTATTTTAAAATCATGTCTAATATGTTTTGTGGAAGTTTGGTTATGTATGATTGAAGTTGATTAAGTTACACTCTATCACATTGTTTCTAAAAATTATCTAATTTTGATATTTTTATCATCCTAAAATACTTGAAAAATAGAAAAAGTGATACTCATTGTTTTACAATTAAGTCCTAGTACTTCTATAAAAGTTCATATGGAGGTTTATCGAGTTATATTTAAACTAAATTACACTCTATTGCAACGTATTTCCAAAACTTTCCGAATTTTAATATTATTTCATCTCAATTTTTTAAAAAAATGAAAAAGTAATATTAATCAGCTTAAAATTACGCGTTAGATGTTCTGTGAAGATTTGGATAGTTTTATAGAAACTGATTGAGTTACACTCATTTTTTAATTTTTAGTTATACTTGATCAGAACATGTTCCAAAAAATTCCCTAATTTCGATACCTTGCCGCCCTAAAATATTTTAAAAATTAAAATTTGGTAATAATCATCTTACAGCAATTACTAAAAGTTATGTGGTTGTTTGGATACATTTCATGGAAGTTGACTAAGATATATTTGTTTTTCAATTGAGTTACACTCGATCACATCTTAGTAAAAATTCTTCAATTTTGATATTTTACCATCCAAAAAATCTTAAAAAGTAGAAAAAGTCATATTATCTTTCAATTATGTCTTAGTAGTTCTATACAACTTTGGAAATGTTTTGTGGAAGTCGACCAAGTTAGATATGATTAGAGTACTTATCCAAAAAATTTCCTAATTTTCATAATTATTCATCCTAAAATATTTAAAAAATAAAATACTATAATCAATCGTAACAACAAATAGGATAACTATTCAGCTATCATATTTAACAGTCTGCTGATCCCCAAAAAGAATCGACCTCTAATATATGCTACAGTCGATTGGGATCATCTCAATTCTTTTATCATATCAATATCTTATCTCATATCAATCTCAAGACCACTGCCACCATGCATATCCATCAATCGAGCATTCTCATGATAACAAATCATGCTAAAAGGTACGAGGGATCTTATCCAATAGATGCTACTCGTTACACGGATATGAAGCTCTCGTCATATCATACAACCAATGGAGATTTAGCATCCATATTCATTTCAGTAGATCACTCATTTGTCAAACCATCTGGCTCTAAATCAACCTCAATAATTTAAAACTCATTAATGATTTATCAACATCATTAGATCAGGAATCATTTAATTAATCTTTAATAGACATAAACCCTGATTGAATCGGTCCGATTGATTCAAATTGGATTCAATTAAAATATAAATTAATTTGTTTCTCTTTACTCGATTAGAGGAATCGGGAGCGGATGTAGGTCGAGAAGATCAAACCGTTATAAATTAATTTGTCTCTCTTCACTTGATTAGATGAATCGGGGAGCGGATATAGGTCGAGAAGATCAAACAATTATAAATCAGTTTGTCTATCTTTACTTCTGACTTCATTTTATTCTCTTTACTTATAATTTTAATTTGATCAATTGAGTTTTTGAAACGTGATGATCTATAGATCATCTATATGTCGAGCAATAACTCTAAATCAACCTTGATAACTTATTAACTCATTAATGATTTATCAATATTATTAATATTAAGAATCATCTAATTAACACTTAATAGATATGAACCTTAGTTAAATCAGTCCAATTTACTTAAATATTGAACTCAATTCAACTATAACCAATCTATAGTACTCATAAGACTAGTTTGGAATCACCCAAACTAGTATAACTTGGATTTAATTAGATCCAATTTGGATCAAACAAGTTTGAACTGGCTTAGATTAATTCAGGATCGTTATAAATCCATCAAAATTGACCCGATTCAAATTTAATTCAATGGTCAATTGGGCCCAAACTCATAAAACGGGACAAAATAAAGCTATTGGGCCCAAATTCAAATTTAATTTAGTGATCGATAGCTCCAACACTAAGCCCAAATCGGCACTAAAACAGACTCTGTTTGGAAAAGGGTCATATAGGTCTAAAAAAATTCTTGAAATTTAGCAAAATCCTCTCGAAACATATAATAATTATCATTAATATTTTATGTTCAAACATCAATAAGTTATAACCAACACTTAAAATAAACATGATCGTGAATCTCAAAAACTAGTCTTGATAGCACTCGAGAGAAACATATCAGTATTAAATCTCATGATACATCTCGTAACACATGCCATAGGTCGAATACTCGAGGGAGTATACTCCCAACAATAAATGAAGATGTTTTATCTGTTCGGATGAATTTTTCTCTCAATAACAAATGAGGTAAATTTATATTGTTACTTCGGATAATAGATAGAATGATGTCCCTTGCTTGCCAAAGCGATGATACATTCCTCCTAACCACAAATGAAGGAATCGTTTAGTTGTAATGTCTAACAACCGATCAATCCTATAATGAAATCGCCCTCCAATAAATATATTATTGCTTCTATAATTAATATGAACCATCTTATCAATCTCATATCTGATGTTAAAACTAATGCTATAATGCACTAACATCAATCAAGTATTCTCATGATAGCAAATCATAATACCAGGCACTAACTCTTCCCCCGTATATTGTATATTGGAGAGGGGGAAGAGTTTAGATAAGTTTACAAACTCTTAATAATATAATTTTAGAAATATTTTTAATTAATTACATATTATCTATTTTCTAACTTAAAGTAGTTGATTTGGGTGTAAAACTTTGTGAACATATCAGCAACTATACTCAAAATAAATAAATAAATATTTTACTTGGGATAGAATGTTTCTTAATTCGTAATTAATTTTAGAATTAATCTGAATTTAAGTGTTTTAGGAAATTACACTTAGCGACGCAACAAAGACATCCATATCACACATCATAGTAGCAACATGAGGATGACATATTATTCAACTTTCATTATAATGACACACAAATGGATATGATACGGACACACATCATAGTATACAGTAAGTACACATCATTACTAAGATCACAACAATAATATACAATTAACATTACAGACATATGTATACATTAGCACACATTATAAAAACACACGAAAGATAAATCATTCAACTCTCACGACGATACATGATACAAAAAATATTCACGACACTCAATCACATCACAATAAGTATCCACAATATTGATGCACTATAGTTCACAACAACAATACAATCATACATTCATATCAGAGTAAACATATATACACCAACTACAAATGAAACAAAGGTAATTCATGTAATAATACTAAGTACAACGTTCGATGTCAAATAATATGTATGTTACAGAGAAAAAGCCAAAGGAAGAGGAGGAGGAGGAAGTGGAAGTAGAGATGGAGGATGAGAAGAAAATGAAGAGAGAGGAGGAGTAGGGAGGGAGGAGGAAGAAGAGGGGAAGGAGATAGATGAGGAGAAGGTGGGGTGGGGAGCAAAGAGAAAGGAGGAGGAGGTAGGTCTAATTAAAATAATTTAAAAAAATCGATTCAATTTTAAATGATTCAAAAGTTATTGATTCAATTTCCTTCATACTTTCTTTTTAATTTATAAAAAAAAAACTCAGATAAGAATGAATGGAGGAGGCACCATCTGATAAAAAAATAATAAAAATAATAATAATAGGATGAACTATTTTTCTTTGAAAATACCCATTTAGTTTAATTTAATTGGGGTTACGTCACCTGCGGCTATCGAAGAGATGGACACAATAGAATCTAATACACAGTTAAGGAATGGAGCAGAGTTGTCGACCGGCGCTAGCCGGTTAACTCATTCAAGGAACTGGAGTTTTATGCTACTTGGTGGAAGGGTTTAAGTAAGTGTTTAGTGCTTAATTAAAGCAAAGAAAAGTAGAGATATGCTTCAATTTTTATGGGGGTAAAGCAGGCATTTGCTTCACGGATGGACACGTCTCGGTTGGTAAGCAGCCGATGACCGGACCGGTGATGGGTCATTCTCCCCGGCTGCCGCCATGATTCAGCTTTCGTCTCTTTTTGTCTTGCTTAAATCTTAAATCGATGGATTGCTCACACGCACACCATCTGCCTGCCTTTTTTTTTTTTGACCCCCAGAGAGAGAGAGAGAGAGAGAGAGAAGCATGATTTCTAGAATGGGTCAAGTCCGTAGAAAAAGCCTACTGTGAGAGAGAGAGAGAGAGAGAGAGAGAGAGAGAGAGAGAAGCATGATTTCTAGAATGGGTCGAGTCCGTAGAAAAGGCCAACAATATATTTGTGATGAGGAAGAAGCTGGGAAATGCACCAACAAAATAAGGTGATGTTGGCATGTGTTTGTAGACTTTTTAAAGTACCTTCTCTGTTGTCATTCTATTCGACAAAAAAAAAAACGTGGAAATATCTCAAAAACGTCAATATTTTTCTTTGGCTTTGACCTCCCAAAATCTATTGACGCTATTTCCTGTCTCAAAAGAGACATCCGATCTCAAAACGTCTTCTCTACCTCCCTCCCTTTTTTGCCGAATTAGAAGCTTCCTCCTCCCTGGTCTTCCAAAAACCGGGTCAATTCCGTGCGCTTAGAGGAGGATACTTGGTCTCCCTGAGGCGCTGTATTGGAGAATCGCCTGAGGCGCTGCGCTGCCCTGCCCTATCTCGAGGGGGGTTCACCGTCATCGATTTGCCTCTCGCAAGATGAACAATCTTCTCACGGTATTCTTCCTTCTCTTCCATTTAATTAATTCACTTCACTTCACTTCGACTCGTTTGATTCCCCCTTCCGGTTTTCGTCAAATAGGGTTTGGAGCTACCTGGCAACCATATTGATCAGAATCATATGTAGTCTTTACAGTGCATGAACCAACTGTTTTGTTTCTTTTTCTTTTTTTTTTTTGGCAATAACTTCATTTTTTTCTCTCATCAAAAAGATTGTTTTAGCTTCATCGGTGAACAAATTCCAAGAACAATCAAGTGTTTTGATGACTCTGTTCCTTTTTTTTTTTTTCTCTCTCGATCAGACCCGAATATAAGTAGTAGTTGCAGTCTCAGTTTGTTTGGTAATTCGAAATTTGCAGCATATGAATCATAGATTTTGTTTCTTGGGTAAGTAATTAAAGAACTGCTGAAAACTTGCAATTTTATTGTAAGGGTATTTCTTCTCTAATTAAAAAGCATGGATGGCTGGCTTCCTTCTTTCTTTCCCTCTCTTGAGATGCGAATCGAGATAAATGCCGGTCACAGTTGCTAAGGCAAATAAATAAATAAGATGATGCATCTTTTTTAGCTAACTTCATAAACTATTGTATGATATATCTAATGTTTCTGTGACCCAATTTTTGTATAAGATAATTAGCACAACTCTGTTTAGGCTCGCTTGCTTAACTACCAAAAAGCAGCATGCCTTTTTCCATTCATGTTTAAATTCCAATAGTGGATAAAGAGTTCCAACCGACTCAAAAGTACTTCCATATTCGTCTACATTGTGTAGGTTATATCACATTTGTTCAAAATCATTTACTGTCTTCCGTCCTTCTGTGTATAAACTTAACCAATACTTCATCGAGTTTCATGATTTAAATTTTGGATGGCATGTGTAAAATATTGTTCCTCGGTCTATGCACCACCTTCAGATTATGTAAACGAGATCATCGACTCTCCAACGTCGTCGCCATCATTAGTCGAGATGATGTTATCCACGTTGTTGTCATGTCTTTAGAATGAGCGAGTTGTTGAATGCGATTGAGAAGACTATAGAGAATGAGAGAGTGAAATGAGTTGAGAAAGGTGAAAGAAAATAATTTAAAAACACTTTCCCATGATTCAAATGGTCGAAATTCAATCGTTACTAACTCGTATAGGTCGATAGCAATCTAATTTTGATCGTTGCTACCCGATACATACCCCATCCCCCGATATGAGATCATTTAACGATATCATTTTGTAAAAGATAGTCCGTGTATCGACCCGACAGGAGACTAGTATATATCGCCCATATGAGACAATATAGATCGATACAATGAACCTTAATTTTTTTCAGTATTAATCGAAAGAAAAAAAAAAGAAAAAATTACTTGGTTCGGTAGTTTAAACTTAAATAGAACACAACGTACTTTCTTCAGCGCTGGTCGAAAAAAAAAAAAAAAAAAGCTGAAAGTCACCTGCTTCAGTAGTTTAAACTTGAAATAGAAAAGCTATAAAGCCATAGAGCTGGGAATCGACTTCTCAGAAATGCCAAATTTGTAAGTATTCTCTCACATCGCAAATCTACTTGCCAGGATTGTTTTAACAGTTCTTTTTCCCTTATAACGCGAAATGTCAGTCTTTATTTTAAGAAATTGATATCTGTGGTCAGTTGTAATGCTACATAAGTATCACCAAGGATATATCCTATGTTTGCTATTTCTTTCCGGAGATCTTGGTTGGGGAACACTGAAACAAAGGGGAGGAGTGGGGTGAGGCTTTCAGAGCGCGCTTCAATCCTACATTATGCAAAAAGTACTAATTAGCTAGCTACTCAATGAAAACTAGAGCCTAAGGTGGTCGCATATATCACATAATTCACTCCCACAATTTGCATCAAATGCAAAACCAATGTTTTAAGTGCATGATCAAAAAGCTTTGAGGAGTAATCTCTGTGTCAGATTAATTTTTTGTTTTTGACTTATCCCAAGGGTTTCCTTTTGTCATTTGCCTGATATGTTGGCCAATATAACTAACTAAACGCTATGCCAGTTCTTTAATGTGATGGCGGCAAGTAGATTATAAGTTTCCTCAGCATTAGTTGGTACAGATTTGGGTTAGTCTCATAGTTAGATATTAAAGACCCTTTTCCCTATCTTTTCATATTTATTCTATTCCTTTTACCTACTATTTGTAGCCTTTGAATCATCTGCTCCTCCCTTTCTTTTTTTTTTATAGGATTCCTTTGAGCTCCCTCGCGGTGAACCTTCAGGGTATGGAGACATTGAAATGGGAAGGCAAATTTCAACAAACTCAGCTGAACTGGGCTTTGAAGGTTTCTTCACACAGGTAATATCTATCTATCTATCTATCTATCTATCTATCTAGCTTCATAAGATTCCTTGGGTATCTTATAAATGTCCAAGACATAATAATATTATTACATTTTTCTTTAACCAAATTGATAGTTAAGACTCCAATGTTCTGTACACCATGTAGGTCCAAGATATTGAGAAGCAAATTGAGAAGCTCTCAAAGCTATTGCAGAGCCTGCAGGTTAGGATATTGCACAACCATCTTTGCTGAAACTGAACTCAAAACTAATGCAACATGAAAACTTTTCTCCAAGGCTAATTTACAATCGGGATTAGGCACATTAATTAGCCTTGTCACTTTTTGCCCAATATGTCCTGTAATCAATTTCATGTTGCATGAGCAGGATGCTAATGATGAGTCGAAAACTGTCATAAAAGCAGCTGCTATGAAAGGTACTACAGATTGTTTCATCAGATTTTTCCTCTTATCACGAATCTATGCACTGAAACCTAATGTTCTTCTTGTTTGGCTTTTCTATTATCTGTCACTTGGAGCATAATTAAGTACATCATGGGTGCAGAAATCAAGCGCAGGATGGAGAATGACATTGATGAAGTTTTGCGAGTTGCCCGCACCACAAAAACAAAACTTGAAGAACTAGACAGAGATGTAATGCTGCTTTCATTTTCCATCACTCTGGTCTCACAAAACAAAACTTTGAAGTCAAGCCAGTCTAGTGACTCCACTGTCTTGCTTTCATGATCAAAAGACTTCCCAACTTTGTTTTAAGAGCAAGCAAAAAGAATTAAGTCATCTATTGCCAAACTTGTAGGAGCTTAAGAACATTAAGCTTAAGCTTAGCTTCTTTTGTCATCCCTTACTTCCACAAAATTATTCAAGACTTTCATTGTCCTATTTCAACCAACAAACTCATCCTTTATTTACACAAAAATATTCCTACTTCAACCAACCAACTCAATATTCTTATTATTATTTTTTTTTAGAAGAAAAACTTTCATATTAATTTCCATTGCCCCTAATTCTCCACTTATTAATTTTCCCTCAAATTTGAATCGAATGCTGAAAGAAACTCTGAGGTTTTTTTTTTTTCTAAAATCTTTATATTACTTTTATAATAATTCATCTACTTTCCACCAAAATTTTTTGGACCTTTCAGGTGACACCCTTTGCTATCTCTTCTGTTAACACACATTTCCACTCAAATTTCCAACTCCTAAAGAAACTCTTCCGTTTGTGCTTGCTTTTTTGTGAATGTACTCATGAATTGCATTTTATATTCTTCTCTAGGTTAGCTAGGCACAGTCAACCCCTACATAGTATAGGCTTTTAATCTAATAATGTCTATGGAGGAAGGGAAAAACTTTTCTTGACTTTATTGTATCAACATCTTATAGCTAAATCTCATGTGAATTCTCTTGTTGGATCCTCTTTAATTCTTGTGCTTGTTGCTATTAATATATCAGGCTAGGAAAACAGAAATTCCACATTGACATTCTTTATTAGCTGACCATGACATTTAATTATCTATTTTCTTAGAACCTGGCCAATAGGCAGAAGCCTGGATGCGGAAAGGGATCAAGCAGTGATCGATCTAGAACTGCAACTACTGTGTAATATTTTGATCTAAGTTGATTCTAGTTTTGTCTTCTAATTGATCAGTATTTTTATCTGAAAGCATGTCTTACATTCTGAATATGCACAGAGCACTGAAAAAGAAGCTGAAAGAAAAGATGACCCAGTTCCAGGTACAGAAACATGCTTGATGATTTTGCAATTTCCCAATATATGTATATTTTCATTTAATTTGTCATATTTGGTAAATTAACTTCAGAATCACTGGCATAAAAGATCTGTCTCATTTCATCATAGACAATAGTCATAACAAGATTTCATCATAAGAATATGCCTAATGAGGTGTAAGATGAATAACAAAACAAAAAAGAATGTAAGAAGTTATTTTCCTTCTTTGCAACGGAAACTATGGTTTTTTTTTCCATGCATTTAACCTCATCAACCATTGAGCCTATGAACACTAAAGGAAAATATGCATACTCACAAATGATATTTATTCCCGTTCTCACTTCAGTTAAAGCACATGATGATCATTTTTCTCCAGCAAAATATATAATACCTTCACTTTAATTGGTAAACAATAATCTCATTTTCTTATTTTCAAATGTGTAATGCAGATTCTAAGAGAAACGATACAGAAAGAATACCGTGAGGTCGTCGAGAGAAGAGTCTTCACAGGTTCCCTTCTAACTCCATAAAACCATTCATTACTCTCACAGCTTATCTCCATTGCTTTAGTGGATGTTATTCTCAGTTGTTATGGTCATTTGTCTGATTTATTTTCTCTTATTTTGTTCCTAAATTCCATATGAACAGTAACAGGCACTCATGCTGATGAACAGGTAAGCAGATCACATTTCAAAGTTGATTTGGCCCTAGCAGCTGTGTTCATATGTGGTCCTTCTTGATTCCTGCAGACGATTGATCGACTGATAGAAACTGGAAACGGGGATCAAATATTCGCAAAAGCTATTCAGGAGCAGGGCCGTGGACAGGTTCTACTCCTCGGGTTTAATTTTGCTGTGCTCCCATTTATCATGAACATTGCAAATAGAGAAGAGGCTCAGAATGAACACTGCTTTGTCCTTCATTTGCAGGTACTGGACACACTTGCGGAAATCCAAGAGCGCCATGATGCAGTGAGAGACATAGAAAAGAAGCTTCTTGAGTTGCAGCAGGTACTTTCACTTGCAGAAATCTAAAAATAGCTTATAATTTAATACCATAATGACGCTGAGTAAGCTGTCTAGATTGCGAGCCCGACTCTTTACTCCCGCAATTGTGCAAGATTAATTCTTCAATCCCATCTCAAGCTTTTCTCTCATGAATATTTTTCAACAGCAACACACTGCATAAAAGTTAAAATGACTCTGAAACATCAGAAAATAACTTTCTATTCGTTCCTTTATAAACTGTACTCAAAATGAAACTAGTCAATGGTATTTACTACATGGATACCTGTGTGCAGCATCACTTTCACAAGTCTGATAACTCCCGCTGTATGATTCCACAATGATAATCCCGCTGTATGCTCCACGGACATGCCTCCAACGTTAAAAGTTTACAACAGTTTAAACTTGCTTTACATCAAGTCAAAGAGAGAGGAGTATCTGGTGCATGAAGATGGAGAAAGAACCAAATTCCAAAAGCATATATTTTGAAGATAAAAAAGAATGCAATTTGCACAACAAACAGCAGTGATGTGTGTGTGAGAGTTGAACATACTGCATCATTGTAGCATCGGAGTACAGACTTGTTACTTAATATCCAAAGAATTGGCATTCTTGGTCAATGTGGCTAAGTCCAGTTCATACAACAGATGATTTTCATTCTCTTTTGCACATGATACAACTTCCTTTCTTCTAAACTCTGCTTGATAAACATGAAAGACATTTCTGGATGAAATTCAGCAACTTTGTGAGGCCTAAAAGATAAACTTTCACATAAACTAAGGGGCATATGTTGCATCTTTCAAGAAGGACATGATCTTCCAACTTTGCTTTCCTCATCCTTGCTACTGATGGAGTGTATCAGAATTCATTATTTTGTTCCTAATTTCATCATCAGATATTCCTGGACATGGCAGTGTTGATCGATGCACAAGGTGAAATGCTTGATAACATTGAGGACCAGGTAAGAGTCCGATGTCTTCTCGACAAGTGATTTTGAAATTATAACAGTACAATTACAATGTCTTTTGTGCAGGTTAACCGTGCTGGTGTCTTTGTTAGCTCTGGAGTTAATGCTCTAAGCAAGGCAAAGATATTACAGAAGAACTCCCGCAAATGTATGTGTATAGCAACAATCATCCTTCTCATAATCATCGTGGTTATAGTCCTTGCTGTGATCAGACCATAGGCATAAGACTTTGTAATGCTTCAAAAGTTACCTGCATAGAAAGACAAATAACAGATGTCTTATGTTTGTTGTTTTCTGAGTGTTCTCCTTTCTTTTGGCTTTGAAGAGATCTTATATTGGTTCTTTTTATCATTTATCAATTGATAATAATAATAATTATTATTATTATTGTTGTTTGCAAGTTTACTATTATCATTTGTTGCAATATAAATAGTTGTCATAGCCAATTCCGTTGTGACGGTGTGAGATATGGCCTGTGATATTGTAATAGTTTAGGGTATACTATTTAAAAGTAATATTTGTGATTTTCATCTCGGGACTTTCAAGGCATACCTCTTAATACAAATTGTTTTATTAGAAAAAGTTAGAAGAAACAAATCCATGGACAAACTCTTTGGGATAGTAAAATTTAAACTTGAATTTTTGACATTTAGCAGAAAGGAAGAAAAGAACTATATCACAATTGAGTGCAGAGAAATGAAAACCAGTAAGAGGAGTTTTCTATATCCTATTGAAAGAGTGAGAAGTTACCAACCTCAATGAAGTTTTAACATGCCAAAATTGCCAGCCGCCGTAGATTAGGTGCTGAGACAGCACTAACATGATAAGCATCCCTATGATACGAACCTCCAAAACTAGGGCATCGCACAACATCCGCCAAGGTTTCACCCTGAAATGTCGCTAACCGAGTATCGAGTTCTGCAAACTCCGAAGAAAAACAGAAGAGTTCCTGCAAACCATACATAGGGAAGAACTTGATGTATTATAATCATGAAACAAAGTCAAGAAAATTTTGGATTAAAAACTTCTGGATATGGCCAGCTTAGCATCCTGCGCTATTTTGCGAACTTCAGCAACATCTGTCCACTCAAACCTTACCTCAGTAGCTGCCCCAACTGCGCAGTCTACCGATGGCCTAGAGATCAGCAACATCTACCCAGTCAAACTTGACCTCATTAGCTACCGCAACTTAGCAGCCTACCGATGGCACAGGGATGGAGACTGAAAGGGAGAGGCGGGAGGAGGTGGAGGGATCGAGAAAACCCTCACCGGGGACTGGCGCGGGCTCTTGCCTATGTCCGATGGGTGGACTTCGCCGATTGATGGGGCGCAGTCGCCCGCAGCCGAAAACCCTAAAGCGGGGGGCGAGAGCGAAAAGGAAGACGCGATCTCGGAGATCGGAGAACAACGCACGAGCTATGTGGGGTTGCCCCGGGATATGCAGAGACGCGAGGAGAGAAGCCTATTCGTACCTCATTATACTGCTGTGGGCATTTTCAACCGTCGGATGGGAGATCCAATGCACAGAGTTGCTTTATGATATTTGAACTTTAGGGATTTTAACGCCCGGTGGAGCGCGTGTAATTATATTAAAAGGGGATTATTCATGTCCATCCTCGTGAAGTTTCGAAATCCCCCAACAAGTTCTAGCGCAACGCACCCGTCTGTCAGATACTAAAATCCGCCAAAGTAACTATTATAACGGTTGTCAGCTTACTATTCAAATTAAAAATAAAATTTATCATATATTAAAATTTTCATTCATAAAAGAGCTTTGAAATTGTTTAATAGTCCAACGATAATAGCCAATAGAATTTGAACTTCGTAACATGTTAAACTCAATATGAAAGAATATAACTAATTTTGGAGGCCTCAAGGAAGTTTGTACAACTTTAACATGGTGGTGCGTATATTAGTATTTGCAGGTAACCTAATTCCGGCAATATACTTCAAATATTTCTGCTAGATGTTAAAGACGTTCACCTGACAACAGCAGCAAATGATACTTTCCTATTTGAAATAACAAACAGATTTCGACTATCGCAGCAAATAGTCCAAAAAGAAAAATATACCAGCAAATCAATCGCAAAACAAAAACAAAAAAAAATGATGATCAAGCAGCGGACGGTAGTTGTGTATGTGAACATGTCGATCATAATATAGCAAAACTGGTGTACCATGTTGTGGAAAACTTACCGCTTCAGACAGGGAATCACCAAATCCACAAGAGGATCTCAATAATTTTCTTTAAAAATTCCTTGTGGAAAACTAACCGCTTTAGACAGAGAATCACTAAATCCACAAGAGGTTCTCAATAATTTTCTTTAAAAATTCCCTCATGTCAATTTGCATACCCTGAACTTTAAGATTTCTCAAATTGATTTAGAATTGTCTCCCAATAGAAGAAAAAAAAAACCAAGAGGTGGCTACTGAAAACATACTTCCAATTTTTGATTCTCATGACCAAACTGACAGGGAACAGGTGTTCAAAACATTGTCTTCAGAGACAAGAACAAAGTGTCAGGCACTGATGAATGAGAATATACCTAGGAAGAAATAAGTTGTGCAACAAGGAAAATCTTCAGTCATAACTGAAGAAGAAATACTAATCAAAATTGATCAAATATAACTTATATTTGATCAAATCCAAAGCTATGGCAGAACATTCAGAGAGAAAGATCTTACTAAGCAAACTCAAGTATCTGAAGGAGCTTCACTTCTGTGATGACAGGCTTCCCACAATTGCGATTCAATTCCCAACTTCTTCAGCTCAAAAAGCCCACGCTCAACTGCAATAGCAGTGTCAATGAAGCTATGGAACTCAATAAACATGTAGATTTATATGGTATTTCCAGTTTTTTCAGAGAAATCAATCAACGGTCATGCAATTTATCTCTACTTTGTGTATTATCAGTGGCCTCGCCTAGTCTTTTTGAGCCATTGCAATCGTACTAAATGAGTTCTATTCTTCAGAGCAGGTTTCACATGAAATCAAAAGACCTCTAAGCTTTTATATGAAAGAAAAGTTGCAGCACAGCAACAACTAACAGGACTTACAGTGGTAAGAACAAAGACACATTATTTATGCTCAAAAGAATGAAGAACCAATCACAAATTTATTCAACTAGTTTATTTCTATGTTTTCATGTCAACAAAAGCAGGTTAGAGTGCTTATGTTGCCTGACAGTGAATAAATCTTACTGCATGCCTTAGCTCAGAATAGCATGAAATGAAAGATGTTCCTTACCTTGTGTTACATTAAGTCAACTATGACACCAAGTGAATCTAATTTCTGGTCTCTCTTGTATGTAGTAAACCACAATCCACTCTTACACATCAATGAGAGAGAGAGTGGATAGAAATGGCAAGTAGAAAACTGCATGTTAATGCAGATGCTTGAACCAAACTTATGTAAAATGATTGATCATCATGGTGACTATCAAATGTAATTAAGGAAATGATGCATCAAAACACTGGTAAAGTATTTTCTGTAGGACACAAGAATTGCTCACACAAAACCACAATATCTTTTCTCATTGATTATAAATCATAAATTACCTTCTACCGCATCGTGAGATGTAGGAGAGTGATTGCTTTGCTCAATCCAAAATTGCAGCCTTTCATCTGCAATATCTTCTTCCAGATCATGATCTTTTACCCTTCTCCAGAAATATGCCAACCAAGCCTGCCATTTTCACCATGTAAATATTGTCAAGAATAAATGAACTAATTGATATCTTTAAATATATGAAGCATTAACCCATATCGTCAAGAAAATAAGTTATAGTGTTGGCAGCAACACAAGGTAGGTTTTCCTACTTATGGAAGTGACCTCTATGATATATTAGAAAAAGAAAAGAAAAAATCTATCTGATAAATGGATGTCCATAAATCAATTTATAACCTAATTCAAGAACTAAAATAATATCATGTCATATGACTATTATTCTACTCGCAACATGAGAAATAGAGCAGCAGATGATCAAAGTACTTCACTTCCATGTCCAAATTTTGGATGGAAAGAAACTTACACCCAAATCAATGCCAATGATTCTGAACATATATGATGAAAAAAGGGATGCCTATGAAAATATTTATGCACATATATCTTTCAAAAATCAGTACTTATATCAAAACAAAATCCAAAAGAAAAAGGTACCCAAGGCTTTAAAACTATTTCTTCGTAGTATGTTGTAAAAAAGCTTGACTTGGATCAGAACAAAAGAAGGTATCCAAGGCCTTAAACTATTTCTTTGTAGGGAAGGGTTGGACTTAAACCAAAGTAAAAGAAGTATACTCAAGGGTTTAAAACTATTTCTGTATAATACATTGTAAAAAGAATATCTAGACAAGCCAAAATCTCATTCCTACAGAAAGCTCCTTGAGATTCCTCGTATTACATAACCAATTATAAATGCTTAGCACACTCTTATGCTAGCCCTCGGTAAACTCAATCACCAGGTTGAGATTGATATCCTGTTGTCCATTGAGGATAGAGACCACATGACCAAATGCAATGGTCTCATTACTCCTAAGTTGGTTGAAACATGTTGGAATAAACTAGCACAGTCAGTACTGGTCGCCAATTGCCATTAAGAAGAATGTATCTGATATGGAACTATATTTGTATATATGTATAGTAAAATAAGGGACATATGAGCCCCAAAACAAGGACTTTTTTTTAAATCAGCCTTGTTTTTCTAGAAAAAAAGAACATTGCATGTTTTAAAATAGTAAAAAAGTGATCTGATACTTCTGCAACAATATTAAGTATTGTAAGCCACAGACCACCAATTATACTGGGAAATGATTGATCAATTAAGCTTAGATATCTAAAATAATATGGAAACAAGTGAAAAATGAACCTCACTGATGCATAATCTTATAAGAATAACTCCATTGTACCTGCTTAAAGAGCACATCTTCAGATTCCTCCTGACTCAGTTCTGAAAGGAAGAGAAGAAAGATTGCACTATCAAATATCAATGACAATAGCATGGTGAAATAACAAAAAGTTGTTTGAGTAATAATTGGCAAGCATTACACAGAAGAGAAACACAATTATAATGAGGACCATGTTAATTTATTATGAACTTTCATTAATGTTCTTTGCTTTTGAGCAGCCAAAATTATACCTAAAAAAAGCAAAAAACTAACCAAATGCTTCTGCAGGATTTTGACCTTCCCCTGAAAGTGATGGAGCTGTAAAAGAAGTTTCTTATCAACCAAAAATTATATCTCCGAGAAAACAGAATCACTTACAAAATGATTTAGACATTCTCTTGACAACAATGAAAACTAATATGCTCTAATTCAATTAATATAATGGTCTTGGAACTAGTTTGCATGGACCAACAACACTACTAAGAATTTCAGCATGTGAGACAACATCTTGTTGGTATAGACATATGAATACAGAAATCTAACAATATAAGTAGATGTTTCTAGAAAAGAAGATAGTGAAAGATGAATCTTCTTCATACATAAGCAACATGAGTAATTCTTTTAGAGAAACATTTAGTTTCATAAATCATGAATACGAATGCATAATCAGATGAGAAAAGGCTATTACATCCAAATAAAACTTCAATTAGAACTATGTGTTCTTCATATAGAAAAAAATTCCAAGATGCGGATACTTTACTTTTAAAGAAGGAGAAACCAAGAATGAGGAAAGCCATGGTTATATTTGCAGAAAGCAGTTATTAAATAAAGGAATTTTTTATTTTTCATGCACTAAAGATATGTTGCTAAGTGAAAATAATTATGAAATAATTATGATTTCCAATATCATGCTGCAGCAGTTAAGTTTTCTTTGGGATCATTCATATGTATGTGTTGATCAATTAACACAAACAATATCAAATCTGAAAAAAGAGAAGTTTCAGAATATAAGTGTATAACCAGATTTGGTGCTTGCACGTCGATGCTGAGCCATTGAGAGAAGGACAGCTTCCTCTACCTTCAAAGCAACAAAAAATCTGAGAAGCCCAAAATCTAGATTGCAGCTTAACTGTCTTCAGCAGTTTCTCTATTTTCCTAGTTCATATTAGCAGACAGATGCACACATATACATCTAAACAAAAAAATATGAAAAATAGTTTTGATTTAAGTCTCTGCTTTCTTTTTTTTTTTCCCTGAGAAGAATAGCCTTACATCTGGAACCCTGACTTCGTCTCAGGTCAACAACCAAGAGGTGACTATTTGGTCGATGCATGTAGAATGTCTACGATAGACTGACTAATCAAAACTTACAAAAAGAAGTAGATGTAAAAAAAAGGGTTTGAAACAAACCCATTCAACCGGATCTTATGATATGTGAATTAAAGGAGCTGTATTTAAAATAGTTAACTGGCTTCATTAACAAGAACACAGTGAACCAAACCAAATTGCCTCAGAAAATCTGAATGCGTGACAGCCTCCAGAGTCAATACACACACTTCCCACGGGGTCTTTAAATGTTTGGTTTCCTCACAACATAATATTTGATATTTTCATCTTTTTACTATTGAATAAATCAATAAACTAATTTCATGCTTGGGCCAGGAAGAAAGATCTACTTTTCAATCTTCTTTATTGAGAAAGTTACGTCCAACACAATAATTCAATTGGCACAGCACGATCACAGAAAATTCCAATGGCACTGAGATCCTAGATTGAAAAGTATTCATCTGTCTGAGTTGACTTAAATTGCATGATCAAGAAAATTCTGGCCATAAAATTTCCTTGCATGTTTTATATTCTGGAGTACCTTATTAAGAGACACCAGTTACGAGTGCAGAATTGGTTAACAGAGCTTATATTAGCTTAAAAGAGTCAAACAATAGGCTATGTACCAAATTCCCAATGAACAATTCAATGACAATCCAAACTTTAGCTAGAAAACAAATTTATGAAAATAAACTAACTTTCAAGTGTTAAAATTCCTATACATACTTGTAAACCTTTGCACAGATGTAAACAAATATATGTTAAATGTACCAATATTGCAACTATTATTTTTCTCAGACTATAAAGTGGAATATCTAAAGCCTGACTAAAATTAGCTCATAGAAGTGACCTAAAGGGGAAGCATACACTAATTTCTGCCCAAGCATGATGTTCTGTTCTGCTTTAGGCAATGGTACAAGTTCCAATTAATTGAAACAATTGACGGGATGGCTTAAGATGGTGTAGTAGACAAAATATACACACAAAGGACCAAGTTTCACAAAATGAGCAAAATGTCAGTACCAAGCTTCACAATTTCTTCCTTGTCCTAAATGATATTTAGATGATCAAGTTATTTAATTATAAAAGAAACTATAGTTATATATTAGATAATATAAATGAAACCATTTAGAAGTGTTAGTCGAGAATGGCCAGATAAAAATGAAGAAATGAAACTGGAATAAACCTTCAGTGAACTTAGTTCACGCAGGCCTTTTTCAACCAAGAGCATGCTCTCAATATTTCCTTCTCCGGCTAGATCGCTTGCATTCCACGAAACCTTCTCTTTCTCCTCTAGATCAGATTTATCTATTGAATTTAATATATGAAGTAAAAAAATTGTGGAAGGAGAACTTGATGCAGGATTCCTAAGAGGCAATGAGTTAAGAATAGTAGCATAGCACCAAGAAATCTAACCTGAGGCGTTCCCATCCCTAGCCTTCTGTCCAGCAGATAGGACAACTTCAAGTGGAAGTGGAGAGAAGGACGACCAAAATTCATACTTCGGTTCAGCAATATCAGCATATATGCCTAGAAGATATTAACCATTAAGTCAATAGATAATAGGCCAGCTTGGAATTACTGCAGCTCTTGAAGTCCAACAACCAAATTAGCACAATCAAGCACAGTAGAAAACAAAGAATTTTCACATCATACATTTGCTGCATATGCTTATTCAATATATTTTAAATATATGTTCTACACTATAGGTTCTCTCTCTCAACCACATCACAATGAACCACACATCAGGTTTTGCTTCCATGGCTTTAAAGTCAAAAGTTTTGGGTATTGAATCACATGTAAAAAATTGATCTTAATAGCTGGAACTAGCTCATGTGAAATGGCTTAATAGAGTCTCCACATTGTCTCAGCTTCTCAAAAACCCTACCTTACTATTGAATTATTTTTCTTATTTACATAGTAAACCTTTTCTCTGATGTGAGACTAGATGTTCCTCGTGATTTCATGTACAGACCACCATGTACTTATTGGCAGAAACAATATGTTTTCAGCTTTCAATATGTAATGAACATTTCATTACATCAAAACCTTAATAGTTGCATTTGGATCCTAATAGTGTGTTTGCTTCTATTCTTTTCTGAATAGTCATTACTCAAATTCAACTAGTAACATATTCATACTAATCCATACCAGGCTTGTACCAATTTGTACTGGTAGGTTATCATGGTCCACTTTGGTCTAGGTAAACCACCTAGAGTGGCAATCTGTTTTGATATTTAATCAGGCCAATACTTCCACTATGTACCAAGAAATGGAGGTTGGAGCAGCAATTCATGGTGTAGATTAATATCAACAGTCATACATACATTAGGATGAAAATCACTTTAACATGATTTTTGTTGGAGACCTTAGGGTCTCAATCTCATGGTTTATAGCTATTTAATGCAGTCTCATTTCAAAATATAATAGACTTTAGGTCATTAACGTTTGACATCCTTAAAAGAATGCTTCAAAGAATAGTAACCATTAAACAACATTTTCATGAAATTATTCAATGGTTAGACCTTTCTGTATGAAAAAATGTCATATAGAAATTCTATTACCATAATAAACACATAGTTTCCAGTATCGAGCAAGCCAACACCGCTTAAGGACAACTTCCTCCTATGAAAAAAGTATTCCAAGAAACAAAAATGTTATTAATGAACAAAATCCAGAAAAAATTGGAAACATAACAAATATTACAAACAAACCATTTGTTCTTGTGACAATATCATTTTCTGTGCCATTGTTCTAAGAGATCTAACTTCAGTTTCTGCTTCCTGAAGTTGTTCAGATACTGAGGCTGCCTCATCCCTAGCAATCTAAGATGAATATAGTAAATCTAGCATGAAAAAAATGCAGCAAAAGAAAGCTATGTAAAGAATCAAACTTATAAAAGATCAGGTAATACTAATGAAACTGTAAGTTATACCTTTGCTTCCTCTCTTAAAGATGAAATCTCTCTTTTAGCGTAGCTAGTTTGTGCAGCAGCTTTCAGAGCAGCCTGCAAAGTTATCTAGATCTCAAAACTCAATGATCCAGTACATTTTATGACAGAGTATCATGTACTTCTGAAAAATAGTACTGTTACATATATGGCTTTACTCTAATGAATATTTTTTAAAGAAAAACCATTTCATTTCATTAGTTACCCATTACAAAGGGCGCAAAATTAGCAAGAGACATGAAATTGGGAGCTTCAGCTCCCCATATGGAGATATCTTGAGATCTCCTACCAAAGTTAGCAAACCAAGAAATTAGCTTTAATGTATTAAATCAAGATAAAGTCACAATTGTTTTATTGCTAAATCAATCAATTAAATTATAGGCACCTTTATTTTACCCCATCACTAGTCAATATGTTGTACATTCTATATGCTGATACTTCTTACAAGTTTTTATGTGAGAGATATCCTAAACTATTTCAGAAAATGCATACTTCATTTGCATACAAGTAATTGCTTCATTTGAAATAAAATGCAAATTACCACTCATCATGTTACAAATTTCCAAGAAACGCCACTAGCTCTCTCCTATAAATTTTATTTTTCTCTATCATGCTATTTTATTCTGAAAATTTTCAGAAATAACATTTCCTAATGCTGCAAAAATCCAAGACATGGATTTATGTTTTGATTTTGTCAATGCACCATACAGCACAAGATCCATATTCTGTATAATGTTAAGTACAAGAACATTTGCTGATGGCAGAAAGCTTGTGCCAGACCCATGCCAAACCAGCGTTCGGCATATATCATATAATTTGCTGACAAACATCAGAAGGCTTCCTTCAGACAAAATGTTGATTTTGTTAGCATTTGACTTGCAATAATCTAATAATAATTGACAGCAGTTGTAAAGATTAAACAACATTGACGAAGTTAATGTTTAATCATGAACATGGATACGCCAACTAGAGATACAACAGTGAACTGGTTGAGACCCAAGAGGCACATGGATCAAAATTTCCTTCACCTAGGTATTTGGAGAGATAAGATGTAAGATAACAGTAAACTTTTCAAGCTATGTAAAGGAGCCTTTATTTTTCTAAAAATATCATCAAATGGTCATGCATTCACTTAGGCATGTATTGGAGTGAAAAGATAACTCTGTATGTATATGTAATAGAAAATTACATTATATATGTATATGTGCATGTGTATATAAATATATATTGCTGTTGAACGCAATAAAACACTCAGATATACTAGTTAGAAAAAATGGAGTAGCCTGTTAACATACCTCTCTTTGTTGCAAGGCTGCCTCTTTCCTGAAAAGTAAGATACATCAAAAACCAGTAACAAAATCCAGAAGAGTTTTGAAAGATATGCATCTGTCTATTGCTTGCCTGCTCAAGAGATGAGCTTCTGTTGACACACCATCACCAAGAGAAGTTACCTAAAAATGTGCATAAAACTTAAATGTACTTGAGCTTCCAAAATTTTTCTAAAAAGTACATCTATCTATTATAAGAAAATAGATTTTTCTTGCATCAAAGCACTGGGAAGAATAAGAATATCTTAGATGCATATTAAAGAGTTAAAGTTTCCTTGGTAACCATGCACACTAACCCCAAATTTTTATTGCAGGCGTGTGACTGACACATAAATGACATAAAAAAATGGTTTAAACACTGAATGGTAAGGCATAGATGAAAATTATTAATAAGTCCAACAAATAAATATATGTTGCATAACTATTCTTCCACATGTCATGCCTCCACAAGTATGTCAAACTAGTAATGATTAAAAAAAAGAAAAAGAAAGAAAGAAAGTCAAGTAATTGCAATTTGGAAAAAGATTGCATCTATAACATTAAAAGTAATTATAAGAGTCATGTTCATCTAAAACAAGGTTTGTGAATTTACTTATACCTTTGTATAAACTATAAAGATTGCCAATTTTGTTATACAGTGGGCATACCATATTTACCATTCATGGTCAGAAAAGGTCTAACAGAAGTGGCCATATACTGGAAATTATTCATTAATCAAAAACATAAATTGATAAGCTGATTCACGGTTGGGTCAAATAAAAAACTCATACTCTAAGTGTTAGTTTGATTTGTCTAAATATTCTTTTAATTCCATTTCAATTCTCCTTTTGTTTATCATAAACAAAGTGGCCCTAGTAGGTGGCGTCTTCACTCTAGTGTTGCCTAGGCGCTCGCTTGGTTCAACTCAGGCTAGGTCGAGCCTGAGTCGAACCAAACAATCCTATTTGGTTCGATTGAACTAGTTACCTATCGAGCTTGAGTCGAACCAAACAATCCTATTTGGTTCGATTGAACTAGTTACCTATCGAGCTTGAGTCGAACCAACTAGTCCTATCTGGTTTGATTGAACTAGTTTCCTGAAGCAGAAAGCTAAAAACCATACATGAGATGTGTCGTAACGTAGAATCCCTCTTTCCTATTGTGTTTCTGAATGTCATAGACTTTGGAAAATTTTAAAAAAAATTTTAGTATTAGCCAAGGTTTGCAATTTCGACCTGTACCACCCGGGCGGTATATACCGGTCCGCCAGGTTACCGGTACACGGACTGCCCGCTACCGGGCGGTTCCATTAAAAATCGACCATCGGCAGTCAATTTCAGCCGTCGGCGGCCGATTAAAGTAGAAATCGACCGTCGGCGGTCGATTGAGGAAGAAAAAGGGAAGAAGAAGAGGAAAAAAAAAAGAAGAGGGGAAGAAAGAATACCTCGCCCACGCGCCATCCTCGCCCGCTTGCCGTCGCCGCTGGTCACCTGCCGCCGCCCGCTGGTCGCCGGTGGGCCTGACGCTTTTCTCCCGCGAGGAGACGAGCGCCTCCGCGAGGAGAGATCAAGGTCGCCCCTTTTCCCTTTTTTAGTATTTTAATATTTTTAATAATATATTATATTATATTATATTATATTTTAATATTGGGCGGTACATACTATGCATACCGCCCGATACGGGCCCCGTACTGGTACCGATAATATATTGGTACACCAGTATGGACCGATAAGTAAAACCTTGGTATTAGCATTTGAGCATTTTCAATGTAACATTCATGCCAAATACGATTTGGAAAAAAAAAATTACCAATCATCAATTCACATTGAAATATGTATTAGGCCCTCAATGCATAGTTCAAATGTATTCCCAAACGCACTCTAATAGATCTGACTTTTCAAACTAACTGACCTTATTACTAAAGGATCCCTTCTTTGGTTTGAGGTTTGACCAGTTCAAACTTAAATGAGTTAATTGATCTCAATTTCTGAAGACCTTGATAGAAGTCTTAGGGTTTTGGTTTAAGCTAACTCTCCCCTTATTACTGCATAGTCTCAATCCTCCACCTCCTAGTTTTAATGAGTATAAAAATGAAGATAGAGAAAAAGAAGAATAAGGAATTATAAGATAAGGAGAACAAAAGAAACACATACCTGTTCAAAGTCCACAATATTGGCTTTTCGATGTGAGTCTTCTCTAACATGGGTTCCACTTTTTGTACATTTACGTTAGAGAAGAGTCCCAGTAGAAGAGCTAACACAAGGGAGAACCGATAAGGTGTATATTTCCTTTTTTTTTCCTCTAGTCTTCTAATTTCTCATCCTTGCTTTTCCTCTATCCTCTTTTTAGTTATCAAAACTAAGTTGATATGATTTCCCACACACCCTACCAGTAAAATGTATTGTGTAATGTGAAAACACAAGGTGTGCTACATCTAAAGCAATAATTTTTATTAAACTAGTAATTATCATAGTAAAGAAATCCATAGGATATTAACTTAATCTATAAATTGCTAATAACATTCCAATCAGCTGAGTAAGAACTGGAATTTGTAAAGTTTAATTTAAAAATCTCAAAAATTGAGGGATCACAAAGTTCTGACTGGTCTTGGGACAAGCAAATTGATATTAAGCCGATTCCAACAAAATCCTGCTAATTCTAGCAATTTGGCCAATACCAGCAAGTCAAGTGAACTTTAGGAAATGGTATCAATACTGCTGTTTTCAACCAATAGAAACCAATTTGCTAGCAAGTCTAGTAATTTACAATCACTAAGGAAAAGATCTGAATGCATGATTTACTTCTATCCAAATAATCGATCCCAATGGCAAATCATATGACCTTCCTAAACTCAATCCCAATCATATGAACCTTACTTTAAAAGGAAATAAACCTTAGTCATAAACAAAGATCAAATAAATTTGAGAAATTGAAGTTGTACTTCCATAGAACCATTAAAATGTGTCACATTGCTATTAAAAGATTTACTTTCCACATCTGCTACAGTTTAAGTGCTTCTTACAATAACAAGGGTTGTAATCCTACGCAATGCTTATGATTTGCTGACATCATTAGGCCACAAATGCATATTTACTTAAGAACTTGTTGATTTTCTTACCCCCTATGGGCTAAGGAAACAGGGGAAGCTTTCTTGCTAATGTTCTTAAGCAGGATGTGCCATGAAGGCCTCACATTGGCGATCTGTATAACTTCAAGGCACAAGGAGCATTGTTGATTGATAAAAGCATGTGAACAAAAGCAATACCGTGAGAAATCAATAAAAGGTAATTTCTAAACAAGTACAAACATATTCAATATCATGAACCTCTCAGTAAGATAGCATGGAAGCTCCGGACACTCTAAGTCATGCAAAACTCCAATTTATGATGTTGATCAGTATGAATTAATTAAATCTGATATCTACTGATCCATTCAACTAGAAGCAGTCATATTTGTGTTTTCTGCATAAGAATGAATCTAATTACTCTGAATCCAACAGAAACAACATAAAGCATGTCTAATCTGACAAATAATACAACCAAGCCACACACATTGCTAAAATATCAGTTGTAACATGGACAATTAAAAAAGTACCTGTTTCTCAAGTTCTCTAGCTCTTGCTTCTGCTTCTTGACATTTTTCTTCTGCAAGCCGAAGCTGAGAAGACATAAATCAGCATGAAGAAAATGAAGATGAAAAACAAAAGGAGTCCATTGAATGGCAAGACATGCTAAACCAACAGATAGATGCATCTTTATAAAGTGCATTTGATTGTGTTGTTCTCTCACCTTTTCCCGAATATTTTCATTCTCTTCTTGTAGTACATCAATCTGAAAATGAACAACAGAGGACAGTTCATTATACAACTTCTGAATATGAATCTATTTCATAAGTATAGATACAATGGATGACCTGAATAAGAATGATACATTATTTTCTTGGACCCCAAATTTTGCACATGCATCTGCAATCTGAGGACTAATTACCTCATCTTGAAGAGCAGAAGATGATCGTGCATTGCTGGGTTCTCTCACATTCAAAGTGCCTAAGTCAACAGACATCCTATATGCAAACATAGGTCATGAATCTAGCTAAGCTGGAAAGTTACAGAAAAGAAAGGAACATCATTTCATTAGAGCATTTGAACACAGTAGTATAAATGGACATGAGCACTTAGTGTATAACTTACCAAACAATCGCCAGTACAATACAAAGGCATCACACGTGTAACATGTGTATCATGTTTGTCAACACTAGCTGTTAGGTGTTGCACAATGTCGGTGAACAACAGTTAAAGCATACAACAAAGTTTGCTTAATATATGCCTTGCCATATACTTGGAAATGTAAAAGCTACTTACAGTAAGATAAATCGCTCGAACTCAAGCAGCATGGCTAATCATGCAAGATATTTTATCTTTGATAACAAAGAGTTACATTTTCACAAAACTCTAGAAGTGAAATTAAGATATTTAGCATGAAAAGGAGTTGTTGTTATGAGAAATATGTATTAGTTTATGCTAGGTTTATGTCATCTCATAAATGAAGCCAAGGTCCTGTGGGAAAACTTTTCTTTTACAGCAATCTTGTCAGCCTTCAAAATAACCAAAGGAGATCATAGGACTCTAAATAAAAAACCTTATAGCTAAACAACTTGTCCAACCTATTCTATAACTACGCTGAAACTCTTATGTCCTGAATAAACTCAACACATGATTCTATAGACAACATAAATTAGCTGGTAAAAACTGGTAAAATATATCTGAAAATGCTAGGAAAATAAAAAAAAACAAAATCTTTACCACTGTGATTTTTAGTCATGGCTTGATTAGCACTTGATTTTCCCAATGCAAAAAGGAGTGGGTTGAGAAGTCTCCAATTACTAAAGTTTGTCATACCAGTCCGTACCGACGTATTGAGATTATCTTGGTACGGTATGGTACACGGTACCAAGTGGTATGCACAGTATGTATTGCCCAGTACATTAAAATATATTATAATATTTTTTATAACATAATATTATAAAATATAATATTAAATATATATTAATATATTAATATATAAAAAAAAGAAAAAAACTAGCGACGTCGCCTCGATCTTTCTCCCCGCGTGGGGAGACATTCCATCTCCTCGCGCTGGAGAAGAATCGCCCACGGGCAAGGATGGCACGGGGGCGACCCACGAGCGAGGACAGCGACGGTGTGTGGGCGACGATGGCGCAGAGAAAGGAGGTATATATCATCTTCTTCTCCTCTTCTTCTTCTTTATTCTTCTCCTCTTCTTCTTCTTCTTCCCTGTTTCTCCCTAAATCGATCCTGACAATCGATTTCTCCCTCAATCGACCGTCGACAATCGATTTCTCCTTCAATCGACCGCCGACGATCGAAATCAACCGTCGATGGTTGATTTTTGACGATACCGCCCGATAGCGAGCAATCCGCGTACCGATCAGCTATCAGACCGGTATGTACCGAGCAGTACGGGGTCTTACCGCTCGATAAGGTTACCAATTACTATATGACAAATCTTAATAGTATTTCAACAAATTACTTGCAATCAAGAAATAATCCTAGAGAAAAGCTGAGTTAGATTACAGTTAACATTTGAGCTCTTAGTGGCCCTGTAAATACACTAGAAGAACCATGATCCAAACCTTGGGTACGTTATTATTGCAATCATTATTTTAACAGGAAACTATGACTATCTCTATTTTTCTTTCATCCTTAAAACAGTCTCCACCTATGCATATCCCATCAATCCAAGAGATTCTCATTCTTTAATGATTGATTTCATACGCATACATGGGTTCAGTGATTTAAAAAGTATTAGGCGCCAAAAGGCACCAGGGTCCCAAAACGCCCAAGGTGTTAGGCGCTGGCCCGAGCAAAGTGAGGCAATAAAATATAAATATATATAATATAATTAATAAATATGATTATTTAAATAGAAATATGATATTATCTGAAGTACAAACTACAAAGTCACAATGTCACATTAACAAGTCTCAAAATTCAAAACAATAAAATTTTACATCAAAGTCACTCATCATAAATAGTATACTATTAACATTATATTGTTTAACAGTATATTGTTAATAGTATATTGTTAACCATACATTAACAGTATACTCTTAATATACAATATACTGTTAATAGTACATTAACAATATATTATTAATATACAGTATACTGTTAACAATATATTATTAATATACAATATACTATTAATATATTGTTAACGATATCGTTAATATACTATTATCGATATAATTAATGAGAGACAGTAGAAATGAGGCGAGGCACCGACCGATCGAGAGCGAAAGTCCATCGAGAGAAGGAGAGCGGCGGAGAGCAAAGCGAGAGGGTAGCGAGAGCAACGACAATGGCAAGCAATGACAAAGGCAGCGGTAACAAAGAAATGTGGGTAGCGTAATCACGATTCGTGAGTGAGATTAGGGTTGAGGAAGCATATATCGGTGCATTAGTTGGTTCGATTGAACCAACTAACACGTGCAACCGAACCAAAGCTAAAAGCCTGGTTCGATCACCTGGTTTAAACCCAAGCGCTCGCCCGAAGCGCCCGGCGCTTAGGCTCGGGCGAGCGCCCAGGCAACGCCTCTTTGAAGCGCTCCGCCTGGAGATTAAGTGAGGCGCTTGGGCCTTGCCTCGCCTTGACCGAGCGTTTAAGAGAGCTCCTAAGCACCTTTTGCAATCACTGCATGGGTTTTCTATATTCAACACAGTTCTTTACTTCTTTATATTATTATTTTTCCCTTACAACAATAACAACTGAAAGAGCCAAATCCAGATTAGAAAAAAAATGTCCATTTGATGTTAATCTAAACAGATGATAGCCAAACATCATAAGGAAACAAGTCTATCAAAAGAATATGCAAATAAAAAACTGTGTTGATGTTATAAAATGTGAAGAAGACATCTTGTTGCATCTCAGACTTACATCAAATGATATGTAGAACAGTTTAGCAAATTGAAATGAAATGTTTGAACACGTAGATAACAAGTAATTGTGCAAACTTCTCCAAATTCCAGTGTTGAGTTAGAAAATGTCGATCGACAATATTGATGTTAAACTTGTGTTGTCCCGATCCATTATCAGCTATGATGAAGAAAGTCCGAGGGGCATGGCAAACATTATCATAAAATCACAAATTTAAAGTGTAATGATCAAGAATTATCTGAGTATAGAGTTCAAAAATTACATTTTCTCTCTTCGAATGGAAACGGGTGTCTCTGATCTTTGACTGCTAATGGGAGGGTCTGATGGCGATGTAGTAACAAGTTGTTTGGGAGTCTCTGTTCTTTGACTGCTGATAAGAGGGTCCGTTGGCGCTGTGGTGCCAAGTGGTTTTGACGATGGTTTAATTGGTGGTATCATTGTAGCTGGCTTTGCAGCCACAGATGATCGACTGGTAGATGTTGGACGAACAGGTGTTTGCTCAGCAAGGTAGCGATTTATCTAATGGGGAAAAAGAGGAAACATATTCAATATGCCAAACCCTAAAAAAATTTCTGCATTATACTTAAATTATAACTAGTAAATTTATCATTAGAGGCACTGGAAAGACGCCATAAAATCACTAAAATGTTTGACATTTTAAACAGTAAATCATGAGCATACGTATCCCGGTTTTGAACCCAGAAAGAATTTCCTGGATGCTATTTTACAAAACAAAACAAGTTTATTTTTAATTGAATATTTGAAAGAGAGATTTTACGGGTAATGCAGCAAATTAGATAAATAAATCAAGGAGGAAAGAGTGGAGAGATCATGAACGATATACCGCGGGCGATGGAGCCCGAGCAGCGCGGCGCGGGGTGGAGAGCAGGTCGATTGGGGGACCGGAGGAAAGTTCGTCGTCGTCTTCGTCGTCATCATCGTCGTCGGCTTGCTGGTGGGCCATGACGCGGGCGAGGCGCTGGGCGGCAGCGCGGGCGGCGGTGTTCTGGGCGCGGCGGAATGTGCCGACGCCAGCAGAGCCGGAGCGGAGGTGGCGGTTCTGGTGGTGGTGGAGGGGGTGGGCTGGGGACATGGTCGTCGGCGACGATGGCACCCCCGTGGAGCTCGATATGCTCTTCTGCCGCGTGTACACCGGGCTCCCCGCCCTCAGCCGCTCCATCTCTCCTCCCTCCGCCAACTCCCTCTCCGCCGATCGAAACCTCTAGGTTTCCCTTATCAGGTTTTCGCGCCGATCCACCTCTCTCTCTCTCTCTCTCTCTCTCTCTCTTTCTCAACGATTGAACTCTTCTTCCGAAGAAGTAGAGGAATGTAGCGGAGTTCGTGATGGACAGCGCAACGGTTAGGGGGGGTTCGTTTCTTGCGACCAATAAAAGTAGCAATGCGAAAGAGACCACTCGTTGAGAACACGAGAAGTCGGACTCCTCTCTATAATATTTTCCTTGGATTGGAGGTCCCCAGTCGGGGGGGTTTGAACATTTGGAGAGGGCTGGGTCGGGTACATTTTCGGGTACTGGATTCCAGGGTCTTGTAGCCTCAGAACGTGGGCGGTTTGAGAGCCAACGGTTCGGATTTTGAATGGCAACAGGGTGAGCCAGAGCGGGTCGGAGGCGTCGCGCGAACTGTTCCCACCTCAACTGTTACTCCGATTAAGAAATATAATATAATTTTTAAACCTACAAACTAAATTATCAGCATTTATACTTTTTTTTTTTGTATAAAATGATATTAATCTAACGTTTTCAAAATTATATCACAACTCAAAGCTGTCTTGTACATTGTGAACCATCGTTTATGAACTTACGATCGTTCATGCAGTTCTCTAAAGTTTTGTTTCACTCCTTTCTTTTTTCTCTTTGTTGCATTCAAGTGTTCAACGTTGCTTCTAAAGCTTCCCTCTTCGTGAGACGTTAGAACTTATCCGTCGCTCGACTTCAAACTAATCAATTTCTTTTTTACAGATCATGTGAGATCAACACGAGATATTAAGTGGGCTGATCCTTTGCAGACGAATAACGCTTAGTTATTTTATAACTTACATAATCCTAAATAAGTCTGAAATATTAGATAAAATTATTTCATAATTTAAGTAATTCTTAGATTTACTGCATATGACTTAGGAAAATTTAACTGAGTCTGTGATATTGGTCAAACATGTTAAAAGATTAATTTTTAACATAATTAGAAGATAATTCAAATAATTGAATCCCCTGAAAAATATTGAACAATATATTCAATAATAATTAATTCAAAATTACAAACACTCCTTTTTGTTAGGGTGTCAATCGATCCGTTCTAATTTTTCGGGCAATCATGAAGGAATAGGAACAATTAGGTAGGGTCGATAGAGGCTCATTCTCAGATGTCCTTCCCATTCGACCAGGGCCCACCATGCACATTCTTTATGTAAATAGTGCAAGAAATTTAACCCATAAATAAATGATTTAGCTTTCAAACAAAAGAAAAAATTCTCATCTGATAGCTTTATTGCAACAGCCTACTTCTAGTTTTACCCCTATACCAGATAAGGTGTCATATTTCAATTAATATTACTGATATGACAAATATTGAGTTGACTGTCATATCCCCGTGCTCTCCGAGGACTAGATCGTCAGCATGATCGATCCGACAGAACGGAGCCGACCTAACATAGGCATGGAGGAGTCAACAATCGTACGACTGACCTAACACGGGTAAGATGGGTAAGGTCAACACGTCATAGCTACAACAAGCAAGACATGTGCCTTGCTGCAATGACCATGGATGATGTGTAGAAGTACGACGACATGGTAAGTAATAGGGGTAGTAAAGATCTCAAGTATTTACGACCTGTAGCACTCACTATAAAAGCTCCTGCACCTCTAGGGAATAGGATGATCGCAAATCAACAACTAAACTAACTTAACCATCGGAGAGGTCACGTCGAGAACCCCACCCGACCCGACCTTCTTGCAGGAATCTTCAGCTAACCCGAGCTGGGACATTTCTTCCTGACCCGAGCTCTGACACACCAGCTGCTGACCTGTCGAGCCGGACCCGAGGGCTCCTTCCGTCCAATCGTGCTCCACCTCCTCTCCACCAAGACAACTGTGAGTGAACTAGCGCACACGAGCCTGAACCAGTCATGTCTACTCAGCAGACACGGGGGCACATACCGCACCTACTAGGCAGGCACGAAGATTTTACATAAACAATTACTATTATGAATATAAATATCATAAAATATATAATTTTAAAATTAGAATATACTAATTACTAAATAAAATGATAGAATTTCCTCTATACATATTCTTTTTGACACCTTACATACTTTTACCTTCTAATAAAAAAAAATACAAACATAACAAGTTAAAATTTTATATATACAAAATATCCATGATCCATATCTACATTAGCATGAGCTTACATATGCTTACTTCCCTACCTAATCACTTAGGTAGGGTATCAGTATCCTTACCTACAAAATAAGATCTATAATGAGTACAACTTAAGTGAGCATGCATCATATTATGTATATCATATTTTAAAATTATTATCAAAAGATAATTAATAATAAACATTATATTATATGATTTCCTTAGCAAGCATAACCCTACACTATAATATATACAAAATAAAAAGATCAAATAATGCATCAAAATAATTTAAAATCCTTATATGCACATATAAAAAATATAGTAAATTTATAGATTTCTACGTCCCATATTACAACATATACATGCATTTTCACACTATACGTTATCGTAATATATATGTGTACTCCCACACCATACGTCATAATATTTATGTGTTAGTTATAGGTGCCCTACAAGTCAATCACGTGAGTGATAGTATGTGTGATACATTGTGCGATCTTTTTGCTTATGATATATATATATATATATATATATATATATATATATATATATATTGTGATGTCCTTGGTTCTATGCAATAGGAGTCGAATCGTGATAAGATCATAATAATGAGTTCAATAATAGGACTCCAACAAGGTTGAGTCCTAATCACTTAGAATTAGTCAAATAAAACCCTATGAGATTATAATAAAATTTTACCTAGCCACTTCTATCTTATAAAGAAGTGTGGTTAGGGTTTAGTAGTCGTCGCCCCCTTTACTAGGTTGGTCGACTAGGGTTTCCACCTGCTTAGGTCGGCTATAGAGCCAACCTAGCCGCCACCTATTCCCTCTAAGGCAGGTAGGCTATAGAAGGGGCAAAAGAGTAATTTTACTTAGGTAAGCACCCCCTAGGGCTAGGTTTAGAGTCCTATATAAGCATGTAGCCTCCACCTCTTTTTATCAAGTAATTATCAATTTTATTTTAGTCTTATGCCGAATCTAGGAGGGAGGAACCCCTACAACGTTCCAAGGGTTGATCCCCCTCAAGGGTCAAAACCTATAGAGCTCCTTCCAGGGTTCTATTATCTGGTATCAGAGTAGCAATCTTACTATATCTGTAGCCATCTCAGCCACCTCCACTTTTCCAAGCAATTCCCACAATTAATGCGACGCGTGCCTCCACCTTCTACCCCAGCCACAAATCAAATCAATCTACCGTTGCCCCTTATGTTTGATCTAGAGATCTAGTATATTTTTATCACCCATGCCTCTTCACTACTATAAGATTCCTTACTTTATATATTGAAGATATTTTTCAAATTTTATCCACTACAAATTTTGTTCGTCGCAAATGTTATCATTGTTGCGAAGGCAAAACACTGCAGAAATTTTTAACCGTATTTTTGCCTCTTGAAACCAATTTATTTCTTCTCCTTTCTAGCCGAAATTTTTATACAATTCTAATGATCAACTTGGCTTTCATCTGGGATTGATTTCTAAAAAAAAAAAATCGTTTTGGAACCAATTTTCTTGTATAATTTTTCACCATCACGCAGTGCTGGAATTTTATAATGAAGAATCTGCCCTCTACTTATTGGCATCTTGAAACCAAACTTTTGTTCATCCTTTTTGGCCAAATTTTTTATATAATTCATAGATCATCTTAGCTTTTATCTAAGACTAATCTTTAGAAAAAACTCCTTCTATCTAAGACTAATCTCTAGAAAAAACTCCTTCTGGATCCGGACTTATAGTGTTATAGTCCTTCATCATGTAGTGCTAAAATTTTACGATGAGAATTTTATTATCTCGTTTGCAATAATTTTTCTACCATTATGCTACATAAATTTTCTTGATACCACATTACTACTATTGTCACCATCTGAACCGAGAATTTAATATTGAAATTCTCCATAAATATCTCAGATTTTTGGTGGAATTAACATCGAGAAGCTACTACTTCTTCGACAGGAATTCTGTTTGGTAGTATAGCATATACCGCAGTGATCTTTCATTAAAATTTTATCAGATCTCACTGTCATCTTTTTCAGATTTGAGACTCCCCCTCTCATCTTAAATTCCTACTATTAGTCCCTGAAAAACCCTAACAAAACCTCAGCCAAATAGTTATCCCAATCAACCCTAACCGCAGTTTACTTCCTTATTGATCCACTTACCTTTTCAGCCAACTTTCCTTACTAATACACCTACCTTTGCTGCTATCTATCCCAGATCTAAAATCTATTTTTCTAACCTTTATCTACTACTATCACAGCTCTAAAACCATACTAATTCATAGCCTAAACTCCATAAAACTATAGCCCCAAATCGCACCCAAAACAACCACAAACTGCACCTAAAAACTGAAGCCTCGGTCCACCAACCTTTCAGCTGCCTAATCTCCCTTATCCCTTCAACCATAGCATGCATCTTTCACTGCCCAACACTGCTAATAGCAACCTCTTGCTTTCATCCTCCTTGATCGCAGCCAACAGTGATCCTTGCGGCAAAAAGCTACTAGCAGTAATCTTTTATTGCAATCTGTTTACATTGTAGCCCACAACAATCGTTCGCTGCCAACTATCTTGATCACAACCAACAACAAATTAAACACAATAGCAGTCGTCTCTTGCTTTATACTGCTGCTACCCTCCTCTATAATACCCATGTACATCGCTGCCCCATCTTCCTCCTATTGCAGTCACACCTTTGCTGCAACGGACACCACCTACAGCCACGAAGTCACACCGCAACTGCAGCTGACATTGTTGCTGCCCTCTTCTTCCTCCGCCATCGTTGTTGCCTTCTGACTTAGATCTCTTGGCTGCCATCTTCTAACAAATATCAGCCACCTAAACAATCATCGCCTTGACTACATTGTAGCATAAACATTGCAGCATCACCGAAGGACCGCAATCGACATTACTGCTATCATTTTCTTCCTCCACCATTGCTGCTACTCTTGGCTGCTATCCTCCACTTAGAGACTTTACCACCGCAACCCTGACATCGCTGCCATTGATGCCTTCAACCTGAAGATTGCAGCTACACTCTTTAATCGATTTGATTTGATAGGTTGGAGATCCTTACGTCATGACATCGGTGGGCTTATTCGAAGCCAAATTGGAGGCTCTTTAGACACATATGGATGTTAAATTACGTACTCTCTTTGAGGAGTTTAGATTAGACTGATCACCGAGCCTAATAAGATTATAATGTGGTGCAAATTTGGATTGTAAAAAGAACCTTAGCAAAGAACTACTGATGATCCATCAAACTTCCACCATCCAAGAGTACCAAATCAGGTTTGAAAGGTTATCTAATCAAACTTATGATTAGTCTTAAAAATAGATATTGAAGACTTTTATTGAGAGCTTGAAGCTGGAGATTCAGGAAGAAGTTAAAGTATAACAGTCGTACATTACTTAAGGCAGCCATCTCCTTTGTGCGACATCAAGAGGAGCAATTGAACTATGAAGCTCAGAAGACTAGAGTTGCTCCCTGACCAGCGGCACCAAAGCTTTCACCTCCTCCTACTGTCAGCTGACCCCCTTAGCCACAAAACTTAACAAGAGAAGACCTTCATGGTGGATTAATAAAGAGCCGTTGTGGGTATTATGATAAACTGTGGAGCCTAGAACACAAATGTAAAAAGGAGACACCGTTGATGATTGTACCCACTGAAGAACCCAAACTTGAAGATATGACTCTCGAGCCCAAGGAGAATGATACACTACAATCGACCACCTGCACGGTCCCTACCTTAGCCGGCTATTCCAACTTGCAAAAATTGAAGATTAAAGGGTTTCTCAAGCAGCAGTCCATCATCATCCTCATCGATGCCGGGAGCACACACAACTTCATGAGTAGTAAGGTTGCTGCCTACTTAATGCTCCAAAAAGAATATTATAATGGGTTCGAAGTCAAGGTAGTTAACGGCCAAATTCTGAAGTGCAACCAGAAATGCCCACGAGTAAAACTGATCCTACAGGAGCAAGACATAGTTGCTGATTTTTTCCTCCTCCCTCTTGATGGTTTGATATAGTGTTTGACATTGATTAGTTGTTCATGATTGAAGATATTTTCTGAATTTTTTTAAAGCAAATCATGAAATTTTTCAGAAAAGGAAAGCGGGTGAGTCTACGAGGGAACCCGGCGACTACAACCACAATACAACACCTAGAGGGGGTACAAAAAAAAAATCCAGTAGTTTCCTAATTCAAATTCAAGGGTTTCAAGAAACTGAAGATAAGAACCATCTCTCACAACTTGCTGAAATTTTGGGCGTCTCCACCAAACCGAGCCGATTACCTCCTCTGAAGCTGTCTAACCCCCTATGTTGAATAGACCAAAACTTCTACCAGTTGTTGCTCGGCTAGATTGCTTCCTACAACCTTAGAAAGTCGAAGAGAAAAAGGTCATCCAAGAGATGATAGAGACAGATTGTTCGATCATGCTTATTTCCCACTACGACACATCCCTACATCCTTTTCCTCGGAGATAAGCTACTTCTAAAGTATTACATACCATCGAATTTAGCATGGTTGTTGATCTTAGGTAACTTATATTGGGAAACCTACAGCGGGTGCATCACATACGCAGCAAAAATCAAAACAAAAATCGATTTTCCATGTAGATCAAATTGTCGTGCAAAAGATTAGGGTCGCGAGAAAAATATAAAAATTAAAAAACTACGATGTGTGAAAGATTAATTTTACCTAGGGAGATCATATATTCCTGCATTCCAGATCCGGATGGAGAAGATGAAGGAGGTCAAGCGTCCTCCTTTCTAGCGGTATCCACACGATGGATCTCTGCAATGAAACTCCTCCAATATGATCTTACAACTCATGCTCAGAGGGAGGGAGGAGAATAGGAGATGGTGGCTAAAGTTGTAACTTATCAACCAAGACTCTACCCTCCTATTTATAGAGAGCCACCAAAAGAAACCTAGGACTCCTACCTTAGTGGGTATTGGATCTCCATCCAATTACCTACTAACCTTGCATTATTGGGTCTCTATCCAATAATCTCCTTAGACCTCTAATTGGGCCTTAATCAAGGAGCCCATCAGCATAGGGTCTCATCTAATGAGAATAGGGGCTAATGGGATCTCCATCCAATCCTCTATTCACTGAAGCATCCATCATATGTGTGTGACCCTCTAGGCCTAATACCGAGCTGGCTGTGAGTTACTCCCATCAGAACTTCTTCTGATATAGTGAATTATTATCTCCATAATAATTCACTCGACTTATCGACTATGGACGTACTAGACCACTACGCCATAGTCCCCAAACAGTATAGGGGGATCGAATCCATCGGACCTGTCTGTCCATAATTACCATGTATCTATAATCTCTCATCCAACTAATATCCCAGAGACTGTATATTGGATATGGTACTGTCAGGTCACATACGAAATCAGATTGTCTTGCTCTAATTGGATTCTACCAAAGAACTCCTTCTCTCTCAATCCAAATGACCCTGGCCAGAGATTTGTCTAAGCAAGCACATATGTGATATTCCTCTCATGATATCGAGAGTGGATGATCTTCTATTGACACTCAATTGACTTCATAAGATTAGCTACCAATCCTGATAACCAATTGTACAAGATCTGGAGCTTTCCAAACCTATAAGTCTGGCGTCAAAGAAAGGAGTACCCATACAAGACATCCTTGGTGTCTCAAGTCCAATGTCTAGATACACAACTAAGACTATGGAATCGCTGTTTGATATTAGATATCATTAACCATACAGCATTCCATAAGCGGATTAATCAATAAACTTATTCTCTAATGAGCACCTGTACTATATCCTTAGTATCTCCACACAAGTGGCTATGAGACCAGACGCCTCCATCATATGGATGGGTATATAATACACCAGTCTGTTTGGTTATCTCGATATCCCTCTTGAGTAAACTATGACCAAGATTATTTAGAATCTGTGTTTAAAGATGAATCGATCTCATTATCGTGATCTCATCATGATCTGATTCTTATTGCACAGAATCAAAGATATCACAATATATATGCTATATATAATATAATATGAGAATATGCTAATATTAATCATAAGCCAAAGATTACTTAGTATGTCACACGTGCCATCACTTGTGTGATTGGCTTGCAGGGCACCTGTAACTAGCAACTTCCACGACTTTCCCCAGGATCGGATCATAATGCTTAAAGACTTTCTTGATGATGACCTTCGATCTATGACCCAAGACCATAAGAAAATTAAGCCCCTCCAATGACGAAATCAGCAAAGGGGAAGGATCATTCGCAGGATTCAACGAAGCATGAACATCATCCCTCTCATTATAAAGAAAGATGTAACACCTTGGTCGAGTGGAACTATAGCCCTCACGACCACGATGTCGTCCATACCAAATCATGGCTAGATATTTATTATTGGAGTAGACACATCCAGAGTGGAGGTCAGTACCATCCTCATGCAAGATGGTCGATAGTACGAAGAAATAAAAATGGGCCTCGAAAAATCACTACTTATACCCACCTCAGACTTAGATCAGGCTCACACCACTAGAGATTTTATCAGAGGATAACCCTCACTCCAAAAGAAGGCATGACTACTATTACAAAGCAACCACATGGCAGCTCATGTAAGGAAGAAACTTTCCCCTGACAAACACTAAAGTAGAAGAAAGTTTCATAAGAAAGATCAAGTCTCACTTTATCTCTAACTCTACCAATATGAAATTCAAGCCTAAATAAAGTGGTCTCCCTATTTCTTTGAGCCTTACAAAATCAAGGATCACATTGGAGCCCTAACCTGAAGATCAAATCTGCACACCAAATCAAGATCACAGTTGATCCTCCAAGTATCCCACCTCAAATGAAAATTTAAAAATGACAACTCAGTCCAAATTCTTCTAACTGACACCCAACCTGATGAGGAGCTAAAGACCCAGTTCCTTGAGTTCATAGAACCTCAGTCTTGAGGACAAGGCTGATTTTAATAGGACGAGTTTGATAGGACTCCAGCATGATTGAGTCCTAATCATCTAGAAATAGTCAAATAAAACCCTATGAGATTGTAATAAAATCTCACATAGCCACTTTTATCCTATAAAGAAGTGTGGTTAGGGTTTAGATTGAGGCCTTAGGGTTTAGTAATCGTCGCCCCTGTTACTGGTCTAGTCGGCTAGGGTTTCCCCCTACTTAGGTCGGCTATAGAGCCAACCTAGTCGCCACCTGTTCCCTCTAAGGCAGTAGACCATATAAAGGGTAAGAGAGTAATTTTAGTTAGGCAAGCACATCATAGGGCTAGAGTTTGGAGCCCTATATAAGCATGTAGTCTCCACTTTTTTATTAAGTAATTATCAATTTTATTTCGGTATTGTGCCGAATATAGGAGGGAGGAACCCCTACAGCGTTTCAAGGGTTGATCCCCCTCAAGGGTCAAAATCTATAGAACTCCTTCTGAGGTTCTATCGATCGATTCACCCTTGAACACAGATCCTAAGCTTATTCTGTGTATGTGATAATCCCGTTGAGGTTTTACAACATTATGTGCACTCTTATATTGTGCATAATCAAATATACATGCACTCTCACATCGTACATCATAATATATACATACACTTATAATTCATATATTTTTATGTTTACAAAATATATACATTTGAAATATTATATATATATATATGATAATTTATACGATAACTATTTTACAGTAAAGGGAGTGATACACTAATCAAATTGGAAGCACGAAGTCTTAAGATACGTTAATTAATAACCCTACCTCTCGAAATGTTGATTTAAAATTATTCATTATAATAATATATAAAAAATGATAAAATCTCTTATAAAATAAACCTAAAAATTTATCTAGATTCCACCATCAAATTTTTTAATAATTCACTCTATAATCAAACTAGCTAGCATCAATTAAACTATCATATAATTATGTGAAGAAATTTTACTTTATTATTTTAGTTAACCAAATGATCTTGAATTATCATGAATTTTTGTACAAAACTAGGATAAATATAAAACTAAATACACTCTAAATTTAGCTTTAAACATAATTATTTGAAGACTAAACTACTTTTCTAATTTAACTACCAACACTGATTATGACTACATATATGGTATTAACTTAGTTTTAAATCTTATAAAACTCTAGAGGAACCTTTTAGAATATATTAAAAGGTTAGAGATTAATCATATCTCTAAGAGTGATAATTTAGCCCAAATAGAATTGATTCTCATAAAATAAGAGATTTTGAGATCCTCGGATTGGGACAATAACAACTCTATGCACCAATCTTATATTAAAGTTATACTAGAGGCTTTAGGAAAATAAGAGAATCATCCAAAATATATCCAAAAATCATAGATACATTCAAATTTTAGATTACTTAAAGTAATTAAAAAAATTAGGTTATAATATGTAAAACTAAAATCCTAAGTTTAGCAAGGGAAGAATTAAGTTTTTCTTATTTCAATCTTTGTTAGAGTCGGTTTCATAGCCTTTTTAAGATAAGTTAAGATAATGGCTGAAGAAGGGGAGAAAGAATAATAGGTTATCAATTAGGTAAAGCAAATTAGGCCAAATGAAGGTAAATGTGCTCATGAGATTAGCTTGAGATCTAGGGTTCAATCTCATTAGGTTTCATTTAAAGTTTCTTTTCTATTTTTCTCTTTTACTAATATAATTTTAATATTATGGTAAATTTAATTGAATTTAATTTGGTTTGGACAAAGATGATTATTTTTTATCTACACTATCATTCAATCTCACTTACATATTTCAACATTTAGTATAACACTATCTCTATTTTTTTTTTCATTATTTCATCCATACGTAAGTAGTTTATTATCCTCCACATACATAGCTTAAAACTTAAACTTTATTATTTTAATTATGTTCAAACTCATTCATATCTTGAAATTCACCTAAGATCTCACCTAAGATTGATTATAGTTGAAGTATCACTTCTAATATATATATATACTTTTTATCATAATATTGTTGAATCTTAGATTTTAAAGATGAAATCAATTGATGGATTATTGATCTAACATAGATGGTTAGAATTTATTGATGTAGGATTAATTACGACAGAATGATTATTACAATCAAGATTAGCCAAGGTCAAGTCCATGCATCTGATCGATACGGTTTAGAACTTTCCAGGAGTGCGTTGGGAGCTCGTCGAGGGTATCAAGAGTTTACCAGGATGGCGCAAGAGAGTTCATCAGAAGAAGACCGAGACTGGCCTGAAGATTGTCGGGGGTAGCCGAAAAGCTTACTGGGAGTTGGGATGGTCTTGTAATAGATATTTGACAATTATGGCTATATTTAATTAAGTCATAATTAGCATTATACATGACTAACTATGATAGGAGCAATGAAGTTACAATTAGATAATGGGCAAAGATCAAGCTTAGGCATTGGACCGGGTTTAGACAATTCAGTGGGACCTCACTTGGAGTTCGCTAAGAGATCCGCGGAAGGGATTGAGAAGCTCACTGGGAGTATACCGGGAGATTGCCTGAAGAAGACGGGATGACTTACCCCAAGAATACCGGAGGTTACCGGATTGACGGAAGTTGGGTCTTAGTTTAAGCTTGTAGTCTTTAAGCGTTATAATCATGGAGTCATAATTAGAAGTGAGTCCTAATTGAGTTGGATTTGGATGAAAAATGGAGAGAACTACTTTTGAAAAAATTTCGACGGGTAAACCACTGGTGAGCAACGGGTGTACCATCACTGCCACCTAGGCTTTCAGGAGGTTGACCTGCGCAGACTGGGCAGTTGAACCGCCCGTACTTAGGAATTTAGGTACTTTTGATGGTTGGCCTACCCAGGCCGGCAGGTGAACCGCTCGTACCAGGATTTTCCGGATACGATTGGATTTTAGCTTTAGTTTTGAAGCCAATTTGTGGCTTATAAAATACCTCAAGTTTTTTTTACATTTTATACAATAATTTAGGGAATTATATTCGAGAAAATATTGTGTGAGATTGTAAGAAAAAGAAAAGAGATAAGGGAGTGATCAAAGTGTAAGAGTTTGGTCTTCACCCAAAGAAGATCGGTAGTGGGCGCCGGTGTGCCTCAAGAAGGAGGATTCAAGAGTGGATGTAGGCCGTCAGCACTGAACCACTATACAAATTGTAAGTGTTTCATTGCTTTTATTACTTATATATTTTTGTATTGACGATTCCGATTTAACTCAACTCTTTGAAAATAAAGGTTCCATGATAAGTTATTTCTTTCAAATGTTACTTATCTTTTCGGTTTACTTATTAATCACTCACTTATTTCACTAAGAATGAAAAGCTTCGGATTTTCTATCTTGGTTTAATCGAAAAGATTTCATCTAAACTGAAAATTTACACTTGCACTAATTCACCTCCCCCTCTCTTAGTGCCAATTGATCATAACACATCTAATCTTATATTCAATCAATATTTCATAAAACACTAAGAATGATATTTAAAATAAAGCATATACTTCAATCTTAAAAGTCACAAATCATATCATGAATTAAGGATTATATATATATATACTTCTTGTAACATATTAGTTGTAATTAAATGTGTGTAAGACTTGAACTCTACATTTATCCTCAAAGCACACTCTCTTTCATGACATCTCTGCCTGCTCACAGAGACTAAGAGATCAGTAATTGGAAAAGATGAAATGCAGCAAATAAACTTGAAATATATAAAATTTGATTTCACTGAGGGTACAAATATCATACTACAGAGCAACTGATATAAAACTAATACAGATTTGTGACACGGTATTAAGGATTCTACCAATGCTGTGGCTCAAAAGGAATCTGCCAATACTAATCTCACGAAAAATATGTATTGTTCATGATGCAAATTGGCAATATAATGAATCTTGGAATTCTCTAAGAAAGAATATACATTTCTTATTTCTCCCCTGTTGCTCTTCTAGCTTATTGTCATCCATGGACATTGCACTCAATCGGGTCCATCGCGTTCGGTCGGTGAACCAGTAACAAGTGGAACAAATCCCCGCCCACCAAACACAGGGCGCATGAAGGCATCATCGAACATGCGCCAATAATGATGAACAGAGCGCGACGGTGCCGTAAGAAGCATTCGGAGACTCGTTGGGTGAGGCACACTGTTCTCTGCTTCAACTTCTATTGCCTGTCCAGCGCTGAGTAGTAGTAGAGAAAGGAAAGACTTTGGACTCGAAGGATACGACGACAAGCTCATGGTGAGATGTCTCATGCTTGGAGGCAGGAAGAAGTGAATAAGAGGCTTGGTCATCAAGCCAAACGCCTAAGCAAATGAATAAATATCAGCAACACATTCAAGCAAGTAAAAATTTACAGTGCTACCAAATTTGGTAGTATACTAAAGAAGAAAATTTTCAATGTACTCTTGTTTTAGTTCTTCATGTACAATATAAAGAAAGTTAAATGGATATAAGATCAGCAAGGCTATCTATGAGCATGAAGATGTACATAAACCTATCATATTCAGTCCTTGCTTTCGAGTTTAAGATGAATATATAAGATGGTCTAGAGAACAACATCCATCTACCTACGTACGTTAAAATTAACATCAGTACAGCAAAATTGCCACTTTTGATGAACACTTCGGGATTCTCGATGTACCACAAGATCATTATCCAACTCAGACAATGATTTGTTAAAACATTTATTGTTTGATCAAGATTCCTGTCCAAGATGAGATTGTAATAGATGTTTTGATATATCAAACGAACATTTATTTTTTGATGTTTAAACTGTTCAAATGAGTAAATTGAGCTGGATCACACTCTCATATCACTATGCGACCAGGAGATAAAATATGTCTTACCACTGTAGTGAAAAGAACAACTGTGATGGTACTAGTGATCATAAATGCATTTCCTTGCTGATGACTTTTGGCAGAACTGGTAAACTGCAGAAGTATCATTTATGTCATCACTTTATCAATATAACAGACATGCAAATTGTTTGTCATGCGATAAATCTAATATGATAGACTTGCTGATACTTGCTATGATATATAAGACAGTGCTTTTCAGTAACATTAGCTTAAATTTCTGAAGACTCTTTTTCAGTACAATATAAATGTGCACGTTTAGTTAAGGCCTGAAGCACCATATTCCGCAAGAACAGAAAAAAAGTATAGTAAGTACATATTTGGGACTAAAGGATCCATTTGGATAACTGTTACTCCTTTCCTTTTGTTTTGAGCTGGCAATGATAATTTTCATCTAAATTTTTTTCCATCATCATTAAAAATTTTTATTAAGCAAATATCTCTGCTACCAAATTATTTAAAACAAGTTAAGAAAAAGTGATGACACACTCAAGAACTGGACTTGTAAATTGTGTTGTCTTGATTGCCCTTTCCCATGACAAAAGAACTTCTGTCACTGTTATCATATAAATGTTTTTTGCTTTTACATAACATAAATAAATTCTCTCTTTCATGATTTTAGAATGATGCAAAACAAAAAAGTAGTTGAGCACTGATTTAATTGTCAGTATAATTGTTAATCCAAAACGAAAGCTTCTGGCACTGGAAAGCACAAGCTTTGCATGTTGTCAATGAAAGATCAGGCTGACCTGATTGTAAGCAAGTGCAATTGATACGGCACCTCTCATAAGACCTGCCCACCAGATTATGACCTGTTGATATTTGAACACACATAAGTAGAAATGATATGCGAATTTACAAGCACTAAGCCAAGTAAATAAGGCTGGAAGATACTTGCTGCTTCAATGTAATTTTATCATTCTGAGAATTTCTGCTTAAGTTGGCGAGGAGAGAGAGTGGAAAAACAAAAGCAGCTCTGCCAACTAATACCAACCCTAGAAGAACTAAGCTCACACGAATTGATTTTTCAGGGCTGTGGAACAGGAGACATAGTAAGCAATCTCATAGCAGTAGTAAACCATTAAGTGAAGAAAAATGCAAATAGTATATGATTTTAGTCAAGCAACTTTCAAAAGAGATCTCATAAAAAGAGAAATTGGTAGGTATTCACTGTAAAAGAACCCTTCAGTATACAAGTTCGGAGCGCTTTTGATAGTAATGGATTATAACCATTTCAAGACTCAGGCTTTCTTCCTGCTCTCAGTATATGAAATAACATGGATTATGCACAAAAAGTTTCATATCATAATAAGAAAACACCTCTGTTGAATGTGGATTTTATGTTCTGGCTTAACTTTGTCTAGAATGTCCAAATGAACCTGTAGCATTCTGGCTCAAGATATTCACAACATGATAAAAGTAGTAAGTTAATAAAAATATATCTGGTGCCAATATATAACAATCATGCATGAGACCTCAGATAATATGGGCATATGCTAGTTAGCAGAAGAAAAGGCTGGAGTAAACATAAAATATATCATGTTCTAGTTTACAAATGAGCTATACAACCTATACAAAAACTAGTAGCGATCAGAAACATAACAAACCTGCCACTGACAGATGTCCACTTCTCCAAGTCTAATACATCCATTCCAACATAAAGAAAAAGAAAAACTTCAGCGATAAATGACAATGTTGCAAAGGCATGCCTGAAATGACAAGAAAGAAAAAGATTAATAAATGTAAACTAATTTGCATAAGCCTGAAATAGAGATAATTTAAATATGAGAAACAGCATTTAGTACTGCTGAAAACAATAGAAAATAATTTACTTTGTGGTGACCCTGGAATTCTCTGTCACATTATGCCATGTATAGTGTGACATTACTATTCCACAAAAGAATACTGTAAGAATACCGCTTAAGTCTAACAACTGCAAGAAAATTAAAGTTTAGGCGAAACAATCTCAGTCTAAACTGACTAAAGCTAGCATATTGTTTCTTCTTGTTGATTTAAGATAAGATAGATACTCACTTCAGCCAGCATGTAAGAAAGGTAAGCCATAAGTATCATAAGAGCAACTTCTCGGTCAGTTGAATGCCTGGATAGATATCAGAAGCAAAATGTAAGCAATGAGAGATTCAGAAAAAGCCAATTTGGAAGATTATGCTTTCAATCATTTAAATCAAAGTGAAAAAAACAAAGCAGCAGTTAAATTGAGCCCTTGTGGTGCTACTATGTTATATAGAAATTTGTTTTCCACAGGTAAACACTGTGCCAGGAAACATAGCTAAGAGAAGGTTGGCTTTCTTTTCACAAACCTTCCAAAATACAACTTTTTAATAATATAAGCGCTGAGCAATCCTGTCTGCAAAAAGATAGACAAAACTCAGCCAAAACATAACATGATAAAAAAATAGAGCATATTCTTAGTGAGTCGAAGTAATCAAAACTTACAAATGCTCCGAGAAAGGTGCTAGTAGAAAATAGATAAAAGAAGTTTACAACAAGCTTCATTATAACTTTGATGTCGATATGAACCAGATCAAATTTCTTGATTGCATGAAAAAGCACCACTGATGTAGCATCATTTACAACACCTTCACCGAAGACCAGGCTATAAAGCAAAGGTGTGTCATCCTGATTAAGCACCTGATTTTCAAGTAGTGAATTTCTGAAATCAATGAGCTGTTATCAAATAAAGGACAACTGTAAAAGGAATTTGCTATATTTGAGAACCTGCAAAGTGCAAACAGAATCTGTGGCAGAAAAGATTGCCCCAATTGCTGTATAAACATGAAATGAGATCAAAGAGCTGACCAGAAGTCAAGGAAAAAAACACAGGAATTGATGCTAACATGTAAATATTAATTAAAGAGTGCAACGTAAGAGCATTTAGTTACCGAAATAATCTCTAACTTCCAATGCGCCTAAATCCATTATTCTGAAAACTTGTGAAGCTCCTGGATCAATATCAAGTCACAAATGAATGATCCACATCGTATGTATCTTGTTAGATGCTCATAAAGAGAGAAGAGAAATGAATGATCCAGATAATGCCAATCCAGTTAGACTAGAAAGAGTTACTGAAATTCAAAGAATTAAGATGATTGACAAATAAGCGAAGGACAATAAACGATATGAATGTGAATTTCTTATAGAATCATGTAATTATTGCTTAAGCTAATAGATTTTTGTTTGTGGGCATGGCTCACCTGGAAGTTACTCAGGACAATGCCTACTGAACATACAGCAACTACAGCCTAAGTCGCAAGTCAGAACTTTAATATCTGCCATATTCCTCAATGACATTGCTTATAGCCTCACATCACTATAAGATATTTATTCAGGGACAGGATCAGCTAAAAATATTTAGCAGTGTCAAATCTATAGTGGTGCCCATTTATGTTGGTTTTATGATGACTGTTATCAACAGCACCCATATTTTGGATCTGTCAAGAGAGTCTGTTGGGTGAATTTCTCCTACATCGCAACAATGTAAAAAATTCATCAGGGAGCATACACGAGACTTGTTCTCTGTCCTTTTAGCAAATATGAGCTCGATGAGACATCAAGAAATATTTTCAGCAGCAAGGAATACCAATCTAGTCCACAACTTATATGATGCAACTGTTTGGAGAAGTTGATATGCTATCGAAAAAAAAAAAGGAGATGGGTAATTTATTGTTTATATCCATTTAATACACTTATCAGTAACTACTTATCTTGCCAATTATAATTTTCATGATATAGCAGCTTAGGTTGTTAATCGATGTCCAGATCTCTCTGCAATAAAGTGGTTTAGAACTTACCAAATGAGATTATGATGAACGAAATCACTGTTCCTACTACACCAAACAGCATAATTGTCATGAAATTGTGGAAGAACTGTTTCTTCTTTACTTGGAACCTGGTCCACAAGTCAACAAGGTTTTTTAGAATAGCCATTTATTTTGAGGATTGAAAACTCAAAATAATCTATACATGCAAGAAAATTCAAGATATGAAAACTTAGCGCCTTACACCAAGGTAAGGTGATAAACAATTATGAGTTGTGATGGCATACAGTAATTTACAAGTATAAAAGCTTAGATATAAATAATAATTAAGTTCTAATGATTTGAGAAAACGAGTGTAGAGAACAATTTTTTTATCAAAAATCGACCTAGAGGACAAACTTTTAGCAAAAACCAGTTTAAAGAATGAATTTTTAGCATTTGAAGTAAGTCTGAAGCATAAAAAATATGTCCAGCATAACTACCTAACAAATTCCATCACGAAATCCATTAAAAGTATTCGTAGGCTGATTTCTCAATTTTGTTAGTGTTATCAGAGGAACCAATCCGATACCAATTAGAAAAATTCAACTTGGACGGAGTTGTAGTCAAAGTAAATCACTTCTCTTCACGAGAAAACCTACCCGGCATTGAAAATTATTGGTGGCAGCACATAGATAAAGAATAGGTCTTCACTGAACATCATGATAACGTAGTTCCTCCCTCCTGGGGCGAAAAGAATAATCGCTCCGGTGCACAGTCCCTGCGATCAAACCCCCCAGAATTCAACTCGTTTCTACGAGTAGAAACGAAAAAGACCAGGTCTTAAGCCCAAATAAGGCAAAAAAAAAGGAAAAATGTAGGCACTCAACGATGATTAAAGCAATGATGGACTCATCCATTCAACTATTTCTTCGAGTAGAAATGGAAAGAGAACACGCTCTTTGTCACAAAATATCAAAAAGATTGTAGGACTCACGATGATTAGAGCAGAGATGGATTCATTCGTTCAACTCACTTCTTCGAGCAGAAACGAAAAGGACCCATCTTTATCCCGAAACACCAAAAAGAATGTAGGAACTTACGATGATTAAAGCGGTGATGGACTCGTTCAGCCACCGGTTCCCCTCGAGCAGGTGGCCAATCACGATGCAGGCACAGAGGAGGACGACGAAGATGTTGATCGACACAACCGACGCGTCGTCGAAGGTCGAGTCGCCCGGATTGGTCGTCATCGTTCCCAGGTCGAAGGCCATGTCGTCCCCCGGGCCGCCACGCTAACAAAAAACCTCAGCAGGGGTGGAGCTGCGAACCATAATATTTCCCTTTGGTGGATGTAAAGATGGAAACTTTGTATTATTGGCAGCGATTGGGATGTAAAGATGTAAAGTGGGTGCTGAAGGCACCGGCGATGACAGGGAAGGGCCGTTGGCATCATGATGACTTGCCGGGCATACTATGTTGGGCAATTTGCCGAAATAATCCCTCGTAATTACTTTTTAATCAAAAGCATCCCTCTATTGAAAAATTAGATAATGACTTTTTTTTTTCTTCTTTCAATAATGAACCGAAATATCCTTGACATTCTAGTTAATGACATGATTAGGTTATTATATAATAATACATTTTTATAATTTTTTAAGGTAAAAAAATCGATTCGGACATACATTAATCTAAGTATTTCAAGCCATTTTTAAGCATAAGGGAGAGGAGGCGACAAAAAAAAAAAAAAAAGAGGAGGAAGAGACAGAGGAGATGTAGGAGAATGAAAGCCCAGTTAAAGGTTTAAGATTTTTCAATAAAAAAATATTAGTTTAATAAAATAAATCATTAATTTGAATTATAGTGTCAGTAAATATCATCCACTAAAATAGTTAGGTTGTCCTAACCCTAACAAGAATTTTAGTAGAGTTTTCTTTTTTTTATGAAAATAGAATAATTAATTATCAAATTTTATTTATTTATAGGTATTATGAATGAGCGTATTTTAGTTTATTTCTTATTATAACAGGATAACTTTGATCAGAGCATTTCAGATTTTTATAATTCAATTAGAACATGATTCTAACACGGGTCGTATTAGTGTTTCTGATGAATCTAATATTCTTTCACTAAAATTATTATTTTTTATAAATTTTATGAATGAATGTCTTTTAATCTATTTTTTAATATAATATGAGTTTTTTTTTTTGGATAAATTATGAGAAGGAGGAGAGGTAGATAGGCTTAAAAAGTTCCTAAAATAATATATTTTTTATTTTATTTTATTTATTTATTTATTTATATATACTATTGAAATGTGGTTTCTCATCTGTGATGAAGGTTTGAGGTGGTGCACCTGATCAAAATGTCCGGAAGTCACATTGATAAATGAACATAGTTATACTTGTTGATGGTATCAATCCCAAGACGTGCCAAATTGCCGTTAAAAAGTCCCTAAAATTATCAAAAAATAAAAAAAAAATTGGATTCATTGTTGAGCTACTGTTGTTTATGGTGAAAAATCTGAAATTGAATGGACACATTTGAAATTTTACATCGATAAATGAAGATTTTTACACTCATACACATATTAAACACGTTGAATTTTATTAAAAAAATCCTTAAAATCACCAACAAATATAAAAAAAAAATGGATTCATCACTAAAATGTTGCTGTCCGTGGTGAAAATTTAAGATACAATATATATACTACAACATTATATTGATATATAAACGTGATTATATTCATTCATATTTTTTAGGTTGAATATGCAAACCAATGTACCAAATGTCATTTATGAGCTAAGGTCACCTTTAATTTATTTACCTCAAACTTTAAAAATATAATGGAATGAAAATGTACATTATGAGACCATGAGTTTTTTTTTAATATATATATTTATGTGATTTTAGGGTCATTTCTATGTCTTATATATTAGAAACTTAATTTGTAACCCTAACTCGTTCTAGAAGTTTTTGGTAGGCAAACTACATCTAGAGTATAGTTTTCCACTTTCTTCTTGATTTGTTAGCACAAACATGATTGTTTTGGTTTGTCACAAAAAAAAAAAAATTGTAGCAAACAAATTTCCTAGAGTCTTATTAGTTATCTCTTTGTTACCATTAATTTCTCTTGTAGATTTTTCTCATCCCCTTTTACATGGTCGGCTTGCTAGAGTCGTTTGTAGTAAGTAGTATTTTTTTGATTTTATTTTTGTTCTACGTTATAAGTGCAACAAAGATAATGTGAGAATCTAAACATTGATCAAATATATTATTTAATTTTTATGATATAAAATTAAAAAAAATATAAATTATGAATCCATAAAAATCTTTCTTTTAAGTAAAATTTAGCAAGTATCATAAGAAATAGGGAGAGACGAGCATCGTGGGCAAAGTGAAATGTCAATATAAGGGAGAAAGATGATTGATGCAAGGAAGGCAGAATGGGAAGGGCACAATTAGGGCCAACACCGATAGCGGAGGAGAGAGAGAGGTGAGTGTGAAAAGGAGAGTGAGAGACAAACATGGCGCTTGAAGGCAATTAGGGGTGTGAAAAGCAACGATAATTTTTTTTTTAATATATATAAAAAATGAAGAGTGCGTAACCGCATGGATTAAGCTCACACTAACCCACCAATTCGAGATTTTTCTTGCAAGGTATCGTAAATGATGAATGTAGGGTTTTTATAATATATTAAGGCCCTCTGTAGTTTTAATATTATTTATTATACTACCGATCAGCTAATCTATATATATATATATATATAGAGAGAGAGACATAAAGGGGTGTATATAGAACTCATTGACTTATAAGGAGGGATATGAACGTAATTGTGCATCCTGGGACACTCTGGGGGTAAAATGAGAATAATAAACTTAGGCGGGATCTGTATGCACTTTTTGTCTTCTTTGGACACTCCCCAAAACCTATTATATACGAAGAGGGAATCGTAGAAGGGTCAGGAAATAAAATAATAAACGTAAGGGCTGTTTTGAGAAATTTAAGGACTAAAATGAAAACTGAACTCCTCGAGGAGAGCGTTCTCAGATAAAGCTGATTTGTCGCCAACGAAGAGAGGAGGGCTGAACATCTCAATCCGACGTCCCCAACGTCTCCTCTCTCTCTCTCTCTCTCTCTCTTCCTGCGAGGGCCCGATCGAAGCCCCAGATCAATGAAGCGCGGCTGAGACTGGAGAGGAGCCCCGCGAAGCGCTCGCGAGGAAGGCGACGAAACCGCGAGCGAGGGGCGGCACTTGAGGCGGAGGAGCCGAGAACCTGCAGTCGCCGAATCGTTCCTTCTCTTGTTCCCTCTAAGGAACCTTGGAAAGGTCGAATCCCGGGGTCCTAGTCGAATCGCCGCCGGTTCCGCACTTCGATTCCCCCTCCGCTCCCCGCCTGATCTCTCGTTTCCTGATTTAGCGCCCGTCAATCTCAAGGTTTCCTCTTTTTCGTGATCTGCGTGTTGGATTCCTGAACGAAGCATAGTGTGTCTAGTTTCCTTCCAAACAAATTAAATGCGAGATCCGATGAACTCTGGGAGTGAGGGAAACTAATTTGAGGTAATTTGAATGCGATTTCGAACATTTTAATCGTTGAAGTCTCAGATATCGTGTACGGTTAGTGAGATTAGGCTTGGCGTTAGGAATGCGCAAATTTAACCGACACGAGCTATGCGCAAATTTAACATGCAATCCGAGTAACTGACGTATATAACAACTGTAAACTAGTGGTAGGTGTCCTATTTTTGAGTTGCTGACATTTTCTTGCAATTTTGCCTTGGACACATTATTTGCATGTAACAATCGTTTCCCTTAAGTGCATCTTTGTGTTAATTGTGGGTTGGCGAGTGATATTGGTTCTGAAAAATGTTTTTTACTAGTGACTATGAATCTCATTATCCACAATATGGTGACCACTATTTAACAACATTCATGGTCTGGATTAGGCATATCTGCGGTGTAATATTTTTATTTTTATTTTTTTACCTTTGGTGGGAACGATTTTTTTCTCTTGGATCAACATGTATCCTATGTGTTAAATCTGCATGCTTAAAACTGTTGTTCTTTTGTAAAGCAGGAGCAAGCACATCATCTCCAGTTAGCCATTACACTGGTTGTTGCTGTTATATCTGTAAAATCATAATATGTTTAAATAAAGATAAACGAGTTATCTGAAGTAACACATTTTATATATACCTATTTGTGTTTCAACAGATTTGTTTCTTTTTTTGGCATATGTTTATCATGGAAGTATATGAATGTCATAAGAGCGGATAATAAACTGTCCTGACATTGTGATCTCGTTGGAGAAGTGTCAGGGGTCGATAACAGAAGAAATGAATGGTTTGTGTAGCTGTATTACACAGGTAATTATGTATTTCATGATCAGGGTTTGCAACTTTTAAAAGATTTGACTATTTCCACACAGATTTATTAATTGGAGGGAACTAGAAAGCCCAGAAAAATGAAAATTTGAAGAGACCAATTAAGAAACTAATCATGAAATTATGTGAAGCCATTTAAGTTTTAAAGTTTAAAGCAAGTACAGAATTAATTTTTTTCCTTTATGCTACACTGCCTTCCAATTACGTGTTAAAGCTATTTATTTGTTCTATTTATTATTGTCCACATATTCTTTTGCTCTTTCACATGAATGATGGGTAGTAATTTTCAATACAAGGTTCTGATAGCAAACTAAGAAGTTAGATGGCCTCAGGCTTGTGCCTAGTAAGAAATGGAATTGTTCAAGGCAATTATTCTCTATGTCAAGTTGTGTTACATTTACTTGCAAGTAATAGTTTGAGAATATTTTGGCCGTTTTTCCGTGATTTTAATTTATCTTAAATTTCCATAGTATAGGTTGCTTGTCCCCATGGTATGCATGCTTGGACGTGGGAGAATGGCAGCAATGGTGAGGCTGCTTAAAGTTGGAAGTTTTCAAGAAATTACACGAGGTGATTCTGAAGTTCTTGGACATGAACCTTTTCAGGTTATTCATTGTGCGAAAGTACATGATCTTGAGAACACATGACTTATGAACTTGGTTGGTTGTTTCTTTGCTAAATTTACACTTTATTAGCAAAAGAATTACAACAACAATCTGAATTTTATTTAAAATTTAATAATAATAACGATCGTATCTAAGACAAATATTAGCAACTTGATAAGAATATCAACATAGTTTGCCATTGCCAAATCAACAATTCTAATAATTTCAGTAGAAGATTTATGTGATTATTGACATGCTCCAATTTTTTTACAAAAAAGATAAATATATCTGAAATGTTAATTCATAATATCCATCCAGAAATTTCTTTTGTGTATCAAAATATCCGGAGATCTTTAACTGTTTTCATGGAATCTTGAACCCATATCTGGATGTAATAAAAGAAGGGAGAAACTTGATTCTTGGTTTCAGAATTTTACCTTGACATTGAAGAAAATATTTTCTGTATATCTAGGACAAATATTAGTAACTTGATATTGAAAATTAATGTGATCATTGACATACTGTAATATCCTTACAAAAAGGAGAAATAAATTTTGAAATGTTAATTTTGAATATCCATTGAAAGTTTTCTTTTGTGTATGACAATATCTGTAAAATATTTAATTGTTTTCATGGAACCTTAAACCCATAGCTGGATCTTAAAAGAAGGAAGAAACTTGATTTTTGGTCTCAGAAGTTACCTTAATATTGGAGAAAATATTTTCTCTATATCTATTCAAGTGTTTTCTGCCTAGAAGTAAGTGATTTTGTTTGTTCTGTTGTTTCTGTTATCTTTTATTGAAATAGAGGCTGAAGAAGGTTTTGGAGTTCTGATAGCCTTTGATGAATTTAGGATGAGAGAGACGTGCACAGATTCTTCTCAAGTGAATGATTGGACTTCCATTTGTTTATAGTAGTTTAAAATTGAATTGACCAATAGCTGACAACTGTCTGATTTGATTTCTTTTGAAATGGCCATGATGGTTAATTGGCCTCAATCAGGATGATTTCACTTCTGGTGTAGTTTAAGGTTGGAAACGGTGGAAATTTCAAATGTTTGTATTGTTAGGAAGGAAATGGGTAAATACAATGGATTTTATATGGATGACGGTAATGAAGGTTAAAGTAGTACTAGGTATAATTGTTTATCTCAAGTCATGTTTGACAGTTTTGTTAGACTTGGAGAGTAGTGATTTTATTGGTGTCTGTGGTGCTCGCCTATCACTTTTGTTTTCACTAATCTTGAAGAGCAAAAATGATATAACTGTGATCACTGCCTCAAATGAAGCCTCGGTAGCAATAACCAGGTTAGCTTTAGTTGTTATAGAAAGTTATTACCATTATCAGCAGATACCTGCTGTTCTGCAAGTTCTAAATTTTTTCTATAAATTCTTGTTTATGAACAGCTGTTCATGTTTGCCATCATTATTTTCATGTATTCTTGGATATCTACACCTTGTCTAATAAATTTGTCCTCTACATAGGCCTAAAAATGGATAGATCTGAACACTCTGAACATGGTTTGAGTCTTAATGGAGCCAAGTTTCACAAGTAGCAGATACTTAAACATGGCAGAATTTGGCTAAATAAGATAATTTGTAGACTTTTTTTTTTGGTATATGAGTTGTTCACTTTTTATTTTTGCTAACCACTTTTATTTTCGGGTTTTTTATGTCTAAAAAAAAGCTTGCTGGCATGTTTGGGTTATTTCCTCTGTCCTTTGTCACGAACTTAGTTGGTTTTGCCTAAGTCGTGTGACACCCTTGCGTGTCCGTTCACAAAGGTCAACCTCCCCGAAACCTCCTAGGGTCCCTTAGGACCTACAAAGGAGAAAACGAGTTAAAGGAAGCATTTTCCATGGGATCTACAAGCAACCACTTTAGAAAACACTTTATATAGCAAATATAAATTACAACCATGGACTTTACAAGCTCTGAATGGTTGCACACAAGGATCAATGTCTATTACAGACCGAAGTCCCCACAAGTGTCCACATGACACGACTCTCGTTTACAAGCCGAAGCCAACTATAAAAGCTAACCAAACTAGGGCTACCAAACCTACTGCAAAAAACTCGCTACTTACTGTACAATGTATGTACAAAAACCGAAAGACTCTGACAAACATGAGCATTACATCGAACACCTTGTTTATATTTTTGTCCGTGGCAACTTGGTAAAATTATAGAAATCACACTAACATTGTAACATGATGTATTGACTAAGTATCTATTCATTTAGGTAGAGAACATATGGAGGTTTACTGGAATATTTATGACATCCCAGTTTAGTAGTGTTAATATGTCTATTATTGACTTCAATGTAAGCATTTTGGGTTACTGGTTCAGACCTGTTAAATTAATGGATCATTTATCCTATCAGATTGGATTGTAACAAGTGGTGTTAGAGCGAATTTAGTATTTAACATGATGAGTGATTTTGTAGAAAGAGACCCAGGACAACTCTTAACATGAAGTCATCACTGGACTGAAACCCATGCACCTTATTAGTGCTTGATTCTAGGCTATGAGCTGGCTTTTGATGAAGTCATCCTAGGGGGAAAATTCTGACAACCTGTTTTAGTCTCATATGAAGTAGGAGATTTCAGTTGGTTTATATAGTTAGATGGGTCTACTACTAATAGTTTGAACCAAGATTCTCTGTTTCAATCTGTACCGCCTGGTATGGGCGGTACATATCGGTCTGATAAGATATCGGTACGCGGACCGTGTTATCGGGCGGTACCGTTGAAATCAACGTCTCCCCGTGCGGGAACAAGGCGCCGCCTTGTCTTCCAGTGAGAGAACGAGGTGCCGCCTCATGAGGCATCGTTCTCCCTCGAGGCGAGGCGAGGCAAGGTAACGCCTCGTCTGTTTTTATTTTTTTAATATATATTATATTATATTAATATAATATAACATAATATAATATAATATAATATAATATAATATAATATTATATTATATCGAGTGGTATGCATTGTACGTACTGCTCGGTACCGGGTGCCACACCGTACTGAGATCAACTCGGTATGCTGGTATGGATCGGTATGACGAACCTTGGTTTTAACTTAAACATTTTGAGCTAGAGGTTCAGGGCTATTAGATTAATGAGTCAGTCATATTATCAGGTCTAGTAGTATCATAATAATTTAAATTCGTTTAGTTTAGATATTCAATGTCCTTAACATACCTATTTCCATCCATAGCGAAGATGGTACTGAATTATGTCCAATTTGTGTCCATGTCCTAGTGTAGAGCAATTGTTTCCCATATTGAATGTGTTCATATCCTTGTTAATTTTTGATATCTGCTTGCTAGAGGTAGTAGTATCTGAATACCATTGCCATATTAGTTGAACTAGGTATATGTAAGGTATGCGTATAGATACATTTATATTAATTGTTTATGTGGAGCAACACCTAAAACAAACCATCTTTTTTGTTTAACAGTTACCAATATATTTCTGTCTGTTGTTTGCTTTTGATTTCACTATGATGACTCATGTTTAAGTCTATTGATCTAGCTCTTCTATGACTCTACAAAAACTAAGAACTAATTTAGATATTCCTAGTTATGGTTTTTTTTATCAAATGAATTATCTCAGAACAGCTGTATTATACTATTATATAAAATATTTCTTCATGTTTTGCAGAAGAGGCAATCAATGAGAAAATTGCTACTCAATCCATAGACAACGAATTTCATGATGCGGATGAGGCAAACTTACTTGAAGAAGAAGGTTGTTTTTCTTACTTTCTATAATAAAGTTACATTATGTTTTTATACTGGAATTTAATTCAGTATCTTTCTTTTATGCTTTTACATTGGCTGATCTTTGTGCATTTATCATCACATGTCACATTTATATCATAGTGGTGCTGAGTACTGTTGATTTGGATGTTTACTAGTGTAGTCTAGCAAGGATGAAATTGAATGCAGTTCCCATGTTTTGAACTGCTGTAGTATCAGAAGATTTGGTTGTATCATCATCAACTTTTATTTATAAGCTGGTTGGATGATGCATTGTGCCATTACAGTTATAAAATCTCTGTCTGGTGCTGATTTTGGTCAATGGCTGACCAGTACGACACCATTGGATTGAGATACTGTCACCTGATATGGATTAATAGTTTAATACCCTTCAGTCCAAAGAGAAAGAGGAAGAGAAGATGGGGAAGGAGTAGGACGAGGGGAGGAGGTGGATGTAGAAGTGGAGATGGAGGAGGAGGAGAACATAGAGGGAGGCAGAGGAAGAGGCATGATAGGAGACGTGGGAGGAGGTGGTGGTTCTTACAAGGAGGAGGAACCAGCAGTGACACGCTGGGATGGAGGGGGAGAAAGGGGCAGAGAAAGGGGCAGAGAAAGGGAGAGAGAAAAAACGCAGGAGAGAGAGAAAGAGAGAGATAGAATGCTGAGAGGAGATAATGAAATAAAAAAGAAAAAAAAGATAGGTTTCAAAAATTAAAATAAAATTCATAGGGTATCAGGCAGTAGGCCTGTTTGCTGGTACACCTTGTTCCAACAATTAGAATCAAGTGGCACATATGGTAAGATTTATACCAGAAAATAAGCCTGGAATGAACACAAACTGGGCAAAAGCATAATGGTCTACAAATCTACATAACATTTTACGATTGGACTGGTATTCACCAGCCTATACCAATCAGTACAGGCTCGGTTTTATAAACCTTGATCAAAATAGTTACGACTGTGAAATCATACTTGATGCATTGCATGTCTGCTAGTGAGATCAAGAATTGCCATCTCGTGGTGTACCACTTCTTTTGGCTGGTATATGCCTGTCTGATCAGGGAGAAGGAAGCAGATTGCCAAGATTTGCATTGTGCTAACCTGATCTCCCTTATTTGATTTCAACTCATTCCAGTGTGGAACTTATCTAGACTGAGTCCAGATTGATGTTAGCTAGCCTCAAAACAACATAAAAATCATGAATAGCTCCAGTTTCAGAATGACTTTTGTTTTTCCTTAATCTCTCTTCACCAACATCACACACTGGATATCCCCACCCTGCGATCTATCCCTTTGCTGAATCGAACCAGTCTTTTTCTAATAGTTTAATGTATGTTCCACAAGTTGACAAAGAATTTTGCATAAGGATTCTTATCTCCAAATATATAATAGTTGAAAAGGTTACTTGGATTGGCATTTTTCTAATAATCTTTTCCTTATTAGACTTGCTACTAGTTAAAGTTGAAATTCTTTGCCATTTGTTTGTTATTAAAAAAATCAATTAAATTACTTTTCTGTGTCGTCACTTGTGCAGATATGCATATATTTGATTGTAGACCATTGACAGATCCCCTTCACCTGGTAATTTCTTTGTTTTCTGGTGCATACTATACAGAGCTTGATGAATGTCTTGAATAAGTTTGATAGCAGCTTACTCTTATAATACAGTTTAAGTTGTATAATTCAGCGTATATTTCAAAGTTCATTGCATTTTCATTTTCAGTTGCATCTGATATTTTCTTCTGGCAGTTATCTGTTTATTGGCAGCATTTTTCTGCTTTGGTTCAGAACTCATGTATTGTTATCTTCTGATATCTTAAGAAGTGTTTTAGGAGTTTTGGCATCATGGTGAAATTTCTCTTTTGTGACATGGGGGATTCGAGTCATAGAAATGGCTGCTAACTTTGAGTCTTTCTTGTAATATTCATGTATTGATCAAGATAGTTTCTCACAAAAAAATTGGCCATTTTGGAGTCTTCAGTAGTCCTCTAAAACCTGAGATCATATCTTCGTTTATCTCATAAAATTGAGGTAGAGACCAGTAGTACTTGTTTAATATTCTTTTTGTTTCTTAAGCTCTTATTGTTCTCTTGTCCAATTTAATTAATGGACTCATCAGTGAAAACCAATGGACAGCTGCATCTGCATCACAATGATTGCCATCGGCCATCTCCATTTTTGCCTGACCACTCTTCCTCTTCTGATGATCCATGCCCCAATCTCTTCCCCGCCACCTACGTTACTGCACCCCCGAATCCACCAACCATCCTCTCCAACTAACCATGTCCTGAACTGCTGCACCACCTGCATCTTAGCTATGAGATTGGATGCTAGTTGTTTTTTATCATCTATGCCATGACCTACTTCTAGATGGAGGAGAGCAGGAGACACAAGGATAAGAATTGGTATGGATGGTGGAAAGAGGGGCAGAGGGAGTGAAGGTGATGATGTACTGACAATTATGAAAGAGACGGGGGGTGGGGGTGGGATGAGGTGTTGATTACGATGAGCGTTGACATGGCTGAGAGGATTCAGGTGAGGATCAATGGATGGAAACTATTCTTGAAAATGAAACACCTACTATGTTTCTATTTTCTTATTCTTTTGCCCTGTTTCTTCTGAAAACTGAGAAAGGAAAACAAATTCTTAAACAACTTTTTAGTCATAGTAGATGCAAGAAGCTTATGAATTGATATCCCAAGAAAGATTTAGTTACATCATGTTTAATGTTGTGGCATGCTGCTATGCTGGTTAAGTACAAAACTGCGACATTATAAATCTACCTACTCATATCAATTTGATCAGTACTTGTTGGATCTCGACGCAGTCTTCTTATTAGCAAGACTATCACGTACATGATTGAATTCCTACCAAAATTGAAAATCTATTAAAAAAGAGATTTTCTTAGGGTTGAAATTTACTGATTTGTCAATAGCTCTAGTATTTTTGACATTTATAGCCTAACTTTAATTGCGACACTTTATTGCTGATACAAGATTATCTAATTTGATGGTGTTTAATTGAAACTTTTAAATAAGGTATATAAAACCAAAGTTTTCTTCAGTAAAATTTGTTTTTGAAATATCTAAAATGATGATAGACCACAAATATATGTATTCATGAGTAAAAACGTTTAAAAAATATTGCCATAATTCTTTCTAGCTTTTATTTTGGTTTATTTATTTCTTTATTTCAATTATTTCATAGACTTTTTCTGTCAAGACCACCAAATCCACCAAAAATATATGATTGCAACTCATCTTACTGAAATAACAAATGATTATAAAATCTTGGGCAAATTGGCATTAAGGATGTCAACGGGGTGGGCATGGGTGGGGAGGTGCTTCCCTGTCCCCGTTTCATCCCCCATCTCCCATCTCCCATCTCCCATCTCCCATCCCTACCCCATTCCCTATTTAAATAGTTTGAAGGCGGGGAATCTGCTAGTTCTTCACATTCTCTTAATTAGTACATTTTATTTTTAGAAAATAAAACTATTATTCAAAATAATTAACAATATCAAATTTATAAATAATAATAATAATTATTATAAAGTTTACACATAATAATAATATTCAACTACAAATATAACTAAATATAAATACAACTAAACATATTCAAATATAACCACAGCCAAATAAATACAATATATCCAAATAAATCTAGAAAATTAATAATTTTCTCAATTAATCTTGCTTTTCTAATTTTCATTCTCACATAATGGATCCCACATAAATTAGAGGGAGGATGTGCTTTCGACGAAAGCGGGTGGTAGCGGAGGCAATTGTTATTGGAAAAAGGAGAAGATGATAGGGAAGAGAGGAAGCTGTGATAGTTATTGGGAAAGGGAGAAGAGGGAAGAGAGAGAGAGAGGGATACTACTGCCGAAGGTGAGTAGAGATGTCAATTATACTTGTGGGTATAGGCACCTGTGGGGATAGGCGGAATAAACAAGGATGGAGGCGGGGATGGGGGTCATTTTCTACTATCTACATTGTTATGAGATCCACCTGTTCTTGTCCCATTTATGTTATTATATAATATATAATATATATTCATTAATAATATAAAAAATATACATATTTGACAATTGAACCCAATATCTATAACTTTAATATTGCAACATTAACTATTAAACCAATCTTATGTCTAATTTTTAATATATTTAAGAATTTTATAAATAAAATAATAGAAAAGTAAATAAAATATTTCATCAAAAGTTCAATTACCTAATTGAGATTTGCCTCCTCACCATAAAAAAAAAAACGTCCTCATTAGTCACGAGTTTTTAACCAGAAACATTAAGACTTATTATCAAAAAATGATTTACTGATGAGATTATCAATTAAAATATTTTTAATGATAACAAATATTTTGTGATTAAAATATCATCACTGAATTTTTTATATTTACAAATTAGTGATAATTTTGTCACTAATGTTATCATAAATATTTTGGGTCTTGTGATGATAATTTATAATTATAATAAATAATATTTTTATTGATAGACATTAATATTGTTGTCACTGAAACTACTATTAGTGATAAATTATATATTATTATAAATATTTATTTTATAATATATAAGTTTTTTAATTTAAATATATATTAAATTTAATGAGATGTACGATTTGGACCATAGACTCATATGCGATCTAGACATAGGGTTGCTTAATCCTACGACTGATATGAGAAGGATAAAAAGTCTTAAATGCTTCATTGCTACTATTGTATGAGGAACCTACAACGATTCAATCTTTTGGAGAAGCAATCAAGCCCACATTCCCTTTAGCGATTAATGATCGATGATTGGTAACTGCTCCCCTTTAGGGATGTCAACGGGGAGGATCAAAAGCCAGGGGTGCTTCTCTATCCCCGTCTCATTCCCTATCCCTCATGCCCACCCCATTTCCCTATTAAGACGAGGTGGGGGCAGGGGTGGGGAACTCAGGGTTCTCCATATTCTCCTAATTAATCAATTTTATCTTAAAAAATATTATAAAATAATTAACAATTTTAAATTAACAAATAATAATAATAACATTTATAAACTTTACATATCATAAATATATTAAAATATAAATATATCTAAGTATAAACAAAACCAAATATATCCAATTATAACCATAACCAAATAAATATAAATATATTCAAATAAATCTATAAATTAATAAGTTTCTTTATTAATCCCACTTCTCTAATTTCCATGCTCATATATCTATGAAAGATAGATCCTACATGCATAGAGGGGGGATGTGCTTTTGACGGAAGGGGGTGGTAGCGGAGGTAGCTACTATTGGAAAAGGGAAAAGATAGAAGGGAAGAGGGGAAGGTGTGGCTGTTACTGGGAAAGGGAGAAGAGGGAAGAGAGAGGGATACCAAGGTAGGGGAGTTGTTGCCAATCGTTGATCATCGAAGGGAATGCAGATCGATCGCTTCTCCAAAAGATTGAATCGCAGTAGGTTCCTCATAACAGTAGTAGTGAAGCATTTAGGGTTTATCTTTCTCATTTCAATCGTAGGATCAAGCGATCCTATGGTTCAAATAACACTAGTTTGTGGTCTAGATCATGCATCTCTTTAAATTTAATATATATTTAAAAACTCAAATATTAAAATAAATATTAATGTTAAATGTATGATTTGTCACCAATAGTAGTTTTGGTGACAATAATATTCAAGCCTATCAATGAAAATATTATTTATCACAATTATAAGTTGTCATCACAAGACCTAAAATATTCATGACAACATTAGTGATAAAATTGTTACCAATTTGTAAATTTAAAAGATTCAGTGATAATGTTTTAGTGACAAAATATTTGTTGTCATTAAAAATATTTTTAATGACAATCTCATCAATAAATCGTCTTTTGATGACAAATCCTAATGTTTGTGCCTAAAAATTAGACTAATGAGGAGTTTTTTTAATGAAGTGGCGAATCTCAGTTTGTGTTTCGAACTTTTGATGGAATATTTTGTTTACCTTTTCTATTATTTTGTTTATAAAATTTTTAAATGTATTAAAAAATTAAACACAAGTTTGGTTTAATGGTTAATGTTGGACTTATAGGTATTGGGTTCAATTCTCAAATATGTATATTTTTATTTATATTATTATTAATAAATATACTACATATTATATATAATATAATATAATAACATAAACGGAGTGGAGCGGGGATAGGATGGGTCGGGAGTGCTTTACCCATCCCCATCCCTGTCCCATGATTGTGTAGATAATTCAAAATGTCTCCCATCCCCGTCCCCATCCCCACCCCATTAGGGGTGGTGGGTCCCTGCGGGTATGAGACACTTCTAGTTGGCATGCATATTCTTATTCTGCCTATGTCTACCGCCTTTCCTTGTTATTCGGCATTCGGTGGCATGGACTGGTGCAGAATTCAGTAATCATTGTATTTTTTGACATATAACATGAGAGTCAGTATACATTGGAACATACTAATCATGACAATTTATTTTAATAAATCATATCTCCTTACTGTTTTGGGCCTTTCAGCTACTGAGTTTTGTGGTTCTGAAGCCACACAGGATTATGGCCTTTCATCCTCTTTGTCTTGATTTTGATGGTTAACTTTAGTAACATGCCAACCATCGGATTTGATGTAAAATATTTCCATATTGCTTCTGATTCTGAATTTTATGTTTATGAAGTCACATCAACAACAAAATTATGCCCTTTTGTGTCATTTATCTTGATTATAATGGTTAACTTTATAGCATATATTTTACTTATTCATAACTTATGGCCTTCAAATGTATTATCTCATTCTCTGAGTTATTATTTTTTTACCATTTTTCTTATATCACCTTTAAAATTGTTTTTAATTACAATGGCATGATATTGGGCTATTGCTAATTGTAAAGACCATCATGTAAAGTAGTAGTTCTCTTTCTAAAATAGTATGGCATATCTGTTCAAATGTACACTTCAAATTCACCAAAAATAATACAATTAAAACATATTGTTTATTGTTTCTTTCTCAATTATATTGTCTTTTTCCTCTTAAATCTCCCCTAACAATACTATTTATGTCAAAGGTTTGTTGCAATGCTTGTAAGAAGCCAATTAAAGCCAGTCAGTATTCAGCTCATGCAGGTTCAACTTATACTTGTTTTTTATAGATTAATAGTTATTAGTTAATCTCTATTTCTGGGTGTATTAGTTATTGCTTAACTTATTTGAAAATGACATCCATATTAAATTGTCTGGGATCCTGATTATTGGTTATGCTCTTGGATTAGTTCCAGCTTAAACTCATTTTAATTTTAAATTTTGTACTTTGTCGAAAAGTGTGGTACTTTGATGTTGTTGTGAAGCTGTGGTTTTCTCTTGAAAAGGAAATGCTGGATTTGTCTTTCATGCTAAATTCTTTATGAATGCATCCATAAACCAGACTTCTTAGTTTGTAAATTGATTAGACAAGATTCTAATAAAATAAAGGAAACATACCAATTTGGAGCAAATGACGTATGTACCATTGCTATGAAGCAGATCGAATCTGATGTGAACCTTTGGCTTGAGTCAATAAGCCAATGTCCGACCAGCTTCGGAATATGGGACTGGCCAGTACTTTCAAGCATCCACACATGCAATCAGAAACAGATTGAATCTGATGTGAAACTTTGGATCCAATGTCCGACCAACTTCGGAATATGGGACTGGCCAGTACTTTCAAGCATCCACACATGCAATCAGCTTTGGATGATTAAAGACAAGAAATGGCTTGACGTTGTAAGGGGTGAATAAAGAAGCCGATTTGAATGAATCATCTTACACATACTAGGAAAGGAGGACCAACTTTGCAGTCTTATTTGGTAAAGGAGAGAGGAATAAATTGGATAAGGATTGACCTGAAAGAGAAGGTAAGGCCTTAGATAACTTTTCCTATCAAAATAGAGCTGCCTCTCCTTGTTTACCAATATCTGATTAACTTAAAATATTATATACTCAAGTTCTGTTACAGTCCACAAAGAGTAGAGGGGGAGAGCTGTAAGAGGTGGCCTCTACTTTCTTCCAAAATATGCTCTGGCAATATTACTTTTCCTGTTTCTAATTTATGATATTAACTGCTGTACCATGATTGAACTGCTCTAGTTAGTTACTTTTGCTCTCTCAATAAAAAGAAGCAAAAGTAATACTGTAAATGCCTATATATCTAGAAGATGAATATTTGGACTGGCAGTTTCCTGAACATACTGAAGTATCAGAACCTAGTCTTAACCAGTATCTGCTTCATGGGCTGCCAGTATTCCATCTTATCGTGGATATGATATTTGTTCTGTTAAACCTGATGGTCAACTTTCATCTTTGTTCCATATTCTGTTATGGTTGTAGCTTGTAACCTACATACTTAGCCTGTAAAAGTGGAGCCACAATCTTTTTTGGCTGATTGGTAGTGTCTTTTAAGCATCCAACTTTTTGACTTGTGGGTGCCATTCCTCAGTAGACATTATTGTTTCTGCAGAACGCTGTGGACCATCGAACTCTATGAATGATGTTCTGCAAATTGATGGTGGTTCAAACCATAAGAAGCCTCCAAGGAAGGGGAGAAAATTAATTCAACCATTGAATGGAAGTATCCTTTCTGTTATTTCTTTAACATATTTCATTGGGAAGTTTCTTTAATTTCAATGTCTTCTGGAATGTAGATTGTGAAATGACAATCATTTAGAGGTTGGTCCTTTTCCTTTTCAATTTTTTGCTAGACTACTGTCGTATATATTTGGCCTGTCGAGGTGGCACCATGAACTGTAGCTGCAGCCCATGCTTTCCAACATGGTATATAGTATATACTATATAGTATATACACAAATCTTAAAAAAGTTTTGCAGCAATGTGTTGACATATCTTATACAGGTATGCCAGCATGTTCTGGACACTTATAATCCAACAGGTAGCCAGCACAGGTCCAATACCTGAAATGTGAAACCATGCTCTAGATGATGCTCATGTGTTGAAAGTTTACTGGTTTTCATAGATTTTCTTGAAGTACATGAATGGGATGAGTAACATTTGACAGAGGCGTTAGAAGGTTGCCTAGCCTTAGCCCAAAATTTGTGATTTAACACAATAACAATCATGCTAGTTCATATAGAGTTGTAACAATATTAGTTTGAAAAGTTACGAACATGTTAGGGAATGAGTGGAGTTAAGTTGCTAAGGCTTAATCTTTAGTTTCTGATCGTAAATTGTCTGGTAAAAATGATATGTGCTTGCAACAAATTAGAATAATTATCCTCACAACTTAAGGAATCAAGTATGAGACTGCTGTGTGCCGTTTACTGTTATTTACTGGCATCACTATGATGTCACATTGATATTTATCTCTTGGTACATTTGATAGGTTTTAGTATATGCATCCGTATCACAATCAAACTGAGAGTATCTAAAACCTTACCACTTCAAAGTTGTTAACGAAACTAGCCATTTTGGTCAAAGAATAAAAATTGTTTTATTGCTTCCAAAAAAGTTAATCTGGGATAATAGGCTTTACGGGCATGGAAATTCAAAGCATTTAAGGATATTTAAGCAAACTTGCTTAAGTGGCCATATTACCACTTGCCATCATGTTGTTCTCGTGTCCCTTGCATCTTCAATGACTAGTGAGAACTTGATGAGCATGTGGGCCATGGGTTGGCATCAAGCAGCATGGTATCATGTGATGTTTTGTTATGCTGGACAAACTCAGGTATGTTCAAGTACTGGGCTGCGCTATTGGTAGAAAAGTTAAGTGGTGGCCTATATCCACTGGTCAGTGATGGATTTTATGCCATCAGTGTGCATTAACATGGGCTTAAGACAGGTACTAAATACTGTCAATAAGTGCTGGTATGAATGCACTTACAGTGCTAGTTATGCTTGAATTGCACTATGTTATAAAAGCACAGATTGGTACTTTCTTTCTTAGTCTGGAAACTTCAACTACTTCTTTCTTCAAGCAAATAACTATTAATTTTTTTTTAGAGCAATCAAGTTGAACAAATATAAACGTAGATAAGACTTGCATTGGTAGTGCCTATTAATGTGATTTGTTCCAAGTTGGTATACATATTGCTGAGTCAAATCATTAAAAATAAAGAAATTCTTATAGACACTGCTATAAACTTGGAAGTCAGAATTATGCTTAGACTAGATCTGTGGAAGAACTTCTAATTTTGTAAATCTTAACTTTTCCTGGATCTGCAAATGACTATTATAGAGCAAGAGAAGTCTTTATTGATGGATGCCAATCATGTTGGTGGTTCTGCATCAAACATTGGTAAACATAGCAACATTTGTAGTTTTAATTTATTTATTGTATTTTGGTACTAGATTCTTATAGCTTCCCCTTTTCCACCTTTAATTTGAATGAATACTGCATAAACTCTGCAGTTGACAGGTTACATGTGATATTACACTAATCCAAAATCGAGAATTGATGTGGGGAATACATATTATGGCCTATTACGAGCAAATTGGGTTTAACAACCTTTGAGAATATTACTTCCACAGAAGCTGTCAGATCACTATTTTAACTGGATCAAGACACTGTGGAAAAGAAATCATTACCATGTTTCTGGCATTCTTTTTTATAGATACTAGTGGTTCTCCAACCCTTGGAGTAGTTTACAATCGTGTCGGAAGTTCTGTTGACATGACCATTTGAATGGCACCTGCTGAAGCATAATGACACTTTGTGCAGCCTGGAGTGTTGATGGCACACAAAATGAAGCCAAAAATTCATAATCTGAAACTAGTGTTGAATCAGAGGGGTAAAAATAGTTATAAATGGTAGATTTAACGTTTTATAAGGAAAGAAGTGGGAACCCAGATCTTTTGTTGTAATAGCATCCAATGCAAGAAAGTGGGAGGGCAAAAGAAAGAAAAAAGAGAATTGAGGACTGAGAGCTCCCTTACAGTGATTTCGACCTTCAAATTGTTTTTGCCATTCACTGGTTCTTGATGCAGTTCACAGCCTCCCATTGTTAATAAGCTAACAGTTCCCCTGTCATCAATCTGGTGGATATAATTTCTTTCTTGGGGGTGATACTTGAGTTAATTGAATTATATTATCCACTTGTCTCTATATATATTTTGGGGGTGATACTTGGACACTGTATATTGTTTACTGGATTTTGCTGTCCTTCCACAAATATATGGCCTGTCTGGCCAACCATGCACACTTTGTTTTTCCACTTTGCAATGTCATCCTTCTAAGGATTTTCTTACAATCGACCATACTGGGTGTTTGATGGTAGGAAATATATGGCTGGATCTCCAATCAAGCTGTGTGTAAATGACGTGAAATGATGAATGTAAATGATATTTTCAGATTCATTTAGAGGAAACCTAATAGATTGGTTCTGATGTTCTTAGTGGGCCTCAAGCCTGATTGGATCAAGTTGGTAAGAGAAACGTTTCAGAATAAAGCTTGATCAATACAAAAGTTCAAAATAAGGGCGAGGAGCATGTTTGAGCATTATCAACAGGATGCAGTAGCTGATGAAGGGCGTAAGGGTGCTGGCACTATGTCAGCACCCAATTTTCTGGCCACCATGGTTCAGCACTACCATGCAACCCTGTGATGTCTCATTTAGTGGGCCTCAAGCCTGATTGGATCAAGTTGGTAAGAGAAACGTTTCAGAATAAAGCTTGATCAATACAAAAGTTCAAAATAAGGGCAAGGAGCATGTTTGAGCATTATCAACAGGATGCAGTAGCTGATGAAGGGCGTAAGGGTGCTGGCACTATGTCAGCATGAAATTTTCTGGCCACCATGGTTCAGCACTACCATGCAACCCTGTGATGTCTCATTTAGTTGTCAGCCATTGGTATATATTACACAGCTAGTTATGTAGCCAATTTTTTGTAACTGTGGTTCTTGCATTACATTCTTGTGAAGCCTTCTATCTGCTTTTCGCATACTCTTCTGGGCTATAGAAGCAAGTACAAAATTATTGTTTTACTTTCTAGTTGGTTCTTATTTAACTAGGAAAAGGTCATCTTAACCTGTCTCATTTATGTTTCTCTGCTGTTTGTTATATTGACTGTGTTTCTGTTTGCTTTGCCAATTCATGTTCAATTCATCTTCACTAATTCTCTTTTCTGTGACTACCGCAGCATTGGATAATCATTCCAGAGCAATTGATTCTTCTGAGACTACATCTGGGGGTACAAAACCAGCTCATGTATATAATGTCTTTTTTGATCCAAAATTCTTGAGCAGTGTCCTGTGATCGGGAATAATGACCATGTTCATGCAATACCATTAACATGTGTGTGATTGTTTTTTTTCAAATGCATGATACAATCTGTCTTATTTAGAACTCCTTTCCCCCCTTAAGCTTCATTAATCATTTAATTTATTTTACTCTTCAGTTTTTCAGTATAATTGATTTTAACACAAAATCATTATGCATAGTTCTGTAACTGAAAATTATGCTGAAGTGGCAAATATACAAGCACTTTAATGCACACTAACCATTAAAAAGTGTAAGTTCTATTACTCTGTTACTAAAAATGTACCAGGTTCGTGTATCAATCAACATGTATTTGCAACTCTTTTATCTGCAGCATCACCTCTTTTGTTTTTTTCTTTGTATGATCTATTTCATAGATACACTACCATTTCTAAACAAACATGCTAAGCTTTATGTATGCTTCATTTGTTTGGTATAGTTGAACTTCTTGGTGCTAGTACCATTTATAGTATTAAACTGAGATCATGAAGGTCGTGAAATATTGTCCTCGTTTAAAGAGCTAAAATTGCTCGTCATATTTTCTCTATGCTATCTATTGCCTGGCTCAGGTGGACATTTTTGGTTTGGCGCTACAATATAAATCAGAGATATGATCTGGTCTTATTAATAAAAAAATTATATGCCCACTTGGTGTTAAGTTTTTTCTAGTTGGTGTAAGTAAAAAGGATATATTTTTGGGTGTTAATTTTTCTCTTTTGTTATTGCTTAACATACTTAAGTCGGGCTTCTTTTATCTATCAACTACAGCTTGTGGACATATAGCTAGCAGCTAGTCCAAAACAATCCAGTTTCACCAGCTTATTATTTGTTGTACTGGAAAACATTTTTTACAGAGATTTATCTATTAGAATGTATCACTTAAATTTGAGGCAGAAAAGGTAGTCACTGTTCTCTGAAGTCTTGCATGCACTAAATGTTTTTGACAATATTCGTTTTCCTGTTTTGCTTCAGGATGCGAGTTAGAGAAGAAAGCTTCAAGTAGAAGAGAAGTACCTGGCAATGCTTTGAGTAAATATCAATCTGTGACAAAATTTGTTGAACATGGCCTAGTCAATAATCAACATCATCGAAGAGGTAAGTTCGCTTAACTGAGTCTGTAGAGGCTGTTATTATAGGCATTACAATAGGATAATAGATTCTTCAATGGAGATCTGTTTTGTATTATTTCTCTAGCAGGAAAAAAATATGTTGGTTTTGAATTAACAGTTTTGTTACTGAAATATTTTATCTGTCTTGCATGGTTATCTATAGACCATTTTCCAAGAATATGAAGGGTGTTCCATAGTGTGTTCAGACTGGCTGGTCCACCAGTAGAGTTAGTGCTGGTATGGACAGTATCAAATCGCACAGGCTGTCAGAAAGAAAGAAGGAAACAGTGAAGGAACTAGAGGGACTTACTGGTTTAGATTTTTTTTTTTTTTTGCAGGATTTGGAAGGTCTGATGCCTTCTTCTCTACTTTCCCACCTTAGGTTTAGCATTAAACCTTAAATCTAACCAGTTGACTTAAATATTTTTTTAAGAGTTAAATGGATTAGTAACAATTTACTCAAGTGAAACAACTCAGTTCTAAAGGGAGAATGTCCTAATAACAAATCGGTTCTCGACCAGTATCCATCAGAACTGATTGGTATGTTCACTCTTCAAAGAATATAGTCCCACATTTTTTCAGTATAGGCAGTATGGATTGGCATTTTAATCCTTCTTAATGTCATTGTTTAAAAATAAGATCTCTGAGTTGAATATTGGAAACCTCATTTCCTGTTGGGTAGATAATGCAGTTTCCCTCATAACCCATATTATTCAATGCCGACTATTATAGAATGCTTCAAACTTCGAAGTGTTATTTGTTCATACCATAGTCATATGCAACTATGTAGCTTACACATTTATCCATCACATTTCCTGAAGCCCCAGCTCCGCTTGCATCCAAAATTTACTACTCACGTGGAGACCATCATCTCCGATGGGAGCTTTGCCACCTTTTCCATGAAGCATGTGCAAAAGAGCATGGCAGAGAATTTCAGTGTCCGGAGGAAGCACAGGAGAATGACATGTTATCTTCACAGATCTCTTCTGGTAAATTGCCTCATGGAACAGTCAGAGATGATGTCGCTCCAAATCAAGGTATGAAAAGGATTAATCTTTTTTCTAGAATATGACAGCAGACTCTACCTTTATTGCTTTAAAGCTCAATTTTCTTTTTCAAATTTGAAGTCAAAACAAATATGACACTTCTTACCTCTGATTGTCAGTCAGTGTTTTGCTATTCATTGTTTTATTTCGAAAGATTAGTAAAAGTTAGCTTTTTGTGTCTGGAGCAACTTGAGTAGTTGAGGTGTTCTTTAATAAGAATGTTCTTAAATGAGTCTTCAAGTAAAAGAAACCAGTATCTCCAAAAGCTTCAGTGATTCCTTTGGAGATATTAGACAGAAGTATTAGTCTGCCTAGAAATATTAACTTCTTTCTTTATGTACATTTTACTTTTAACTTCTTTACAAACACAACCAAGCCTCTCAGATACTGGTGTCATTTTACATGGATCTTTCTGTCCATTTGGTTCTAACAAGGGTTACGGTTTTATATGTCAAAAAGTTATTATATTTGTTGCCTTGCTTCTTAATAATTCAGCACAAGCTTTGAAGCAGACTTAAAATTGAATCTGTGTCAGTAGATCAGGTTAAATTTGAGGCATCAATAAACTGAAGGTTCTTTTGAGTACATCTAAATTACCTTAAAATGATAGTACCTTGTCTTATAATCAATTAGATTTATTCTCAGTTTGCTACAGTTTGATTATTTCTTATATATCTTTTTTCGGTAAGACCAGTTGTCGTCTCAAAGTTTAACTTGACATAATCTTACTTTCTATCATTTTGACAAAAAGGTGTGGTGACGGTGCATCAAAATAATGACCTTTTTTATTTTATGTTTTTGTTTATGCTTCTGTATGATCATAGATGATCATGTTGAAGTTTAATGCTAGTTTTCCTTGGGAGTTAATCTTTTGTTTTTTTTTAATGAGAATATAGTAGGGATGAAATCTGTTTAGAATTATGAAAACCTTAGATAAAAAATATCTGAATTGAAGACTAAGATTGATATAATCTAATTAATCACAATGAACATGTTATGCAAGTAAACTAAAAGAAGCTACCTACATGATTTATTAAACAGCTTATCAAAGTAATCCAGTTATCTTTGTTTGATCTCGTGTTTTTGTTTTCTCCTTCTGTGCATCTGATTTTATTGGATCCTTTTTTGTCTCTTTAGTTAGTTTCTAATCTCCATCCTTAGTATTTAACTTGCATGAGATTCATACAACTATACTTGGTACTGATTTTTCTAGTTTCTTTCTAACTCGACACTTTTTGAAATTCATTATAATTTGGTTACCTAATTTATTATGAGGTATATCATGTATGATTACTTTCTCATAATTCTATCAGCTTCATTTCTAGTGAATTTATATGTTATTAAACTATCATTGTCTTGACAAATTTCTCAGGCTTTAAAAGGAATAATATAATTAATATTGTCTCTCTAAAATAAAAAAAAATGATCTTCACAACATGTGTCAGTAAAGGTTTTAAGTTTTGGTGGAAGCAATGTACCTAACTATTTCAGCTGGTTTCTGTCGGATTTTAGTAGATTCAGCTAGTCCAGCGGTTTCATACAGTTTTGATATGTTTCAGTTGGAATTGATCGGTCTCAATAAATTTTTTCCTCATTTTGTTGACACTGTCTGAATTTGATCAAACTCGACCAGCAATGGTTAGACTTAATTATTCCAAGCACTTGGAGATATTTTTCTTGCTTTATCTTTTAAAATTTTTGGTAGTTAGCAATATTTACATCACTCTTAAAAAAATTCATCCTTTTTACTTAAATGTCCACAAACTAGCCAATGACTTCAGCGATGAGCCATTAACAATGAGTACTAGCATATATCTTACCTCATTTTAGCATATCTTATTAAACCTTAAATGTCAGTCAAGAAACTGAGGAGCAACAGTTCAGGTGTTAACAATTTCATTCATCTAGTCAAATAAAGTTGTACTTTTGTTATGCATAATATGGCACTACTAGGTAGTATATATGTAATGTCTTAAAATTGGTACTTCATACTTCATAGTTATATCATTGAAGTTTGAAGATTGACTGACATGGTTGACAATTCATGGTGCCCACGGTGACAAGCTTTCGGCCAAAAGTCCAGATACTGGACCTAAACAATGGTCTGAAGTTGTCACTTAGGTCTGTTTGTCTTGGCTAGATTGTGCCCCACTGAATAGTTTTATAACATGTAGTCTCAAATTAAAATTTATATATAACAAGCATATGTATCACTTCTTATGGAAAATTTTATCATTTCAACCATTTAAGGTTCAATAAAAGCTTGTTCTTATGAAATGAAACAATTCCAAATCTAGATTCTAGTCATTCAGATAAAAATTATGTATGATCAGTAGTTGGAGCAAATGTAAGTTGTATATTGCAAGGTTTACTCAGTTAAAGTTGAATGGAGTTGCTACTTATTGCAGGCAAGAAAAAGTATAACAAATAAGAAATCTACTATGCCTCTTCGCTTTCATTCTTTTATACAAGTGCCATATGGTAATCATAAGGTTTATGAGGCTGAAGACATTCCAGACCTTGGTTGATTTTAATTTGTCATAAAAGTAAGAAAAGCAGATCAAGGATTAATCAGTGATCAACTACAAATAGTGTTGAATATACTTCTTTGATGTTATTCATGTTGTTACTTGCTAGTTTGCATGTGGTTCCTGTTCATCAATTTCTCGACCAATCATTATCTTTGGTGAGATTATGACATTATCCAAGTCTGAGAACCAACGATCTGTTTGTTCCGTATCGTACATGGGTAAGACATTTATTTAGACATGCCTTCTGAGTTTTTCTTTTCTTGCATAAGAATTTTGATTAAAGGGTTACAAATTGAGAAGATAGTGCTTACTCCTCATATATCACTAACTTCTGAGTATCGTTGAATAACCAGAAAGATGCATGCGATTTGGCTGCTGTTCAAAGCCCTGATCAGATTCTGGCACAAACTTCAGACCTATGCTTTGGAAAAAATCATGATCACCATCAACTATAAGCTTCTCAAACCAATTTTGTTACATCTTCCAAAACCTTAGGTGCCTGCAGCTGCTGCTTTAGCTCCGGCAGGGATGATGAGAACCAGAATCTTTTGACACCATACTCCTCATAGGAACTCAGGTAGAACTGTTGCCAATCTTCCACTCTAATCTGACTTTGGAAATCAGAAATTGATATACATATAAAATGGCATATAAACGTCTTATTTTTTTCTATTCTTGAAGCTTCTCTAACTACCTCCATTATCTGATTTCTTTTGCCAAAATTGATTACGAGCCATAGGTCACTTTTTTCTGTGTGCAAGCTCGAGTTCTATACCGATGTGTCTATGTTCCAACATGATCGTGTGTCATTTTCGTTCACCATGACCTTAGAATGTGACCTCACCTTCCAGTAACAGGACAGGGTTGATTCCTGTTGAGAAAATTATGATGACTTTGAGTAGGACCAATCGCATGATGGATATGTGGAAGACACATTTTGTTGCTAGCTGATTCTATAACTTCTTCATTTTCATTTATAATTCAACACATTCTTCGTATACAGGATATGAATGTACTATTTAAATGGAAACTCCCTTACTAATAGTTAAGCTTTACTGGCCACATTTTCTTTTATGGTAAACATCATTTAATTGAAAGAATAAGAGACTGCTGTGCCCATCGGCATATTCTGGGTCTATTCCAGATCAACACTTAGAATGTTGACCTAAGTTTACATGGAGAGTTTCCTGGCCATTTGTTTATCACATAATTGACTTGGGAGCAAATTGGGCATGCTAATGACAGAGGTCCAACATCAGTTGAACAATTGTCGCAAATAATCTGTTCTGTATTGTTGGCCAATATGCTGTTAGGGTTTTTTTTTTTTTTTGACCTGTGTTGGACTGGAATAGACAATTAATGCTTCACTTTTTTTCTTTTACCTATTTTGCCGCTCATGGCTGTTCACTTAGCTGTCATGCAAGAGTGCATTTCATTTTGTAGTTTAAATTTTGTACCAATCTATCTTAAATATATCTGTGAAGCATAACCTGCTGATTGTTTTCTAAATTAAATTACTTTTTGCAAATTAATCTAATACTGGGTTTCTCCAAAGTCATTTCAATTTGAATCTTGATTCCTACTATGATTTTGGTAGAGGATTTCTCCATTTGACATTCTTTTTTACGTTCAGATACATGAACAACAAAGCTAGCAGATTGAATTGTCCCGACCGCTAGCTGTCTCCATATTTTGGTTCCTTGAAGAGATCATTATTTTGTATACCTCCAGTAATTTGTAAAGAAATGGTCAGGTGCACAGCAAAAAGTTGGTTTTTGGTCTCTCACTATTTGGTATACAAGTTCAATTTTGTTTACATCCCCAATGACCTCCTTCTCATTGACAGTGTAAATCCAATTATGTTATATATAGAAAAATGATCTCTGCCTGCATCTTGCAAAATGTGCTTCATAATTCTGCAGCAGAATGTGTAAATCCAATTCTGTTATATATAGAAAAATGATATCTGCCTGCATCTTGCAAAATGCGTCCTCATAATTCATAGCAGATGTTGAGTTGTCTTGACTGAGCTGATTCCGATGCCTAATGACATGTATCCTCATTTTTTATTGTTTAATTAGGACCAACATGCATATAAGCTTTTCTGTCCTCACTTCTCATGAATCGTGTTTTTTTTTTTTTTTTTGTCTTTTGTTGTTGTTCCGTTGTTATTTTGAATAAAAACCATTCAAAAAATATTTAATTATATTTTTCTAATGGCACTTTGGAGAAGAAGACATCATCTCGAATTGGTTGCTTTCGAGTGTGTGCGTTCAAACTAAATCATTACGTAACTGTGAAATTTTCGTCATATATAAAGTTTCAAATGTTAAGAGTATAAAATGTTAACAAAAAGTAAATGAGGATTGCCTTTTTCTCCCTTCGCATATTCCGTAAATAAATTAAAATACAAGCATATAAAAGCCTATAAATACTGATTACGGAATCCATTTAATAAATAGTATTTTTGCTGGCCGAACCCCCGATCGAGCTTTACGTGTGCGGACGGTCGAGATTAGATCCGCCAAGATCTTAGCACTTCTTGTACATTAGTTTTGATGTGTCGATTCGACGATTACGCCTCCCCCCCCTATGTTGATGATACCTTCGGCTCGGGATGAGTACTCCCTCTCCAAGTTCATCAAGATCTTAGCCGGTATCAGATCTCCGAAGCAGTTCCAAGCCATCCATTCCTCCATCACCAAGCTTGGATTCTCTCGCTTCACCGTTCTGGCGACCGGCTTGATCGATCTCGCTCTCAAATGTGGGTCCTTGGACGACGCGGACAAGCTGTTCGACGATATGCCCCACAAGGATGTCGTCGCGTGGACTTCCATGATCATCGGCCACGCACGCCACGGGCAGTTTGACAATTCTGTCTCTTGGTTCCGGGCAATGCTCGCCAGTGGCGCGGTACCGAATTGGTACACTTTCTCCGGCGCTTTGACCGCTTGTTCTGGCGTTGGAGCTGAGGCCCTGGATTACGGTAAGCAAATCCATGCTCAGGTGCTTAAGTCGAGCGTCCTGGGGCCAGTCGATCCCGTTGTGTACAATGGGTTGCTTGACATGTACTCCAGTTGTCGGTGTGTCTTGTTTGCTCGAAGACTATTTGGTTCCATGACGGTGAAAGGTCCTGTTGCTTGGAACACGATGATGTCTGGTCACCTGCGATGTGGGCAAGCTGAGGAAGCTTTGGAGTTGCTCATGTTGATGGTTGCTTATGGTATGAGACCCGGTGGCTTCACATATGCTATCTGTGTCGACGCTTGCACCGCTCTGGCCTCGATCAAGCAGGGACTTCAGCTTCATGCTTTGATCATCAAAAGTGGATTTGATTCAGATTTGGTTATCAGAAGCGGTTTGGTGGATATGTATTCCAAGTGCGGTTGCATTGGTTCGGCGAAGCTCGTCTTTGAAATGATGCCTTCAAGCGACCCGGTTCTTTGGACCACCATGATTTCGGGTTTTGGCAAGTATGGATGTGTTGGTGAGGCAATTACGGTGTTTGAAAAGATGGTTGAGCTGAAGGTCAAACGTGATGGAATCACATACCTTGCAGTTTTATCTGCCTGCAGCCATGGGGGGCTGGTCAGTGAAGGTTGGCGCTATTTCCAATTGATGTTTGAGGAAGAAGGCGGCGCCGCCATTGCAGAGTCTGAACATTATGGATGCATGGTCGATCTTCTATGCCGAAGTGGATGCTTGGAGGAAGCTCTCAGCTTCATTGAACACATGCCATCAGAACCAAGCGTTGCTGTTTGGAGTACATTGCTTAATTCTTGTAGGATATATGGTAACACCAAGCTTGGTAAGCTGGCTGCTTCTCGGCTATTTAAACTGGATCCAGAATTCCAGAGCAATTGGGTTATTCTCTCCAGCATACATGCGGCACAAGGCGAATGGGATAAGACCTGGAAGTTAAGAGAAAGCATGAAGGGTGAGAATGTGAAGAAAGAACCAGGGTGTAGTTGGATTGAGCTTGGTGATGGTGTACATGTATTCCACACGGCCGACGGGTCTCTTCCTCGGGTGTGTGAGATCGTCCGGACTCTGGATGCACTGAAGAAGGATTTGATCATCCTACATGTGGAGAGATAAGTCATCCTGTGATGATAAACCAACCTTATAGCTACAGCTACAGATGAAAGGTCGACATTTCTCCCATCTATCACAGCTCTTGAAAAATAGAAGAAAACCATCTCTCTTGATTTCTTCATCAATTGGCATTCTTCAGAGGATCTTTATAGTGCGGCATATGCGGAAGCTAAATTGAATAATCCTTTTAGCACCATATCATGAAATGACCAACTAGCAATATAAGTGTTGCTAACTTGTTCTTGCTTTTTGCATTTGCGGCTTCTACACTGATTACTGAGGTGTAGTGGGAGGTAAAACTATGTGTATAATAATATTTATGCATCATGTCTCCGATATTAATGTGTAACTATTGATAGAAAAATTGAAGTGTATCTGAATCTTAGTTTTAGGATTAGCCACATCTGAGATGACGAGGGCACTGTTCACCTCATTATTTTTCTGTCACATTGATTGATTATTTGTCATGTCCACAGTTAAGGGAATGATGAAGAATTTCATCCACATTTGCTTTTGTACCATTTATATATGTCGAAATTATAGTTTTGTGTGTCGGTCTTCAGTATGCTAACCAAAGACATGATGAAATCAGACGTGTATTTGCAGATAAAGGCTACCGCAGTTGAATCAGCTAAGTGTCTCAGTGCCCAAACAACGATATGAATATACCTGAAAAATTTCTATCATAGAGGTTTGACTCGACTCGGACTGCTAGGTCACAAGTAAACCAGACTATTTGGATGAAGAAGTCAAAATTTGCGAAGCAGAACACAGTATGCCACCAATACGGGCGTCGATATCCTCTTTTCAGAATCCAGTTTCTAAGAGGATTTAACATATTTGCCTGCACTGAGTTAGTTCCCTTCAATCCCAGCCACGCATCAGCTATTCTGTTTCATAAATTTTTGAAATGCGAAGTTGAAACACTTGGCATTGTTTTCAACATAAGTGGTCTCTTTGTGGAGGTGATAACCACATCGCAATGGAACCCAGCAGCATCAGAAATAAACGCAACACAGATCATTACTCTTACCTACACAAGCAGCCGTGATACGACGTCACACCGTAGTTCCCGTTATAATACGACGTCACACGTCACACCGATACACAAGCAACCATGCAATACCATCAAACACTAGTGATTCTTGCAACCATGCAATACCATCAAACACTAGTGACGAAACGATAACATTTAGAAGGAAACCAAAAACAGTCCATAAAAGATCAAATAACCTCAAACAGTTGTGGAAATCCAACTTTGATCCTCTACTTGAATCTTTTCCATTGCCGTAGTTCCCGTTATAATAGAGCATCCATCCCCTTTGAATGAAGCTTCGTGGACGGATGGCAATTGTCGGTTATGTTGCTTGTGGGCGTCAGATCTGATCTGAACATTCTTTTCACATCATGCCTGACTGTTGTTGGAATCATCTGATGAATGAATTCTCTTGGGCACAAACAGTACAGCCCCTTACAAAGCCCACATAACAGCAAATATCTGACCACCAATGATGATCAAGAGAGATGAAAGGGGGGTGAGGAGGAGGAAAATAGAACTGAATGGGGTCCTAAACATTTACAGAAACCCCCCCTCCTTGCGGCCTTCTACACGGCGACATGGCCTATCCAACTAAATAAATCATAGAAGAACGAGAGAAAGAGATGGGGGATGACCGGCACTCTTCACCAAAAAGAGATGTTTCAACAGTAGCCTCAATTGGCTTATAAGAAGTCAAATGATTTGGTGGCTAATCAAGCAGGAACCTAATTACATCACTTAGTGAAATTATTCCTTCTACTCGCTTGCTGCCAGCCTCAACAATTATGACGCGTCGCACCCCTGTCACCAACCAAAGATGGGGCGTAAGATAACAGACACATGAAAACTAACATCACACTGACCCATATCATACCAGGATTTGCTAATTTCTCCATCACTTTTTGCAAAGGATCAGTGCGGAGGCACATCTGGCATCTCTGACCGTTGAAAAACCCATTCGGTGAGTTTGCATCTTGCCCTAGTTGCAGTGCCTAATTTCGGAATAGAAAGGAGACCAGTAAAGTCCATTCGGTTAGATCATCGAGTATAGAAATATAGGGACATACTACTATCAAGAACCATGATCATTTTACATCGCTTCATATAACAGCAATGGAAGTCCCTAGAATGTTAAAAAAATGACAAAAGCTTTTAGTACAATGTTTCCCAAATTCCAGATATAACATAGTGCCACTGATTGTTACTAGGGACCCAAAGCACACCTTTAAATTTGCCTTGGTTTTCTACTCGCACCTCATCCAGAGAGATTTCCAAGAGGCATATTGAGTTTAGCTTAAACAGTATTTGATCAACCTTAAATACCTCCACTAAAGAAATGAATAAACTGCAGGGATTAAATGGAAAATTGCACTCTTAAAAAGGTGATCTAATATACCAAACGAGAACCTAAATTTTAATTTCTTTACATCGCTTCCTTCCAATCACATCGCAAGAGTTAGCACATAATGGAAAATTCAAGGCTGTCTGTTATGAAAATAAAAGCCGTTTAACCTACACTTATATGTATCAAAGAGAGAAAGGGTGGTTGACATTTAATCTGTTGGTGTTGTAACCCAAAATTTAATCGGTAAAAGATGACAATCAGTCATTCATAGTCAATTCACTTGATGAGGATATGACGAAAAAGTTGAAAATTGGCATCTAGGCACTTGTAGAATAGTGAGGACTGCATTCACTAAAACACCACACCCAAGAGTTGCCTGTCGTAAATTTACATGACCTTTGTCCTCCTAATGGAACAACTTTTAGGATCCTAAAGTATTATTGTTATAACTGAGGGAGATGAATTTCTCACAACTGGCATTTGCTACTATATAAGGCTGTTGTTTGGTGAAATCCATGGCCACCATAAGCTGGCAATCAACTACCACGTGCATGTTCATCTTTTCCTCATCAATCAAGGACATGAGATCAGCTGGACAAGGACCTTGTGATCCTTTGAGCATGCCAGACTATGATCATTAATTCAATTTGTGTTATGAACTTCATATCAGTCACCCCTCTGCAGACCATTCAAGGCCTATTATACCCCAGTATACCCATCAATCTTCTTATCCTGGTTAAATCACAGCTGCCATGGCCTCTCAAGTCCCCAATAGTATTCTGTTTAAATCACAGCCATTCTACTCTGGCCTCTCGAGTATCTGAGAGTGATGATGGCATGTTGGCATGGTTTTTACTCAAATAATGGAATGCTGATGAATAAATAAAAGGATAATTTCTACACATTTACCTGATGAATACTGATCTCATCAAGGTGTATCTGTGCATAAATTCTGTCTTTAGCCAAAGCTGTGATGTCACTGCAGATACAACAGAAAACTCCCCCATTCACCAAACAAAAAATAGAAGGAAAAAAACACTGGAAATGCAGAACTGGCAATTTGCCATACCTTCTGGAGTATGTATCCACCAAAGAGTCATTGTCATCAACTATGGGTATTGAACTAACTTCAGCTGTAGACAACAGAAGGCCCTAGAATTCATTAGAAACTTGATATGCAATTTATGTACTTGCAAATTTATAGATAAGGTTAATGTTACCTTTGAGGTTAGAAGTGACATCAAAAAGCTCAAAAGTCTAGAACAAAAAGGCATGTTGATACCAGGCTCAAAATAATGCATTCTTAAGTTAACAATAAATTCTTCATCGGCATGATCAACCCTCAAAAAGTAACAAAACCTAACACCAGTGAAGAACCAAAATTTCACCTAAAGCATGTTACTAAAGCAGAAGGCTTTAAAGAAATCAATCAAGAAGTTCACTTGAACCACATTATAAAAACCAAACCAAATAATTTATCACCTAAACATAAGGATCAATCTCCTCAACTTCAATCCATCTAAATTTGGCCCCAGACCCACTGTGGACAGACAACAGATTACTTGCATATAGGATACTAAAGAATCATTCAATTTGGTATAGCCAAATCAAACTTTTACCACTGATCATCCAGCTAGAAATAAAACAAAAAAAGATATAGAGCAACTGAAATCACACCATAAAAATGACCAACCATTAGAAAATAAAGCAAGATACCACACCAAAAGCAAAGCAAAAAAAAGAAAAGATATGTTAAAGCTAGAGCAGTGGAGAAGATTTTGCAACAATTTACAAATCAGATAATAACATGCTAAAAGTCCACCTTGAACCAACAAAGAAAGAGCCAAGCTGAGCGATGCATTTGGTCTTAACATAGCCAATGGACGCTCACTTTGATCTCCAATTCGAGGAACCCATGTACCCAATGGAATTTTGCAAATTGGTTGTTGTAAAATTGGTAAAGAACTGGAAGAATGTCTAAAGTGCCTGCAGATACCTGGAAGTTGAGAAGAAAAACTGTCAAAGGTCCATATTAGACCATCAACATAGTGTACAATGATGTGACAGACACACACAACAAACAAGTCATTGCTTACATCGTAGGATTCCTGAAAGAGAAGCAAGATGCAACAATTGTGGAAATGCTCCATCTTGAACTGTTGAATGGATAATTGGAACTGTTGACACTTTATTTTGCACAATCTTCAGAGCTACATCTTTCAAAGACTCATAGGGACCAGCCTAGAGAAAAGATTAGCAATTTATAATGAGTTTAATATGGTATTTATGTATAGAATCATACAAAAAACCATCAGGACAATCCTAGACAAAAGAATAGCACTTTCTGATAAGTTCAATATAGTATCTGACTTTATGATAAGTTCAATATGGCATCTAAATATATAAATGCAACAATAAGTGTGACACAAAAAAAAATAACACTAACTTTAAGAATATATCTTAAAAGCCCCTTATGCTGCAATTAGCTAAGGTAATCATTAAGAAAGGTCAAAAAAGTATAGTATTATATTTCACAATAAAACAAATCTAGGCCAACAAGAACATAACAAAATTGTGATCTTTTACTATACTGTCAAGGAATTATTATTTGACCAAGATATAATGTTTGAACACACAAGAAATTCTCATTTATTGTTTTTCATGAGCACTCTATTTTCTCAGATATGAGGGCATTGCACACATCTACTAAACATTCTCTGAAGTTACTGTCTAGTGTCAGTTTACTACAGAATGTTTGCATTCTGATAACTAGGATTATCCAAATATTATTATAGAAGCTTGCCTCATCTAATTTATTGCCAAAAATATGATGCTAATTATTTATGGTGTTTTAAGCTTCAGATTATGCTTTCATGAAAAACTATATTTTAAAATGTATCATGAATCATGTGATGATACATGCATATTTATGAATATGATGAATGGAAGGAAAAAAGAATGAATGAATGAACAAATAGATGCTTTCCTGATGAAACAAAAAAAAAAAATCAATGCAATATCATTTGGATGATATATATAGATTCCCTACCAATGGCAGATAGACTAGTGCTAGTAGCCAGGAGGGTGATTCCTTTAGGAACTAGTGATCCCTTAGACGTCATCTACACAATTTCTCCATCAATAGTTGGGAAGAAAATGTCCCAACACTTTTCTGTTGAAGATTCAGTCAACCATTGGGATCTATCGAGTGTCCGACCTTAATGCCAATATTGGATGAGATGTCAAACATCCGTTAACAGTAAGGTTCATTATTTTAAACTTTTAAAATTAAGGTTCTGTTAGCAGTAAGTGCTCATTATTATAGGCCTAACAAGCTAGTCAACCTTTAGTTTCCTCTTTCAACATAAAGATAAAACAAACAAAAGATTTAGTTTGAAAGTATAACTAAATGAGACAAAACAACACGATAACTTACGTGTATTATGCATCTTTGAACTGGTCTCCCATGCTCATCCAACTGCCTGTAAATTTGCTGTTTTCCTTCTTTCCAAGCAGATATTGTGTGTGTCTCAAGTTCTTCCTCTGTTAGATTTGAGCCATGATTTCCGAGCTGCAAATGACAAAAGTTCATAATTCATAATGAAAACATAGAAATATCAGAAGGAACTAGAAAAAAGCAAAAGAAATAAGAGAAACACCTAGAACAAAAATCTGGCACTGAACCTAGCAAAGGAAATTTTTGTTTGACCCAAAGAATGCATAATGCCTATTCTTTGAGTACAACAGAGTTCACTGAACCAAGGCAATTAAAATAACATTTAAAAAGAAAACATTTAATCCATTGAGAATAAGCTGTTAGGGAGAATTTCACTCAAAAGATCTTGCTTAACCAAACAACTACCACTCTGAGCATGTATTATTACTCGTTTGATCTAATAATTACAGAAGCAATTGTCGATAACAATGACAACAACATACATAAAGCATCTACAATTATGCTTATAGATCACATGCCCCACTAACACCCTCACATAGGGTTTGAAAGATTCGAGAGTGAAAGAACAAAGTTTAATGTAGCACTTGGAAGGCCACAACATCGCACAATCCCACCCTGTTGCAGCACACTTTGAATCCATGGCAGGTAAGGAAAGACACAAGAGAAGGAGAAGGAAAAGGAGACAGAGAGCTTACGGCAACTAGGTTAGCCAAGGACTGACAGAGAGATGGTAATGTTCAATTAAAAAAATCAATTAGAAGCGTAAGTATACTAGTATAGAACAGAAGCTTTCGTGATGGGCATTCTTCCTTGTTTCATCTTTCTTCGTCCATAACCAGTTGGTTCCAGAGTTATGATTTCTATAGAAAAATAATCCTTATTTTTAATTTAGAACGAACTACCTTTAGAATTTCTGTTAAACAACATCTTAAAAATAATCGAATAGTCTGGCTAGACATTTAGATACATGATTCTATTAATCAAAGTCAGAACATTTATTTTAAAATAGAAGCAAACACTATAATAAAACTCAAAGGTAGCTAAAGTAAATGTCTTTGTCTCTACCATTTCATGATCTGATATCCAAGGACGATCATAGAAATATAGCTAACTTTAAACATGATGATTATTCAAACTACAATCATACAAAATGGTATCTAAGATAAACAGGGGCAGAAGATATTATATACACACCTCTCTCAGAATTAAAATAAAATCCAATGCACTGAGTACACCAACAAATCGTCCGCTGAAAGAATCCCACAACGGAGCCACGGATATCCCCTGAAGATGTCTTTATTAAGAAAAATTGAGAAAAAACATGATTCTGGAGAAACAAGCATCAGTATAAATGAAGTAATTGCAAACACTAGTAGGTTAATCCTTCATTTTTTGTTTCAAAATTTCAGTTTTAATTTAGGATGCAATTTCAGTGGTTTCTGATTTTTCAATACAATTTTAAGATTGACTTATTTCAATTCAAAATGATAAAAAAACCTGAGAAAATAATGAAATAAAAATCATTGAGGAAGCATTATATGGCTGAAAGCTAATATTAAATCCAATGGCATAGCATCAATTAACTATGATAGGATTTTAGAAAACAACACAATAGTGATGGAGAGCATACAGTAGCACAAAATTTCATTAGGACAAGTAAATAACTTTTAGTAGTTTGCTTCCTCTCACAATAAAATCCAGACAAATGAAGAAATTTCATCAATTAATAACTCATAATATGTACCTAAAAAATTAAATAATCATTATGGTTTATGCACCAACAATCTTTTACTTATATGTTTAGTGGTAATGACTTAGGCCTTCCAATTCACCATAGCTTGTCAGACAAGGACCTTGATGCCCCCAAATTTAAGTTGTTCTGATGCGCCTGAACCTTATTTGTGCATAAATATGTCAACACATGCAAAATTAGATATCTTCCTCTATTATATTTTGTACATAAACAAAGACTTGTAAAAGCCAGACTTAAACTTTGTAAAAGTCTAAGCCCTTGGCTTTTATGAAGAAAATCCTATATGCCACTTAAATTTGAGGGACAAAAGAATCAAGAAAAAATAAAGTAAATTAAAAACAGAATTGTGTGTGCTTAAAAAAAAATCTCTCTTTATTAGTCAAAGGCATGCCAGCCTCCTGCCAATCCAGTCAAAACCCAGATCTCTGTCTGACCTTCGTTTTAACATGAAGGTGTGGGCAACTGAACATGTTTGGCATGGCAACCTTTAATGTTACCATCGTCATTAGATAGTTATTTTCTGCACGGTAACTTCCTATCCAGCATTCATCTGTTTCCCATTCTTATTTTTCACAACATTCATATCTTAAGTTTAAGATGAAAAATTGTGATGCCAAATGAACCATCAGCTGATGCATCAATGCAAATCAAGGTGTTTCACCAGGTATGTGAAACTGTAAAAGGTCAGCCTATCTTACTATAAATAAGCATACAAAACTGAGCGAAAAACATTTTTTGCCATCCTGCAATAATAATAATTGACAGCCCAACATCAAAAAGTATATACCTGTTCATATAGGACATGAAAGGCCTGCTTCACAGGCAAATTAACATCAAGAGCAACGACCTGAGATTTAAATGAATGTTAAACCATTGGAAAATGTCACCTCAAATAGAAATAAGATAATTACAAATGAAGAATTTGTACTTTTCCTGACTCAGGAAGCAAATCATAAGCTGTATGTGCCGACAAGAATCCAGAAATACGATGGCGTGATATCTTTATATCAGCCTCCGAAATCCTAAGAGCAGCATCTTGCACCGTGCCATCTGAAACTGCCACCTGCTTAATACAACAAATTAATACACTAGAAAAACCAAAATTGATTAAATAATGACATATTGCATGAATAACAAAGCTTGTTATCAACACTTACCACATGCTGAAAGGCTTCATTGTCTACATCCATGCTCATTCTGCTATTAGGCGTCCGAGGACTTAATAATGGAGGTAGAGGATTAGGTTCCCGAGTTAGATATATATTGTTAACTATTCCATAGTTTCCCGTGACAGAAGGTTGACATTCATCATGCTTCCACTCACCATCAACATAAAATTTGTACTGCAATTGACAAGACAGAAGTGTAAATATGTCTATCCTAACAAAAAAATAGTTGAACAACTTCATAAAAGAATAAATCAAGAACATAAATCTCAAGTTACACCAGTTTTGTTATCCTATGACCAGAAAGATCATCAATATCCCCAATTAAATACCAACTTATAATTATTAAACAAAATAATTTAAAAAAGTCACTATTTTGCCAGCATTGAACTTGTTTCAATATTAGCACTTTGTCAGAAGGGTAATACCAACTGGTACGTACAAGTTCTACCGGTGTTTAAAACAATGGTAGAAATGGTCTAATACCAGAACATGCATGCAGAAGCACATTATTAAATGCATGAGCCAACAACAGTGTCACTTAATTCCATAATTCCAAGTAATACTGATATAAAAAATTTAAGCATGACCAAATTGTACAAAAATTATAACCCATACTTTAATCACAAAAAAAAACATTCAAAAAGAACCCAAGACTGACTAAAGAAATCACCCTAAGATACATAATGTAAAAAGGTGATGTTCCTTTGTATAAAAAGCAAACTTAAAAGCAGCTTCCAACAAAAACAGTGTATAGGCCAATTGTATACCTGATGTAATCCTGGTGCAAGGCTGCAAATAACCTGGAACACTCTTGGGCAGCCCTCCACGGGAGACATAGGTAGATATTCAGACCACCTGATGCATGTGATTTGCAAATTCGTCAGCTCAGTTAACAGTGAAACAATAATCTAGATGAACCACAAGTACTATAACCAAGCAGATACAAAGTCATAAAGGAAGCACATTATTTTTGACAGCCATTGCAACATGTGTCCCCACATTCTTGATTCAGAGTAGTTGGGTCTGAACTTCACCTGATCTTTAATTCCCGTATCAATCATAAAGACATAAACCATACAACTTCTTGAAAATTGTTGTGTTTTTTGGGTGTTTTCTAAAGTGCATCTGATATAAGTCTACGAGAAAGCTGTTCCTACAAAAGGTAAACCAATAGTTCCATCGCCAAGATAATGGCTGTTTGTGAATGCCACAGATTGCTTGATCAGATGAAAGAGTAATTTCATTAACATATCATTTGATCAGATGAAAGAGTAATTTCATTAGCATATCATTTGATCAGATGAAAGAGTAATTTCAATAACATATCATTTATCTAGTGAATCTTTCTTAAGACATTTTCCATGAACAAAATTTTTAATCCAATTCGCCTGCATCATTGGATACTGTGCTTGAGTAGCAATGGACGGAACTGGCTCATATTTTCTTTTCCCTTTCAATACTAGCTTCATTAGCAATGGTGAAAAGAACAACTAAATTTGAATACAATGATCAGGCAAGCAATTTTTGTTTAAGAATAAATTAGAACTTGATTCTCATATATAAATTCAAGCTTGCACCAAGACAAAATAAACATAGATTCATAGCTTATAATCATAAAAAGACATCAATGTTAATTCAATGCAGTAAAAAGAAAAAGTTCAAAACTAACCTTGTAAACGAACCAGTTAGGAAGACTCTTCTCCCACCATAAGGCCAAACAAACCGTGTTGGTACCAGCATAGCACCAGCAACACCAGCTGCCTCTTGTGAAACTTCTGTGCCTGGAGCAAACATTTTGTCCAAGCCCCTCAAATAAACCAATCTCAAGCAGTACGCAGGCTAACCTCCTTTTGCCGCCTCACCAATAACACACAAATGCAATCTCCTGCCTCAAGTCAAAATCACCAACATCCCACCACCTTCTACTCGATTTTTACTGTTCGATATCAGAAACAAAAAACGAGCAAAGAGAGACCATCGGTAATATAAGTTACTTCCTGCAACGGGATCCTCCACAACACGCGCAGAGGACCCCTCAGTGATCACACATCCCACGCCAGGAGGCCACGAAACGCCCAATATAGCATCAAATCACCACAAAGCCGGCTGGAAAAGGTATCTTCCAACTCAAATCTCACTTCCTAAAACACTTCTTAAAGCAAAAAGAAAGCAACCAAACTCTACAATTGCAACCAGAGCAACCACTTCCAAATCCCCTAAACTCCAAATCTGACCACCATCCCCGATTCAATCCAAGCTCTGACCTCAGCAGGGCCTTCGACTCCAACAATCAAACAAAAACACAAGCGAGATCCACGAAATAGAAAGAAATTGATCGGATTACCAACTAGCCCTAGAAACAGAAGCAACCAGAAAAATGGATCTCCGGACACCGATTCCACGATCACACAAGAGATTCCGAGATGCCAAATCCGAAACCCTAATCCTAAGGATAAGGGTCGACAAATCTCACCGTATTCCACGACATCGGCTCGATCCTCGCGGAGAGAGGAAGTGGCGAAGGGAGAGAGAGAGAGAGAATGGCGACGAAAAGGGAAGAGGGAAGAAAAGAGGATCGGCGAAAGAGCGAGAGAACAAAAACGGAAAGCAAAAATAGCAAATAAAAATTAATATGCCGTCCTTTTCTGGGGTTCATGTTGGTGGTGAAGGGCAGCAGAGAGAGAGAGAGACAAATGGTAATCGGGCAGCGCTTGATCGGGCGATCAAGACCATCAATTCTAGATCGTGTGGTCTGATTCTCCGCATTTGTGGGCCCCATTTCGACTGACCGAGATTCTTGGGCTCTTGGGCCGGTTAGAGCACATCGAACCGGTCCGGCCTTCGGTCCGTTATCTTGCAGCTTTGCTTTCCTCTCTTTAATGGCAGGTTGTGGCCCCCGAGCTGGAGAACAGTTTGGTGAGAGCTGATGTTGTTGGACTCCGCCATCATTTGCCGCCTACGGGGCTCCTCTGATCTGCTCACCGTTGCCTCCTCCCACGCCGCGCTCCTCAAGTGGGGCGCCCTCACCGCCTCCGTCTTCAACCATCTCATCAACGCCTACGTGCGACGCGACGTCGTCCGCGACGCGCACAAGCTGTTCGACGAAATGACCGCGCCCGACGTGGTGTCCTGGACCTCCTTGATGGCCGGCTACGTCCACGTCGCCCGGCCCGGTGACGCCTTATCTCTGTTCCATTACATGCTGAACTGTGAGGCCCGGCCAAACGCTTTCACTTACGCGACGGCCATCAATGCCTGCTCTCGCCTTGCCGACCTCGCATTAGGTCGGACGATCCATGCCCGGATGGAGACCTGCGGCGTGCGGTCGGACGTCGTCGTCTCCTCTTCTCTCCTCGACATGTATGGCAAATCCAATGAAGTCGAAGATGCCCGTAAGATCTTTGATGACATGATCGAAAGGAACGTGGTTTCTTGGGGTTCAATGATTTCAACCTACGCTCAGAATGCCCGCGGCCATGAGGCACTTGCTCTTTTCGGGGAATTCCTTCGAGCGAGCTCTTCAGTGAGCTTGGTTCCGAATCACTTCATGTTCTCCAGTGTCGTCAATGCTTGTGCTAGCGTGGGAAGACTAGGCTTGGGGAGATCGGCACATGCATCGATCGTCTGCCGTGGATATGATTCCAATGAGGTTGTTGCGGGCGCATTAATCGACATGTATTCGAAATGTGGTTCCATTGACTATGCAAGAAAGGTGTTCGATCATATTGAGTGTCCTTCTTTAGTCCCATACACCTCCATGATCATAGCAGCAGCAAAGTACGGACTTGGGAGCCACTCACTGGAACTGTTCGATGAGATGATTGCTCAGGGAGTGAAGCCTAATAGCGTCACCCTCCTTGGCGTCCTCCATGCTTGCAATCACTGTGGCCTTGTGGACATTGGCCTCCTGCACCTGAATTCGATGAGAGACAGACATGGCATTGCACCGAGCACGAGACACTATACCAGTGTGGTCGACATGCTTGCCCGTGCAGGTCGTCTTGATGAAGCCCACGAGCTCTCCAAACAAGTTAAAGCTGAAGGTGATGATGCTCTGATGCTGTGGAGTTCCCTGCTCTCGGCTTGCAGGACATACCAGCGGTTGGACATTGCATCTGAGGCAGGGAAGAGGCTTGCAGAATTCGACCGAGACGTGGCTGGTGCATATGTGGCAATGTCGAATGCCTATGTGGCAGTTGGGCAGTTGGAGAGTGCGACGAGGATTTGGGCCGAGATGAGCAGGCGGGGGATCAGGAAGGAGCCTGCTTGCAGTTGGGTTGAGCTCAAGGATGTAGCTTATGTGTTCTACGCTGGAGAGGTTTCATCAGCTGGTCCAAGACAGGTGGAGGTGATGGAGTTGTTGAAGGAGTTGGAGCGAAGGATGAGGGAGAGAGGATACGTTGGTGGAGGGAATGGGTGGGGGTTGGATGGTGTGGAGGAGGGAGAGGAAGGAAAGGGAGTGATGGTTGGAGTGCACAGTGAGAGGCTGGCTTTGGGGTTTGGGCTTATAAGCATACCTAAAGGGATTACCATCAGGGTGATGAAGAACTTGAGGATGTGTAAGGACTGTCATGAGGCATTTAAGTTGATCAGTGACATTGTTGAGAGGGAGCTTGTGGTGAGGGACTTAAATAGGTTTCATCTATTCAGGAATGGGTCTTGCACCTGCAGAGATTACTGGTGATTGTATCATTATCTACACAAAAGCATGACGTGCTACCAGTCTGCTATCTGGATGCCTCCTGAGGACCTTAATGGCTGGGGTTTCTGCAAGAAACGGAATTAAGGAGAGAAAGGGAACAGAGTGATGGTTGGAGTGCACAGTGAGAGGAAAAGGAATGATCATCAGGGTGATGAATAACTTGAGGATGTTAGGGACGGTCTTCAGGCATTTAAGCTGATCAATGACATTGTTCAGAGGGAGCTTGTGTGGACTTGAATGGGATTCATTCACCTGTTCACGGATAGGTCTGGCACCTGCAGAGATCACTGGCGATTGTACCAGTATCAACACAAAAACCCTCTTTACTATGCATTGGTTGCGCCAGGACTTGAATACGTCTGGCATGCAAGACAATGTGATCATTCTGCTACCTGGATGTCTATTAAAGATCTTATTGGCTGGGTTTCTACAAAATGGAATTGGGAAGATCATCAAGGTGATTTGCCAAGTTCCTTAGAGAGAGTTGTCTCGTGCCCCTAGGTATTCTCTACCTACCCACCTGTGTCGGTTTCGGGTACAAGTACCCTTTTGTTGAAGGTCATTCGAGCTTAAGCAAGGTCGAAAGCAACAAATACCAGAACAACAAGACAAGGGCAACGTCTGCAAGTGTAGTTCGAGTTTAATCGTGAAGAAAAGGAACTTCAAATCTAGTTGTTCACCTATCATATCTTATCCTATTCTTCCAAGTGAAATCCTAAATGAGGATAATTCAGCTGAGTGCATCTGTATGAATAGTTGCTGACATTATGGTGTAAGTGTCACTGAGATTGCTTCTTTTGTTATCTAGGTGATAAAATTTGAGTCATGATAACAGTGTCTCTGTTTACAAGGATAAGACTGCATGTATCAATCCTTTCCAGATCTCTCATTGACAGGAATCTTGTTCATTGGTCTACACTTTTGTGATGGTGTGGATTAAGATGATTCATAATGGACATCAAAGAGAAAGAAAGAGAGGGCAAATCAAGCACGTAGGATAAACTGACAAGGATAGAGACAGTAGCTGCATTGAAAATTAAGTCGTGTCAGCTGAATGGAGGTTGCTTTGTCAACACTTAGTTCTCAAAATTTGTTGATACAAAGGAGCATATCCTATAATATCCCTATTGTCATGATTTTTTGTGCACCAGGTAGATTTTATAAAATTGGAATTGATCATTACCATAGGGCAGCATTATATTTGCTGCTAGAAAGATGTGTGATATGAAGCAACTGCATGAACTTTTAACACAAATACTATCAGATGGCTTTTTTCAGATAGAACCTCAGGGTTCTCTTTTTGTCTGCATGGCTGATGAGGTAGGCTCATCACCTATTAATCTATCATCCTTTTTTTCTTTTTGTTTGTTTGACTAATACAAGTATTTCTTTCTTTTGCTTCAGAAACAAGCATAAATACCAGCAGCGAAGTATCATCTAAAAATCAAGATGGAGACAGCAAAGAGAATATAGCATCAAGGTGGCATTAAAGTTGTGAAGTCACTAGCAGGCTGAGATCTTAAAGAGGAGCAAACATGGACATTTATTTGCATCCACTGGGATATTATATTGGTAGCATTACATATCTACAAGCTGCAGTACATCGGAAGCCTTAAGTTTTACTGGAAACTTGATGCACCTAACGACATCCTCCTATACTACCATTCCAAATTGATAGCTTGTAAGTGGACCAAAACCAGTAATTAATGGGAGAATCAACTGATCAGCCATTGCTCTGCTGATCTTGGCATCTTATGCTTTGCTCAGTGGTAGGTACACTTTTATCACATAAATCTAACCCACTTTCTGATGTGATCCAGGATGTGTGCATTTAGTTGGCAAATATTGATTGCTGAACTTTTTTTTTTTAATGCCTATTTAAAAGATCATGAGCAACATCATTGCATTGTTTCAAGAAAGTTAGGGTTAAAATTATCATGTGGAAATTAAGGACAACCTTTTGGTGGCTGTAAACAGTTGTTATGTATTCTCTCTTAGAAAGTAGGCACTGAAGCCAAGCAAACATAACTTTTTCTCTTACTTTTCTTTACTCCATTGATTCGAGATCAGAGGATTAGTTTAATACTGACAATTAACAATTTTGGTAGGAAACAAAGAGAAAAATTATTCTCTTGATTGAAGAATTCTACTCCATGTTAGTAAAAAATTTGTACTGCTAAACATGACAGGACTTTTGATGGACCATCATCTGCCCAGAAAGTTGAGGTGTTCTCATTCTACAACATATGATTCAAGTACATTTAGACACCATGGATCACTATGATGACACCTCTCTCTCTCTCTCTCTCTCTCTCTCTCTCTCTCTCATTCATTCAAACAACAGCTAAAGGTACTCTCTTTAACCTAAAGTGTGTGATGGGTCACCACTAGTGCTTCTATTGACAGTCTCAATTGCAATCCCCTGGGGTTAGAGCTCAGAAGAGAGCTCCAGTGACCCTCTCATGTTTCAATTACTTCTAGTTGATATGATGCTCATCTCGGATGCTGCATGCATAAAGGTTTCAGCGAATTCCTGTTGTGTGTTCTTTGTAGAAAGAGATCGATCACTAGGCTACGTAGCTTATAGAGCAGGTGAGAAGTTTGCATGGAATATTTCACTTTTCCTGAGAGAGAGAGAGAGAGAGAGAGAGAGAGAGAAGCACCATGGCATTCCTTCTGTGGTTAGCTGCTGTTAGCAATTAGTTTTGTGCAGCACTGTCTACACCCAACAATTACACTATCGACAGTGGGAGATGATTCCCATCTTCTGATCCCCCCCCCCAAAGGACTTCTAAACTTTGATAGGTTGGCAAGAATGCTGCATGTGATAAAAACAGAGGATATATATATATATATATATATGCCTCTAATTTAATGCATAAACATTGATGTTCCTGAATTCCTCAAATTCTGCACAAAGGGTAATAATGGTGTGTGCCAAATCTGGGCTTCCTTGTTTTTTACTGTCATTGAAGGTTCGATGGAAGACGGATTTTTAGATTGTTAGTTTTGGATAGATAGCTAAAACAATATTATATGATGCCTGTTGGCCATCTGGTAGAACAGATTAAATCACCATCTTTTTGAGGTTTAATCTCCAAGGTTAGGATTGATGAGAAAGGTATTACAGATGCGTGGATCATCACAAAATGAAGGTAAATCCAAATCAAAGTATTGTTTTTTTTTGGGGGGGTCTTTAGTGCTGATGATGGTAGAAAATTGGTGAGGTTTAACACCAAAAGGAAAAGAGAATAAAGATCATGAGAGTGCTTTTAACATATGAGATTCATTTCACAGCAACAGATGGTGGGTGGTCCTTAAAATCCAATCACAGGTTACAACCCACTTGGAGTGGCTTCATTCCTCCTCCACAGTCCACATTGTTCCACTCCACTCCCCTCCCCTTCTTTTCTCTCCCTCTTCCCACCTTCCCTTTTCCTTTGCTCTTTCCTCCAGCTCTGATTCCCCACTGCCAAACTCTTCATCCTCCTCCTCTGCTCTCACTCTCTCTCTCCCCATGGCAGCAGCCGAAGAAGGCCCTGAACCACTGAAATACCAGGTATTGCTGCCCCATCACTTCCTTCTCACTCTCCTCTGCTTCTTTCCTTTGCTTGGACTCGGAGAAGTGAAGCTGGTTCTTGGTGACGCTGCAGACTTTGGCCTTGAAGGTCTCCACCCACTGTGAAGGCTGCAAGAGGGAGGTGAAGAGGATCCTAAACATGGAAGGTTCTCTCTCTCTCTCTCTCTCTCTCTCTCTCTCTCTCTCTCTCTCTCTCTCTTCAGTCCCTCGCTGAAAGACATGGAACATGTGTTCCTCAGGGGTTTACAGGATTAGCTTCGGCCCGCAGCAGCACAAGGTTGTGGTGATCGGCAACGTGGCTGCGGAGACCCTCGTAAAGAAGCTCACCAAGTCGGGAAAGCATGCCGAGCTCTGGCCCGAGCCGCTGCCGGATGAGAACGCCGGTGGGGGCGGGGGTGGCAAGAAGAAGAAGAAGAAGAAGAAGAAGAGCAAGAACAAGAACAAGAGTGATGGCAAGCCAAATGAGCCACTGGAGGTCCCCGAGAACAATCAAAGCTCCTCCGGCGAGGAGAGCTCCGCCGAAGCTCCCGATAAGCCAGAGGGCGAATCCCCGAAGATCGACGACAAGGGGCCGCCTCCGGCGCTGGAGAAACCGAACGGAACGGAGAAGGCTGCCGCTACCAATGCAGGTGGCGGCAAGAAGAAGGGGAAGAAGAGCCACAACGCAAACAACAATGGAGGCGGTGGCAATCCTGGTGGAACCGGAGCGCCTCCACAAGAGTTCGGCAAGAAAGCAGCAGGCGGCCTTGCAAACCCACCGGCACTTAACCTTCCCATCTACACCACCTCACAGCTGCCATCTTACGTAGTGAGCTACAGCTCGGTGCAGCCGAGCAACAACTACAGCGGAGCGTACCACCCGGCGGCGCCGATGCAGCACGGCAACTGCGTCTACTCCACGGCCGCCCCCGGCTCTTGCTACATCTTCAGCGAAGAGAATGCCAACGCTTGCAGCGTCATGTAGTAGATACCTTTAGCAGTGGCCCTTCAAGTACGATGCTTGGGTCAATGGAGTCGAGCTTATCGAGTGTCATTATGGAAGTGGAAGAGTCGGAGTTCGGTGTAATTGAATTGACGCTGCAGCTTTTGTTGTTTTGTTTTATCATGTAAATAATGGTTGAAGTTAATCCCCCCCCCCCCCCCAAAAAAAAAAAAAAAGAGGACTAATCAACTTGAGATGCTGATGAGTTTTTGGAGATAGTTTTTTCTTGACACTCAGAGAGGCAACAAACTAAGCATCGCAATCCAATCTCTTCTTTATATATTATATTGTTCAAGTTGTTTAATTATAAATTATACTCTATAATTAATTATTTTTAATATCTCGATTTTTATATTTTTAAAAAATATATTAAGAGAATTTCTTAAAGTTTATCACGTATCAACAGTATCGATCATGTAAAGAAAAATAGAAAAAAATATATAGAAATTGAAATACTAAGGATAACTAATTAGAAAGGATAATATATATATATATATATATGTATAATTAGGTCTGTTCAAATTAATAGTCGAGACATAATCTACATGTCTATATTTTTAATATAATAACCTAATACGGATATTTCACTTTCAATACTATCATATGAAAACAAATACATCATGTCACATATCATTCAGTAGTGATAGGTTGACTCCTTTTGGCAAGCAGGAAACAGGATCAGGTGACTCAAAGCCATGCTAAAAAGTCAACTCATGAAAGCAAAAAAATCAAAGGAGAGCACCATTGTTACATCCAAATGAAGTTACCAACGACCTCAATAAATCCTCACAAACTTTGTTTCACAATACTACTCCCTAAGATCAATCCACATATGTATGGTTGGCATAGTTGTTAGTACTAACTTTGATTTGTAAGAGCTCTCAAATTCAGATCACATGCACTTGAGGTATTTGTAAACCTTTCTATCTAAGAATGTACAAGACTTAGCTGCATAAATTTTATTTACCAGTAGGCATCATATCACACTGTTCCCAAGTCCTTTTTTTTTTTTTGACTCCCCCACATGGCCATCCATCCATGGTTGGATTCTTTTTGGCTTCGTGGGGTGGGGTGGAGTTCTTTCCTTCACAAGACTTGACCTCTCCAATCGATGCTTTGTCCTTCCAAGACTCCTCCAGAAACTGGAAGACACATGAGAGAAATGGTACTGTGTGTGGTGTCTGTGTGGGTGATGATGCCATTCCCACCCCCACTTGTTGTTGTCACCAAAGGTAGCATCTCTGCCCACAACAAAGGCATCCACTTTTGCGATATGGCCAAATTTCCATGCATTACTTTATCTTAACCCCCCTGGAAAAGCATTGCCGATGGTGCCATCATATATCCCCTACTATATTCCACAGACTTTGAGATCATTTGATTACTTACCTAATTCTGTAAACAGTACATGCATGATATGTGTGTCGCAAAGGAACAACAGTGGAAGAGAATTGCAGAACTGAGATGGAAATCTCTCAGCAAATCTTTGTGACATAAATCTGGACCCAGTTCTTGTCATATGCTCTCTCTCACTCTCTCTCTCTCTTAACCCCTAAGAGAGAATATTTTGATATTGCAAGTAAGTCCTATATCCCTCCTCTCTCTCTCTCTCTCTCTCTCTCTCTCTCTCTCTCTCTCTCTCCATCAGACATTTGTACCTGTACAACTGCAGAACATCATTATATAATTTTTATATAAATACAAGTGTCAGTATATACATAGTAATTAGCAAGATTAGGTCTAAAATATTATAGTGAAATGGAGGTGGATTCCTCTGTGTTGCACTTTTCCCTGAGACACAACAATTTTAGAGTAAGATCAAGAATATACAAATATAAGAAGGATCAATTTGTATGATTCCCTCTTAACTCCAATAATTTCTACATCAAGAAAGAATGGAATGGAATGAGATATGAGAGGAGAAAAGATGAGACTTGTTGGCTGGTGCAAAATGCTAACCCAAGATTTGAAGAATAAAATTGTGTCTTGCAGCCATATTTGATTGCCAGCTTTGAGCAAAATGCTAACCCAAGATTTATTAGTCAAGCATGGAACAAATACAAACGTTAATTTTTATTCCAAGACATATATCCTCAGTTTGGCATTTTCCTTGATTTCCCCAAAGCCTAGCCATTTCAGATTTTCCTAATTTTTACCATTTTTCATACGTGTAACACAAAATCTAATATCAATCTTCCACACCAGAGAATGAAGAGTAATAGTTCTCAGCCAAATAAAGATATCCAAATTCAACAGTTTGAAGGGCAAGATGGTGAAACTTAGAGAACCCTGCTCATGAAACTACAACCATGACAAACATCTCATTTTCTACTAATCATCCAAAGGGAAATTGGCATGCAAGAAATAAGAAAAGAAAAAGGGTCCAAATTCCGAGTTGTCATGACCATCCCTTTCCACATCAAATAACAAACCATGAAACAAAAAAATTCCGGTGGTCACAGAGCAGGTCTAAGCTGTGGCAGTTGCACTGGTAGCAGCCAAGCGCTTTCTTGCTTCCTCGATGATGCTTAGCTTGATACCCTTGCCTTTGGGAAGTGATACCCATGGCTTCGTGCCCTTACCAATGGTAAAGACATTGCCCATGCGAGTTGCAAATTCATGGCCAGTGGCATCTTGGACATGGATGGTCTCGAAGCTCCCCTTGTGCTTCTCTCTGTTCTTAATCACACCGACACGGCCAGTATTTCTCCCACCAGTCACCATGACAACATTTCCAACATCAAACTTGATGAAGTCCACAATCTTGTTGGTCTCCAAATCAAGCTTGATGGTGTCATTGGCCTTGATAAGAGGGTCAGGGTAGCGAATGGTACGACCATCATAAGTGTTCAGGTAGGGAATGCCCTTCTGTCCAAATTGGACAGAACGAACCTTGCAAAGCTTGAACTGTGGGAGTAGAAAAAGAAAGGGTTTTTTTAACACAGTAAAAGGTCTCAAGAACTAACACTCATTTATATTCACATATTAGATTTTTCATATAGTAGAAAATTGATCCTTAAAGGCATGTCAATGATTTTACCTTCATATAACTAGTGATATTATCCATTACATGTTTTAGCAGTTGACATAGTTGTTTCAAACCATACAATATCCATTACACATTCATATAACATAAACTATTATTGTTTCAAACCATAAAAAACATAGATGACAAGTAGACCAACATTAAGAATACACAAGAGACATGAGTAATCTTTGACAGGCAAATTTCTTCTCTAGTAGAAGTTAAAACCAAAATTTGTTGTCAGCAGTTCAACGAACTATTTATAAAAGAATAAAGTACAATGTCTACAGACCTTTGCCTCTTCATCCCTTATCGAATGAAGACGGAAGCGTCCCTTGGTGTCATAAAGAAGGCGGAAGTTCTCATTTGTCTTGGGGATCGAAACAACATCTGCAGATTGCAGACAATTTTACAAAAAAAATCTACCAAAATAAATATAATGAAGATGCACAACATCATAAACTATATGTAATTAAATATAAACAAAGTAATTTTAGGGTAAACAAAACCAATAATGGAAAAACAGCTAAGCATATTCCATCAAAAGAGGGTTGACTGCATACCCATGAAACCAGCTGGGTAAGTCTTGTCGGTCCTGACTTTTCCATCCACCATCACATGGCGTTGCATCAGTATAGCAATGACTTCACGGTAGGTCAGAGCATATTTCAGCTTGTTTCTTAAAATAAGAATCAAGGGCAAGCATTCCCTGGCTTTATGAGGACCTGATGATGGCTTGGGAGCCTAGTAGATAATAAAACCTGGTACTCAGACAACTGCATAAGCAAATGAAACAAGATGAAGTACTTCAAGGAAAAGATTTTTAACTTACAAAAGCTCCGCCAAGCTTGTCTAGCATCCAGTGCTTTGGGGCATTGAGCCTCTTCAGATGCTTCTTCAATCCCCTGGCCTGAAGTGCATCAAATGAAACTAAGTCCAACAAGCAAGAAAAAGAGTGAACGCTCATGCATTTCATGAAGAATTAGGATGTACAATGATGGGAACCTAGAAGGCAGAAAAAAATGACTAGCCTAATTCTAAGGAAGGCCATTAAGACCTGTCATGGTTCTTGACAAGCACCGCTCTGTAAACAATCATCTCATGGAGCAATCAAACTTCAAATCTGTGCTTTCGAGGCCAAAACAACACAAGCCTAAACAGAAGTACAGGTTCCTGTTTGCTAGAGATCTTTGATATCTACAAATCCAGAAAAAAAAAAAGTCTGATCCTTGACAGTTTGCATGTCTAGAACTGGTGTTGTTTCGTTACTCTCCTTGGAACCCTCGCACACCATATCAAACACTAGGGTGGCAACAGCCATCCAGTACCAAACTACCACAAGACAGTTACAGAGAGAAAATATATAGGATTTCCAATCATAGCTTTATCAAATCTTAGCCACAACAAAACAAAAATCTTCATCATGAAGTATTCAAGATGCAGACAAGTGAACAAAGGTTTTCAACTGAAAAATATCCTTTCAGAGTGCATGAAACATGATATTCCACAATCAGTTCCTACCAACATCCCCAAAGGCACATATCAGAAACATAAATCCATCTAAAGGTAACCCACCTGCACAGATTCACGTCAAATCGGCTATATAACCCTTTACATTGTAAAATGTAGGCACTAAAACCATGCAAACCTACTGAGATCAATATATTAATCACAAAAAGTCGACGCAGATATGCAGGCATCATAAATTACTAACAAGGACTGATCTATGAACCCTAGATATGCAGGCAAACACCAATAAGCAATTCATCAAGCCAAGGGAGACAGATGAGAAACGAAGCGAAGCAAACATGGGTTGAAACGAACCATTTTGCCGGATCTCAGACGCCTCGCGTCGCCGCCTCTCGAGAGCTCGGAAGCGCCGCTGAACACATGTAGCCGACAGGAAACCCTAAAGGTGACGCGCGGTCGCTACTTAACTGCGCGGAGCCTACACTCCGGTTCTGAGCCAATCCGGTCCGATCCAACTGAACCACGATAGAGACCAATCCATATTATTATTATTATTATTATTATTATTATTATTATTATTATTATTATTATTATTATTATTATTATTATTATTAAACTGAACCATGTTGGTATTATTATTCACTTGTTGAAAATAACATTTTAAGCACACTTGCTACTTTAGGCACCGAGGCTGAGTTACTTGGTGCAGTATCGATATAAGTTATCTATATTTTTTTCTCAAATAATAATATACTGTTATATATTTTATGTATCGAGACTGAGGTGTCATTTCGATTTGGTTATGCCCGTATATACATGGACATTCGAGAATTCTTTATTGGCACCTAAGAGATGCACTAGTTCCTCAAGACGTTGGTTGGTGGATTGGGAACCCGTGCGATCACCTCATGCTAGCATCAACTTTTGATCGTTGATGGAGCTGCAGTTGTGCTCAGAGTCTGTTGCGATGTTCTGGGGGGAGTTGCTTATCCTCGGTCAGGGGACCTTATTTGGTTCGTCTTCGTGGGCGAAGCTGTTTTCTTTGCAAGTGTGTACTTCCGCTCCTCAACTGGCTCCTTGGTCGTTAACACTTGCACCAAGGCCGTGGTCAAGGGGTGAGGTGTCACCCTGACTCGGCCCCTCCGATGATCAAGTTAGTTAAGTGAATTATTTTGTATAGTATGCCTAGTGTTGACGAGGGTCCCCTTGCCAATTTATCTAGGCACCTTTTATACTATATGGGAAGGCAAAAGTCGTATGCGATGTATTAATGCGCATGGATGGTAGGTCGATGTTGTATTGTCACGAACGGTCATCGCTCAACTGCAACTCTTCACTCAGCGAACCGTTCGTCACTTTTATTTGCTTGTACAGATGTTTGGCAACATGTTTTGCCTTGGTTTCGTGTGATTTTACCTAAGAAATGCGAACAGAAATAGTCTTTAAGGTTACAGAACGATCGCTCGCTGTGCGAAGCCAAAATAGGCAAAGAAAACTATCCAGTTTTGGATCATTTTCACGTGCTATGACGACCTGATTGAGCGAAGCAAAATATCAGCCATCTCAGCCCTCTGGAATCCCCCGGGTGGCACAAGGTTGGATGGGGCTTTGGGATAGTATCGGGTGTGAGCATTCATCGACTGTTGAACTCGTCTTGCGTCTGATACCTTGGGAATCATCATTTATGAGATGTTCTATGGAACCCACCATTCCTACAGCCCTCTAAAGTCCTATTTCGCTTTCTTTCTCTCTTTTTCTATTATACTCAAGGTGTTTGACGAATTGCTTATAAGAGTTACCCTCTTTGCAAGATGTCGGGACAAGTCGCTCATCTTCAAAACTAATCAACTTCTCTTTTTGTAGGTCATTTGGGACCAACACGAGGTTGCAAGTGGGCTGACCCTTTATGGACAAATACACTTCAACGTTTTCATGACTTAGGTAATTTTAGCTAAGTCCGGAACTGTAGGCAAATGTTTCTTCGTGATTTAGGCAATTCTAGCTAAGTTTTCAAAGTTACCGCTAGGGTGCTACATGACTTAGGCAAATTCAGCAAGTCTATAACATTGTGGTAGCAAAGCAGGCAAGCAATTTGAATAAGCAAGTGAAGAGGATTCGCAATCTTGACATGACGAAACACCATGGTGAATCGAGCAAGATGGGGCAAGTCGGACCTTTGCCCCAAGCAGCTGTAGGTGGGCTGCAAGTGCAAACTCGCTCGTAAATTGCTGGAGCCATTCATGAGGAGCGCGATAGTGAACAAGACGAGCATGAAGTTGGGTACTCTTTGCGAGCGAAGGAAGTGCAATTTGGTACACCAACTAGAAAAAAGAGCCGCAAAGAGAGACTTACAATGGTGGAAACCTGCCTTGATGTTCTTAAAACGAGCTTGGAGGAACTCTACTAAGGCCAAGGAAAGATCCTTAGGGTAGAGAGCTCACAAGAAGAAGCTGAATCTCGGATCGCTAGGGTCGAGTCCCTGGTCGACCAATTGATGGAGGACACCAAAGACTTCATACGATATCTGCATGAAGTTGTGACAAAACTCACAGCCAAAGTAATGTTGCTCACTAGAACTCTTAATATGGGAAAGAACAATACCCGTGTTGTACGGCCTTAAAGCTTCAGGGCACCAGAGCCGCATTGTTATGTGGGTGCTAGAGATGCCAAAGAGCTCGAGAATTTCCTGTTCGACATCGAAGAATATTTTCGTGCTACAAGACCCGATTAAGAGGAAACAAAGTTTCTATTGAAACCATGTACTTGAATGGAGATGCAAAATTTTGGTGGTGAACCTGTTCGGAAGAGATCCAACAAGGCCGATGTCGAGTGGATACATGGGAAGACTTGAAGCAAGAGTTGAGAACTCAGTTGTTGCCCGAGAACATAGAATTTATCGTAAGAAGGAAATTGAGACAACTTGGCTAAAATATATCCATTAGAGATAATGTGAAGCAATTTTCGGCTTTGATGTTGGATATACAAGACATGTTCGAAATGGATAAACTATTCAGTTTTCTCGATGGCCTAAAAGCCATGGGAGCAACAAGAATTGCACCGGAGGAATATCATCGACTTGGTCGGGGCAATTGTAGCCGTAGAAAGGCTGACTGACTTTGTTTCTTCAGAGGACATAAGAAAGAAGAAACAATCCTCAGGAAATTACCCAATAAAATACTCTCGAACAAAGGAGTCTAGGGCTGAACAAAGGAGTCTGGGGGCAAACAAAAGAAGAAAAACTTCTATAAGGGATCAAACTCAAAAGGTAAAGCCCCGAAATTTGGTGGATGCTTCTTGTGCGAAGGACCGCACATGGTGAGAGAGTGCCCATAGAAGCAAGCACTCAATGTTTTAACTGCATCTATCCACCCCCACAAGTCGGATAAGGGTAAAGCTATCGCCCTTGGTTCGAGTAGTTCCCAATCCAACAATGATGATGAGGAGTCACAAGGACCCCGAATAGGAGCGATGTACTTATTAAATGCATTGCGGGGTCAAGTGGGGGAGAACACAAAGGCAAAGCCCTCAAAGGCAGTGAGCAGCGAGCTGACGTATGTGGACATCAAGTTAAATGACCGAACAACCTGAATAATGGTGGATACGAGTGCTATCCATAATTTTATTATCGATTGTGAGGCAAAACGACTTGGACTAATCTTAGAGAAGAACCCAAGTCGCACGAAGGTTGTGAACTCGGAGATCAAGCAGATCTTCGGACTAGTAAAGAGGATCCTTATCAAGATCAGAATATAGAGCAAAAACACAAACATGATGGCAGTGTCATTGGATGACTTCCAAGTGATTCTCGAAATGGAGTTCATGCACATAGCGAAGTTGGTGTCGATGTCGTTCCTTAACTCTCTATATCTAATGAGAGGTGATGACCCCTACATGGTTCCTGTTTCTCGAGGAGGGACAAAAGGATCCATAGTAAATATCGACATTACAATTGAAGAAAGGGGTACGAAAAGGTGAATCGACCTTTGTAGCAGCCATAAAGCTAGAAACACTTGATGGGGAGGCCATTCAAGAACCTACTGCAGTGGCGAACATCCTGAAGGAGTTTTCGGACATGATGTTGAGTGAGTTGCCAAAAACTCTATCACCACGCAAAGACATGGATCATCATATAGAGTTGGAGCCGAAAATTAAGCCTCTAATGAGATAACCATACTGCATGGCCCCTCCAGAGTTGGTAGAACTCAAAAAGCAATTAGACGAACTGCTAAGCGGTTGTCTCATCCACAGTTCAAAAGCACTCATCGGAGCTCCAGTCCTCTTCCAGAAAACAAGATGGGAGTCTCCAATTATATGTCGACTATAGAGTCCTAAACAAAGTGACAGTTAAGAACAAATACCCCATCCCGCTTATCGCAGATTTATTCGATCAATTGGGCAAGGCCAAGTACTTCTCTAAAACTCAACCTTCGATCGGGGTATTGGCAGGTGCGTATTGCAGAAGGTGATGAGATGAAGACTACCTGTGTGACCGGGTATGGAGCATTTGAGTTCTAAGGGATGTCTTTCGGCTTAACCAACGCTCCAGTTATATTCTGTACCCTAATTAACCAACTATTCAAGAAATATTCAGATAAGTTTGTGGTCGTATACCTGGACGATATAGTTTAAACACTTAATGAGCATGTTGAGCACATTCGAACAATCTTCAAAGTTCTCAGGGAGAACACTTTGTTCGTAAAGAGGGAGAAGTGTTATTTTGCTCAAACAGAGATTTTATTCTTGGGGTATCGAATTGACGATGGTTCTATCTGGATGGATAAATCGAAGGTGTAAGCTGTGGCGGATTGGTGGACACCAAAGAAGGTGCCAAAGTTGAGATCCTTCCTTGGGTTTGTCAATTATTATCAGTGCTTCATCGCCGGATATTCGAAGTGTGCAGCTCCATTGACAGAGTTACTAAAGAAGGAGCAGTCATGAAGATGATTGGACAAATGTGAAGCGGCATTCCAAGACCTAAAGACTGTAGTATTAGAAGAACTAGTACTTAGATTATAAGACTATGAGAAATCTTTTGAAGTCTATACAGATGCTTATGACTTCGCTATTGGGGGAGTACTTAAGTAAGAGGGTCATCCAGTAGCTTACGAGAGTCGTAAGCTCAACAAGACTGAACGACGATATTTAGTGCATGAGAAAGAGATGACAATGATGGTCCACTGTCTAGGAGTCTGGCGACACTATCTTTTGGGAGCACCATTTGTGCTAAGGACAGACAATGTCGTACTGAGTTACTTCCAAACTCAAAAGAAACTCTCCTCAAAACAAGCTCGATGACAATGTACAAGCTTGGAAGGGTGAATGCTATGGCTGATGCATTGAGCCGAAAAGTTAAATTGGTGAATACTATATGCGAATAGTGCTTTTGAACTACGGATGAGACCACCGCTTAGCGGTTTGTCTAATTATTTTCTAAGTTATTTTAACTCTGGAGGGGCCATAAGGTATAGTGGTCCTACTGGAGGCTTAACTCTCGGCTCTAGCTCAATATGCTGATCCACGCTTCTGTGTGGTGGTAGAGTTTTTAGTAACTTAGTCGGTATCACATCTGAAAACTCCTTCAGGATATTTGCTACCATGGTAGGTTCTTTTACCTCTTTCTTCAATTGTAATGCTGATATTTATTGTAGATCCTTGGTTTCTTATTGAGAAACTAGAACCACGCAAGGGTCGTTGCCTCCCATTAGACATAGGGAGTTCAGAAATGACATTGGCATAAACTTTGCTGTGTGCATGAACTCCACTCCGAGAATCACTTAGAAGTCATCCAATGGCACCACCATCATGGTTGTGCTCCTGCTCTATGTTTTGATCTTGATGGGGACCCCCTTTGCTAGTTCGGAGATCCGCTTGGCCTCTAAGTTCACAACCTTCATACGACTTGGGTTTTTCTCTAAAATTAGTCCAAGTCACTTAGCTTCTCGATCAATAATAAAATTGTGGGTAGCTCCCGTGTCCATGGATCGTTCGGCCATTTAGTTTGATGTCCACATACATCAACTTGTTGCTCCCTACCTTTAGTGGTTTTACCTTCAGTGGCATTACTCCTATTCTGGATCCTTACGACTCCTCATCATCATTGTTAGATTCTGAACTACTCAAACTAAGGGCGATGGCTTTACCCTTGTCTAACTTGTAGGATGGTATTGATGTCGTTAAAACATTGATTGCCTGATTTTGTGGGCACTCCCTCATCATATACGGTCCTCCGCACAAGAAGCATTCGCTAGGTTTCGGGGCCTTACCTTTTGAGCTTGGTCTTTTGTGGAGTTCCTCTTTCTTTATTCGCCCCCAAACTCCTTCACTCAAGAGTATTTTGTTGGGTGATTTCCCGAGGGTTATTTCTTCTTTCCCAAGTCCTCAGAAGAAACAAAGTCAGTTAGCCTTTTTATGGCTACAATTGTCTCGACCATGTCAGTGACATTCCTCCGATGCAGTTCTTGTTGAGCCCATGACTTCAGACCATTGAGGAAGCTGAATAGCTTGTCCTTCTCAGACATATCCTGTATATCCAACATTAGTGCCAAAAATTGCTTCACATAGTCTCGAATTAATGTACTTTGATGGAGTTGTCTTAGCTTCCTTCTTGTAATAAACTCTGTGTTCTTGGACAAAAATTGAGTTCTCAACTCTCGCTTCAAGTCTTCCCATATGTCCACTTAACATCAGCCTTACTGGATCTCTTCCCAATGGGTTCGCCACCAAAGTTTTACATCTCTATTCAAATACATTGTTACTATTGAAACTTTGGTTTCTTCATAGTTGGGCCTCATAGCATGAAAGTACTGTTACATATTGAATAGAAAAATTTTGAACTCTTTGGCATCCCTAGCACCTCTGTAACAATGTGGCTTAGGTTCCCTTAAGCTTTGTGGTAGCGCAATGTGGGTGTTGCTCCCTCCCATATTAAGAGTCATGGTGATCAATGTTATCTTGGACATAAGTTCTGCTACCACTTCTTGTAGATGTTGTATGGAGTCTTTGGTGTCCTCTATTAGTTGATTGACTCGGGACTCAACCTTGTTAATCCGAGATTCAACTTCTTCTTACGAGCTCTCTATCTTAAGGAACCTTTGTTGGCCTTAGTAGAGTTTCTCCAAGCTCACTTTCAAGAACATCAAGGCATGTTTCCGCCATTATAAGCCTCTCCTTGTGGCTCCTTTTCCTAGTTGGCACTTCAGATTGCGTCTCCTCCGCTCGCGGAGAATACCCAACTTTATGCTCATCTTGTTCACTATCGCGCTCCTCATGAGCAGCTCCAAAGCTTGCAAGCGAGTTTGCACTTGCAGCCCACCTGCGGTTGTTTGGGGTAAAAGTCCGGCTTACCCTATCTTGCTCGATTCGCCATGATGCTTTGTCATGGCAAGATTGCAAAATTTCTTTACTGTTTGTTTAAATTGCTTGACTGCTTTGATATCACATTGTCATGAACTTAGTTAAATTTGCCTAAGTCGTGTACCACCCTTGTGGCAAACTTAAAGACTTAGCTGAAATTGCCTAAGTTATGAGGCAACATTACCTAATATTTTAGACTTAGCTGAGATTGTCTAAGTCATAATATACCCAAGCGTTATCTTTCGCAAAGGGTCAGCCCACTTACAACCTCATGCCGGATCCACAAGACCTGCAAAAGAGAAATTGATTAGCTTGAAAGCGAGCGACGGATAAGTCTCAACATCTGGTAAAGAGGGAAGCTTTACAAGCAATTCGTCAAACACCTTGAGTGTCATAGAAAAATGAAAGAAAAGGAGCAAAACATGACTTTAAAGGGTAGGATAAACGATGGTTCCCAAGATATCGGGCACAAGACAAGTTCAACTTTTGATGAATGCTCATGCCTGACATATAACCAAAGCCCCATATAGTCTTGCGTCACCTGGTGGTTCTATGGTGTTGAGATGGCTGACATTTAGCACCCTAAGAGAGATCGCCACAGCACATGAAAATGCTCCAAAAACAGAGCTGTTTTGGCTCCGCATAGTGAGCGATCGTTCTGTAGCGTTATAAACTGTTTTCGCTCATATTTATTAGGCAAAATCACATAAGATCAAAGTAAAATAGACTGTTAAATATTTGTCCAAGTAAGCCAAAAAAACGAACGGTTCATTGAACGAATATGTTACGGTTGAGCGACGATCATTCGTGGCACTAAGGTCATTGTCTGGGTTGAGACATCTCCTCCCACTGGGTATTATACATAGGGGATGTGCGGAGGGAACCACCATCAGAGACAGAGGAAGCAGCCAGGATTGAGCTCCTCAAACGATGGATAGGGATAATATTTTTTCTCGAGACCCTAATCTGAGCTGAGTTGAATATGACTACTCAACTTCTAAGAGATGACGTAAAAACCTATATTAAACAAGTCAAAATATACACTATCATATATAAATATCAACTCACTAATGTGATCTACATTTTAAGTGTCAATCGGTGGATATCGATCATTAATGGGCAAAATCATAAGCGAGCTCATGATTCCCGAATTCAATGCACTTGTCACCCACAACTGGCTGAGTTGAAAATGTATGTATAATTATACCTCTGATTTTTCAGGCCACATTTAAATAACCTTGTAACTCTCTTATCATATTTTAAAGATTTTACATTCACTAAATCTTTCAAAACTCTTGTTAACTTAAGTTTTTAGGGGGGTTCTTATATTGTAGGATTCAAACGAACAAATTTAATACATCATCTAATTTTGCCAGCAACCTTTTTGAGAAAAAGAATCAAGATTGGATCTTAAGTATCAGACAATCAAAATTTATTATAACAATTACCTATATTAAATAACAATATTTTAGCAAAAAATAATTAAAAGCATTATATATATGTTAAAATTAAATTTATAGAGGATAGATTCTAAATACGTTTTTTTATTACCATCTGAATTTGGACAGCTTAAAATTTCTAATTAGGAATTCCAAGGAGACTTTTAAGAGTTGAAAAATTCTCAAAAATAAGAAATATAAAATAAGCATGAAAAATACCTCAACCCAACACAAACACAGATTGGAACTCGAAAAGAATGTTTGTCACCGACCTTGTACAATTTCATGCATTTCTTAATGCATTCAAGAGTTACTGACAACAAGACTTAACCTTAATTTGTTTCACCAAATTGGTTTCAAAGATGTAAAAGCATTAAATATCACCATCGTAAAGCCCAGAATTGATAGTTTACCGCAAGAGAAGTAGTTCGGAGAGGCACGACAAGCACCACCGGTAAGAAAAGGCACGACAAGATTGACATAAATATTTAGACACATTTGTGAGAGCTAAGCTTTGGCATCGGCACGAAATCAATGGAGCTAAGAGAAATAACAGAACACGCAGAATCAAAACTTACTGTCTTAAAAGTGTGACCAGAAGAAAATATTTATTGTCTTAAATAGAACACAGAGGGTATGAATAGGTTTTAAGGAGATGTATAAATATTACAATTTGATGATTCTATTCTATTAGGATGGGTGTGTTTGATTACATGATATTATTTAATTAAATATAATATATTATGTATTTGATTAGATCTTGATTATAGTTATCAATCAATAGAAAATAAATCTAATTATGATAGGATTCCCTAAGAACGTTTGATGTAAGATACTATCCTCATTACGTATACTAGACTCTCTCTACTCTCGCTCATAAATAGATATATCCACTAATTACGTATCCTTATAGTAGTCCTATGAAGAAAAAAAAAAGAGGAGAATATGAGTATAGTTCTCGTAACAAATAAGCATCACTATTTCTTTCAAATCTGATGATGGTATGCTTACATATATTTTCTTAATAGCATCAAAAGGATTGTAGTCATAATATTTAATATATCGTTATTTGATTTTAATTTTTAATATTAATTTTTTTAAAAAATATCATAATTATAGTTTTTATGCTTACATCATGTGTTGAAATTAACAATCTTATATCATAAAAATATTTTAAATATATTTTATATTTAGATTTATTTGTTAGCATCATTTAATTTTGATTATACGATACTTAAAATAATTCATCTGTGTTATGGAGGTGCTATCCTATGTCATCTTTAAATTTATTCCTTAGTATTCCTCACCTGCTTGTAACGTGGAAGTATGGTGTCTGTATTTATTTGGCGGGCCACCATTGGTAGCTTATCGAGGGTCACTATGGGCAACAACTGCCTTTGGGTGGTACCTGTGAGGGTAGGATTTGGCTGGAAACTGAGCGGTGGCGCAATAACGTCAGCTGCATGTGGTAGCATAAGAAGCATTATTGTGGGTTGCTACAAAGGGAAGTGATGGCGTTGCGAGTGGCGATTGCTATCATGTGCAACGATCGTATTGTTGAAACCCAAAAAAGATAAAATTAAAAACTCAATTTAATTTATACAATCGAAGATAAAAGGATTTTTCTTAATTAAACTATGTGATTTTCTTAATGAAATCATATCTAAATCCTAATATAATTTTATTTAGATCATATCTAGATCCTAACTTAATCATATCTTCTATCATGCCCTCACAAGATCGAGCTCATGTAAGGACGTCGATCTTGAACTAAGAACGCTGATCTTGAACTGATGACAATGAATCTGAAGGAAGGAACAGATGATTCTGCTGGAGTAAAATTCGACAATCCAATTAGATCGGACTATCATGCCCCCATAAGATCAAGCTCCTGTGAAGGACACAGATCTTGACCCGATGTCAAGGAGACCGCTGTGTTATCAACCGCGGTGAAAGTCTGATGACGGTTGATTTTGACGGAGGAGATGCTGCTACGGCTGGGGCGATCGGTAGATCTGAAGGGTAACGAGAGAAGCACTACGATCGTAGATTATCTCTACGACCATGATACAATTGTCAATTTATACAGGTAAAGATAGGAGGATTTTTCTCAACTAACCTATGTGATTAATTATAGAGAGACGGGCTCTGATACTAGATGTGTTAAAGATCTTGAAATGCCTATTTAGTTCATTGATTCATCATCAATTTATACAGATGAATATAGGAGGATTTCCCTTAACTAACCTATGAGATTTAATCATTCAGTTGAGGAAATCATATCTAAATCATAACTTAATCCTATCTAAATCATATCTAAATCATAACTTAATTCTATCTTCTATCATGCCCCTGCAAGATCGAGCTCATGTAAGGACACCAATCTTGAACTAGGGATGCTAATCTTGAATCGATGACAATGAATATAAAGAAAGGGAGCCGTTGTGTTGTCAACCGCGATGAAGATTTGACGACGGTTGACTTCGGCGGCGATGTCAGCCTGGCTGAGAAAGAGGCCACTATATTGTCAACCGTGATAAAGATCTAACTGCAATTGACTTCGGCAACGATGTCAACCTGGCTGAGAAGGAGCAGACGATTTTGCTGTCATTTGATAACGAGAAAAAACTTGTTGTGCCCTCTTTGTAGAGTATCAAGAGATGATGGGCGATGGCCCTTATAGGTGCTCTCAGTAGAGAAAATAAAGCAGTAGAGGCAATAGGAGGGACGACATCAATGAGCATGTGTAGAAGCCATCGTCTGCTGCAGATGGGGTAGGGAAGGTGCCATTGCTCGTTGGAGCTGATGCAACATTGGTGGTGCACGAGGAAAACGGTCTTGTATAAAAGAACGCCTCGGTAGAGGAATGAAAAAGCCGACAGAAAAGAAGAGCCATCACGAACAAGCAATCATAGAAGTTATTGTTTAACAATGTATAAAGAAAGAAAGTCAACGCACCATAAGCTGTGGAGAGTGGTTTTGACGTCGGTGAGAGGCTGTCGTTTGATAGCAAGAAGAGATAGAAACTGTCTTTGGACAGTGAATAAAGGAAAGATAATGTCTCTTATAGAGAGAGGGCTCTGATACCATATTGAAATAGGAAGTAGAAATGAAAAGCCCAATTGATTCGCTGATCTATCGTCAATTTATATAGATGAAGATAGAAGGATTTTCCTCAATTAACCTATGTGATTTCCTCATTCAGTTAAGAAAATTATATCTAAATCCTAATTTAATCTTATTTAAATCATATCTAAATCCTAACTTAATTCTATCTTCTATTATGCCCCCGTAAGATCGAGCTACTATAAAGACGTCGATCTTGAACTAAGGACGCTGATCTTGAACCGATGACAATGAATCTGAAGGAAAGAGCAGACGCTTCTACTGGAGCCAAATTCGACAATCCGATTAGATCGGACTATCATGCTCCCACAAGATCAAGCTCCTGTGAAAGACGCAGATCTTGACCTGATGTCAAAGAGACCGTTGTGTTGTCAACTACTGTGAATGTCTGGCGGCGGTTGACTTGGTGGAGGAGATGCTGCTACGGCTGGGGCGATCGGTAGATCTGAAGGACAGCGAGAGAAGCGATGCAGTCGTAGATTTGTTGTCATTTGATAGCGAGAAAGAACTTGTTGCACCCTCTTTATATAGTATTGAGAGACGATGAGCGGTAGCCCATACATGTATTCTCGGTAGAGAGAATAAAGCAACAAAGGCTGCAAGAGGGATGGTGTCAGCGAGCAGGTATAGAAGTCATCATCTGCTGTAGATGGGGTAGGGAAGGTGTCGTTGCTCATTGGAGCTGATGCGATAGTGGTGGTGCATAAGAAAGATGGCCTCGTGTAGAAGGACGTCTCGGTAGAAGAATGAGAAAGCCGACGGAGTCTAGCGGGGGAAAATCTTAAACCAGTGCTAATGAATCTGAATGATGAAAGTTGTTGCATTGTCAACCGCAGAAGATCTAACGGCGGTTGACTTCGATGATGATGTCAACCTAGCTGAGAAGGAAGCCGCTGTATTGTCAACCATGATGAAGATCTGATGGCGATTGACTTTGACGGTGATATCAGCTTGGTTGAGAAAGAGCAGATAATTCTACTACAGCAGCTGTGGGCTTCGTAACAGATGAGCGAGAGACTAATTGCTGCAGAGCATGACAGAACGCTATAAAAGGGTAGGGCCCAGAGGACTCCACGGAATCAACAAGGGAAGGAGTGGTTGGTCGAAGATAAGATCCAGTGACAGTATACATAGGTTGCTCTATTTTTGATCATAGTGTCCGACCGAGTTTGATGCAGAGGTGAGAAGAGATCTTGCTATAGGCAAGCGCCTGCACTGATCGCGGTCGCCAGTGGAATAGTAGAGATGGGGAGGAGGATCGACCCCCCCGAAAGACGGCGATGAGTGGCCGCAGGAGGGAGACAATAGATGGTTGTCGATGTTAAAGATATCATGGTCGGAGGCAGCGTCGAGTCGATCCTGAGGATGATATGGTGGAAGCAAACGTCCCAGATGGCGATGCGGCCCTGGCGGTTAGAAGGGAGGGAGAGTAACCCTCGGCAGAGGGGACAGAACCATCGAAGAGGTGGAGTAGTTGCAGAAGAAGTCAGCCATAGATTGGAGGGCGTCAGCAAGAGACGCAATGACAACAAAGGGGAGAAAAGGGAGCCATAGTAGATGCCTACCTCCAGGCACCGCTGAAGGAGGAGAAGCAGCAAGGTAGGTTGCAGTTCGCCAAGCTCTAGCGACTGCCACGCATGGCCGGACGTAGTGGAGTCGTGCGATCTGACCAGGCCACAGAGCGATTGCAGATCTATGTCAAGGGAGGATGCAGGAAATCGCCCCTTCCAGTAGTTTCAGGAGACAGTTGGAAAAGTGAAAAAGAAATTCTCGGTAGAGAAGATCAGTAAAGACATGAGGATGTAGTAGCTATACTTTGTTGCACAATGCAGACCTGCTCACTATGGCTTCTTCTGGCTTCGGCAGAAGGAGCAAAGGGTCCTATATTTCCGTTGCACTGCCGAAGAAGGAGAAGATGAGGAAGCCTTGTAGTGAAGGTGTGCTTCCATTTCTTCCCTGACTTCAGGACCACAATGTTGCGGTCCCTTCTTTAGAGGTGTAGAGACGATGCAAAGAGGGATCTGCACTGAAGAGGAGAAGCAGCCAAGTTGTTGCTGTGACGGCTGTAGCAGCAAGCGAACGATGAGCCAATGGTAGACAACGCTAAGGTCGATAGTGTCACCAACACCAGTGATGGTAGTGGCAGGTGCCGACGAGGTTGAGCGAGAAAGCTGCCAGACCAGTGATGTGGATGCCACTTATAGAGCAGGACCTGAATCTTCAGATCCTTGAATGAGAACGACGCTGGCGATGGGTGCTACAGTGATGCTCTGTTTTTGTTAGGAAACAGAGATCACAACTTTGCAGAAGAGGAGTCAACTGACAGGGTGGGGATTTGCTACCATTTGACAGCAAGAAGGAACTTATTGTACCCTCTCTATAAAGCACCGAGAGATGATGGGTGGTGGCCCTTACAGGTGCTCTCAGTAGAGAGAACAAAGGCTACAGTAGGGACGATGCCGACGAGCATGTGTAGAAGTCGTCGTCTACTGCATATGAGGTAGGGAAAGTGTAGCTGCTTGTTGGAGCTAATGCGACAGTGGTGGTGCATGAAGAAAATGATCTTGTGTAGAAGGATGCCTCAATAGAGAAATGAGAAAGCCGATGAGGTCCAGTGGGGGAAGAGGAAGCCGACACACCAGAAGTCGTGGAGAGTGGCTTTGACATCGACGAAAGGCTGTTATTTGATAGTAAAAAGAGATATAAATTGTCGTTAGATAGTGGATAAATAAATGTAATATCTCTTATAGAGAGAGGGGCTTTGATACCACATTGAAAATAGGAAGAAGTAATACAAAAGCCTAACTGATTCACTGATCCATTGTTAATTTATACAGGTGAAGATAAGAGAATTTCCCTCAACTAACCTATGTGATTTTCTCATTTAGTTATGAAAATTATATCTAAATCCTAATTTAATCTTATTTAAATTATATCTAAATCCTAACTTAATCTTATCTTCTATCATGCTCTCGCAAGATCGAGCTCATGTAAGGACATCGATCTTAAACTAAGGACGCTGATCTTGAACCGATGACAATGAATCTGAAGGAAGAATGTCACTGTGTTGTCAACCACCGATGAAGGTCTGACGGTGCTTGACTTCAGCGGAGGAGATATTGCTACGGCTAGGGTGATCGGTAGATCTGAAGGGCAGCGAGAGAAGTGATGCAGTCGTAGATTTGTTGTCGTTTGACAACGAGAAAGAACTTGTTGTGCTCTCTCTGCAGAGCACTGAAAGACGATGAGCGGTGGTCCGTATAGGTACTCTCAGTAGAGAAAACAGAGCAACAGAGGCTGCAGGAAGGATGGCACCGGCGAGCAGGTGTAGAAGCCGTCATCTGCTGCAGATGGGGTAGGGAAGGTGCCACTGCTTGTTGGAGCTGATACAACAGTGGTGGTACATGAGAAAGATGGCCTCATGTAGAAGGACACCTCGGTAGAGGAATGAGAAAGCCGACGGAGTCCAATGGGGGAAGAGAAAGCTGATGATTGCCATTTGACAGCAAGAAGAGATAGAAACTATCATTGGACAGTGAATAAAAGAAAGATAATCTCTTTTATAGAGAGAGGGGCTCTAATACTATATTGAAATAGGAAGAAGTAAAGAAAAGCCCAATTGATTCACTGACCCATCGTTAATTTATACAGATACAGATAGGAGAATTTTCCTCAACTAACCTACATGATTTCCTCATTCAATTGGAAAAATTATATCTAAATCCTAATTTAATCTTATTTAAATCATATTTAAATCCTAACTTAGTCCTATCTTCTATCATGCCCCCGCAAGATCGAGCTCCTGTAATGACATCGATCTTGAACTAAGGACATTGATCTTGAACCGATGATAATGAATTTGAATAAAGGAGCAGACAATTCTGCTGGAGCCAAATTCGATAATCTGATTAGATTAGACTATTATGCCCCCACAAGATCAAGCTCCTGTGAAGGACTCAGATCTTGACCCGATGTCAAGGAGACCGATGTATTGTCAACCACGGTGAAGGTCTGACGATGGTTGACTTCGACAGAGGAAATGCTGCTACGGCTGGGGCGATCGATAGATATGAAGGGCAGCGAGAGAAGCGTTGTGGTCATAGTTTTGCTGTTGTTTAATAGTGAGAAAGAACTTGTTGTGCCCTCTCTGCAGAGCACTAAGAGACGATGAGTGGTGGCCTATACAAGTACTCTCGACAGAGAGAACAGAGTAATAGAGGCTACGGGAGGGACGATGTCGGCGAGCAGGTGTAGAAGTCGTCGTTTGCTGCAGATGGGGTAAGGAAGGTGTCGTTGCTCGTTGGAGCTGATGCGATAGTGGTGGTGCACGAGAAAGATGGCCTCATGCAGAAGGACACCTCGGTAGAGGAATGAGAAAGTCGATGGGGTCCAGCAGGGGAAGAGAAAGCCGATGCACCAGAAGTCTCCAGCTTTGACGTTGACGAGAGGCTACCATTTGACAGAAAGAAGAGATAGAAACTATCGTTGGACAATGAATAAAAGAAAGATAATCTCTCTTATAGAGAGAGGGGCTCTAGTACCATAATAGAAATAAGAAGTAGAAATGAAAAGCCCAATTGATTCATTATTTATTTATACATATAAAGAGGAGGATTTCCCTCAACTAACCTATGAGATTTTTTCATTTAGCTGGGGAAATCATATCTAAATCATAACTAAATCATATCTTCTATTATGCCATCACAAGATCGAGCTCCTATAAGGATGTCAATCTTGAACTAAGGATATCGATCTTGAATCGATGTCAATGAATCTGAAGGAAGAAGATTGCAGTGTTGTCAACCGTGGTGAAGATCAGCGATTGACTTCAGCAGCGATGTCAGCCTAGCTGAGAAGCTAGTGCAGCATGGGACAGGTGCAACAAAATGGATGGTCGCTGGATTGCTAGACCTTAGAGGACTACCACTGATAGAGGAGAAGAATCGGCACTGACGATAGAGATATGGAGTGGAGCCATCGATAGTGTCACCAAGGTCTCGATCGCTAGCAAGAGGCTATCGTTTGATAGCAAGAAAAAGTAATATCTAGATAAGGTGAGGAAGAAAAAAGAAGTTGTCGTTTGACAGCAAGAAAAGATAATCTCTTAAATAAGATTAAATTAGGATTTAGATATGATTTCCCCAACTGAATAAGGAAATCATGTAAGTTAGTTAAGGGAAATCCTTCTATCTTTACCTATATAAATTGACGATGATTCAATGAATCAATTGGGCATTTTTTTACTTATTCCTATTTCAACATGGTATCAGAGCCTCTCTCTCTATAAGAGAGATTATCTTTCTTTTATTCACTGTCCAATGATAGTTTCTATCTCTTCTTACTGTCAAATGGTAATTTAGGTAAAGATCTTGAACCGATGATAAATTTCTAACTCAAGGACGCAGATCTTGAACTGGTGCCAATGAATCTAAGGAAATAGACCGCTATGTTGTCAACTATGATGAAGGTCGACTTCAGCAACCATGTAAGTCTGGCTGAGAAGAAGGTTGTAGACATGGCAGGAATGGCTGGAATAGGAGGTCTGGCATGGGGCAGGCACAACACAAGAGATGGTGCATAAGTTGTCACTGGATAGCGAAAGAGAGATTGGTCGAGATTGCAGCAGCTGCGGGCTTCATGGTAGATGAGCGACTGAACGCTATAGAAGGGTGGGGCCGGAGGACTCTACAGAATCAGCAAGGGAAGGAGTGGTTGGTCGGAGAGTAGATCCGACGATAGGAAGCATAGGTTGCTCTGATTCCGATCATAGTATCCGATCGAGGTGAGAAGAGATCTTGCTTTAGGCAAGCACCTGCACTGATCGCGAGCTGCGGTAGCACGAGGTAGTTAGAACTAGTGGAAATCTCTCACTATTGATGCAGAGGAAGCAGTCGGGAGAGCCCCCCCCCCCCCCCCTAGAGGATGAGTGGCCGCAGGAGGGAGACAACATATGGCCACCGATGTTGAAGATATTATGGCTGGAGGTAATGTCGAGTCGATCCAGAGGATGATTTGGTGGAAGCGAATGTCCCAAATGGTGAAGCGACCTTGGTGGCTAGAAGGGAGGGAGAGTAACCCTCAGTAGAGGAGACAAAATCGTTGAAGAGGTGGAGGAGCGACTGCAAAAGAAGTTAGCTACAGATTGGAGGGCGTCAATAAGAGATGCAATGGCAACAAAGAGGAGAAAGAGGAGGCATAGCAAACGCCTGCCTCCAGGCACTGTTGAAGGAGGAGAAGTAGTGGGGCAGGTTGCAGTTCACTAGGCTCTGGTGGCTGCCATGCATGACCGGAACTATGTTGAGGGAGGATGCAGGAAATTGCCCCTTCCAGCGGATCCGGAGATGGTTGGAAAAGTGGAAAAGGAGTTCTTGACAGAGAAGATCGATGAAGACATGAGGATGCAACAATTGTACTTTACTACACAATGGAGACCTTCTCACTGTGGCTTCTTCTGGCTTCGATAGAAGGAGCAAAGGGTCCTCTGTTTCCATCACATTGTCGAAGAAGGGAAGAAGAGGATGCAGCGTCAATAGAGGTATGGCCAGCAGGAGTGATTGTGACTGCGATTAAGGAGGATAAAGGCAGCAACGACAAGCAACATAGTAGAGAAGGAGTAGAGGGTGGGCCGCTCACTGCGATTGCTGAGGGTTGGTCGGCTGCAGGGGAGGTCTACAATGAGCAGAGTAGTTGTCGAAAGAGAGGGCAGCAGTTGCATGGCAGGGGAGATAGCGACAGTGGTAGAGGAGGCAAAGTACTATGGCAGGGAACAGTGAGGGCTGTAGCAGGGCACAACAGTGCTGCTGGGAAGGTGAGCTGCTGCTGTGAGGGTCGGAAGGTGAGGATGTGGCTGCGGCTAGGGAGATGGTGGCCAAAGGAGAGGGCAGTGGTTGTGGCCAACGAGGGCTGCGGTTGCCACTACAATTATCGGAGTAGGGGGGATTGGCAGTGAGCAGAGTAGCTGTCGAAGGAGAAGATGAGGAAGCCACTATAGTGAAGGTGTATTTCCCTTTATTCCCTAACTTCAGGACCACAATGTTGTGATCCCTTCTTTAGAGGTATAGAGACGATGCAGAGAGGGATCTGCACCGAAGAAGAGAAGCGGCCGAGTTGTTGTTATGACAACTACAGCAGCAAGCGAACGGTGAGTCGATGGCAGGCAACGTTGAGGCCGATACTGTCGCCAACATCAGCGATGGTAGCGGCAGGTGCTAGTGAGGTTGAGCGAGAGGACTGCCAGACCAGCAACATAGATGCCAATTATAGAGTGGGACCCGAATCTTTAGATCCTCAAATGAGAATGACGTTGGCGATGGGTGCGACAGTGATGCTCTATTTTTGTCGGGAAATAGAGATCGCGGCTTTGCATAAGAGTAGTCGACCGACGGCTATGGCTTCGTAGAAAGGCAGTTGACGGGGTGGGGATTTGCTGTCATTTGACAGTGAGAAGGAATTTGTTGTACCCTCTCTACAAAGCACCGATAGACAATGGGCGGTGGCCCTTATAGGTGCTCTCGGCAGAGAGAATAAAGGCTGCAGGAGGGACGATGCTGGCGAGCGGGTGTAGAAGCCGTCGTCTACTGCAAATGGGGTAGGGAAAGTGTCTCTGCTCATTGGAACTGATGCGATAGTGGTGGTGCACGAAGAAAACGATCTCATGTAGAAGGATGCCTTTACGAAGAAATGAGAAAGCCGATAGGGTCCAATGGGGGAAGAGGAAATCAACGCACTAGAAGTCGTGGAGAGTGGCTTTGACATTGATGAGAGGCTTTGACGTCGGCGAGAGGCTGTCGTTTGACAGTAAGAAGATAAAGAAAGATAGAATAAAAAGCCCAATTGATTCATTGATCCATCATCAATTTATACAAGTGAAGATAGGAGGATTTTCCTCAACTAATCTACGTGATTTCCTTATTCAGTTAGGGAAATCATATCTAAATCCTAATTTGATATTGTTTAAATCATATCTAAATCCTAACTTAATCCTATCTTCTATCATGTATCAGGTGGCATCATTTCTACATGCAGTGGCACTACAGAGTGTGACGACAATGGCCCCAGCAGTAGACGACGATAGCAGAAATGCTGCATTGCTACAAAGGGAAGTGATGGCATTGCGAGTAGCGATTGCCACCATGGGCAACGATTATATCAGGTGGCATCGTTGCTACATGCGATGGTGCTACAGAGTACGGTGACGATGGCCCCAACGGTAGACGATGATAGTAGAAATGTTGCGGTGGTTATGCACGCAGCAGTCACAACTTCTGGTCAGGGTTGGTCATCACGCGTTGGATGATTGTTGCGAGCAGAGCATCACAGTGTTGTGATACGGCATCAGTCAAAGCAAAGGTTGGGCGGTGGCCGCCCAAAGGCTAATTAATAATAGCATCATCGTTGGGGGTCAACGGACAACATTAGAGATGGGCTACAGGCAGTGGTCATTAGTGAAGAAGATCGGTCAATGCATGAGCATTGTCACGTGCTATAGGGTTTCTTTGCACGGTCGTCGGAGGACAAGTGACATGTGCGGTGGGACGATGGTGAAGATGTCATTGCAACCATTGATTGACCTTTGCATCATCGGTGAGGAACGCAATGACGATGGTCTTAGGGTTTATTATTATTATTATTTATTTATTAAAATTGATATCCTTACACCCTTAGAAATTAGTTAATTCTATTTTATGTCCTACAATTTATTTTTTCTAATTCTATCCTTTAGAAATCATATATTTTCAACATATATCTCAAAAAATTATAGTTTTACTCTTAAACATCAATTATTTCTGTCTTATGCCCTTAGCTACAAAATTGCTACTATACCTACGTGAACGGATTATTTTTCACTAGTATCCTCTACTCATAATTTGACCTTTCTAATTTGGAAATATTATCTCAACAACCACAATTTGATAATAATAAATTATGTGATCAAACTTGATAAATTTTTGTATCAAAATTAAATTAAAAATAAATTATAGATATTTTATTTTTTATTTATATGATATAATTTATTATTATTATTAAATTTAACTACTTATGTTATTTAGAAATTTTAATTATTGTTTTGGATATTTATATTATTATTACATATATAAGTAATAGCTTAATAATACTAAGAAAAATAATATTCATAATAATATATAATTAGAAGATTTATATAGTCTCAAAGGAGAATCTACTTCCAATAATTATGTTATGTAGTAGGATGATACTATTTTGGATATCCTCATAGTTTAATATTGTATACATAAAAATAATAATATTATTTCATAATGATGATATTAGTCTTTCACAAATAATTCTGAGTGAATATTGTATATGTTAATATTTCACCTAGAGGTAAAATATTAATAATATCAATAATTTATCATATTTTAAAAACTTGAAGTATTAATATCATTTTATATTTTATAATAATATTTTTTTCTATGCGGTTTTATACTTCTACTGTGCTTATAATTTCTAGATATATTGTTTCTAAATGATTTGAACAAATACAATTTCCATTGGGTGTTAGAACTTGATTGAACTAGTTGAAAAGATCACAAACTTAACTATTGAAATATTTATAAGATAAATATTTATAAGATCACTTTTATGATAATTGTTAATAATATTTATACTTTATTATAGTCTATAACTAGCATATTAAAATATTTAAAGATCATTTTAAATTTACTAATAAATCATTAACTGACATCCTAATGAAAAAACTAATTGAGATTCAGTATGGTGGTATTTAAGGAATTCAAGATTATATTCTCAATATGACTGACAAAGTTGTATTTAAGGAATTCAAGATTAATGTAGTTAAGAACAAGAACATTATGCATTAATATAGTTAAGTCCTTTCTCATATAATTTATTATTAATTTTATTTCTTCTTAATTTGACTCATTTAAAATTGACTATAATAAAATTCAAAATACCTAAAACTTAACTTAGCTAACTAGTATATATGTTTAGGAAAAATTAATATTAAAGTATGAAAGACTCACAATATTTTAGGTTTTTCCCAAGGAGTGGTAATAATAAAAAAAATTAAAGCATAAATCACATGAGATTATAAATCCTACGTAAACCCATAAAAGAAAAATCTTCAGCAAGAAAGGTCATGTGAAAAAGGACTATAGGGTTTGGTTTGAAAAGAAAATGTATAAATCTAACCATTATATATTTCAAATCAAATATCATATAAGTCTCTTTCTAATACTTGGTAGATTAATTCTGACTCTTCAACTTATGTTACCATTAATAAAGATTTATTTTAATATAAAATTAAAAGAGTATGAAATATTCATTGTTATAGAGAATTATCTTAAACCGAAAGTGATAGTAGTTAGTACTTATCATCTATCTCTAAAAATAATTCATTTGATAGATCTTGAAGATGTATGCTATGATCCTACAATCTTAGAAATTTGGTTTCTTTACTCAGAATTATTCAGATATTATTTATCTCTTGGTGGTTATACACTCCATATATTTATAATTCAATAAGAGTTAATTTTTAAATTTTATATAATAGTTTATACAAATTTAATGTGAATCTTAAAGTCGCAACAATCTTATAATCAAATATTTGAATGGAACATGTTTTTATGAACCCTTTGAAATTATATATGCTTATATCTATGGGTCACTCTCCAACAATAAAGTACGATAAGCCCCTCCCTCAAACTAAAGTGTAATATCCGTGTAAAGTAAAACCCCTATATTTTGATACTTCAACTCTACTTGATACTGGGATTGGTGATTTTCTTTCTTCAACTTCAGATCTTGTAATTATAGACTATTGTGTTTCTTTACCCCTTTACTTACCTAATTTAGCTTCAGACTTATGTTCTTGTCTTAATGGAGAGAGACATTTTATTATTTTATAGATAAACAATTGAGATATGACTTTATATATCTAATTCATGTAAGGTATTAAGCTATTAAACATCTTTAGGTATATATAAATGAAGCCAAAAGATAATTATATATAAAGGTTCAAATTATCAAATCTAATAGGAGTAGTAAATTTTATAACAGATATGATGAGTTCGATCATAATTCTTGTTCTTTTGCTATATTCCTAGGAAAGTGTGGTTTTGTATTAAGTATGCTTTATAGATATATCAAGGTAGAACAAAATTATTAAAAGATAAAATCGTACTTTTATAGATATGATTAGGAGCATAACGAGCTATTCTTCTATACTAGAATCAATATTAAGAGAAACTCTATGGACGATTATGTATATCTTGAATATGATTCATAGTAAGTCAATTTCAACTTTTTTTGAATTATAGACTAGTAGAAAATCTAACTTGAGACATTTAAATATTTCGAATTGTCTTATAGATATAAGGATCTTTAGATCACTTGAAAATAAATTGGATTTAAAGATTATTTATAGATATTTTATTATTTATTAAAAATTAAAGAAATATATATTTTATTGCTTTAATCATAGAACAAAGATACTTGAATATGGTAATATAAGATCTTTAGAAAATAACAAACTAATGAGAGTGAAAATCTTAAATTCGATCTTGATATAGGTTGATATTCCTTTATCATCTTATAAATGAGAAGTTGTTCTTCAAATCACTAAATGACTTGATGAAGGCAAATAATAAAATAACATTACTCCCACATATATTAATATCATTATTGATGAATTTATAGAATAATCGCAGTTGATAGTTTTAAAAATATTTCAAACAAAAAGAAATTTATCATTTTTAATTATATTCGGTATATTTAAAAGAACTAGATTATGATATCAAAATCAAAAGATCATTTATTGTTTTTATAAGTTATAAAAAGTAGTCATTTTAAAAAATAGTATGATGTAATAAAAAATTAAAATTTATAGACCATAATGGTGTTTGAGAAATTGTCGAGGTGCCCAATAACTATAAAAGAGTTAATTGTAAATGAGTCCTTAAAACAAAATATAACTCAAAGGGCAATGTCAAATGATATAAATGCTAGACTTCTAGCCAAATATTTTATTCATAGAGAATACATCAATTTTTTTAATTTTTTAAATAAACTCATTAAGAATTATCTTGACATTAGTGGTTCATTATAATTTAAAAATAACTTTTCTAAATGAAAATTTAGATAAAATAATTTACATGATTAACCTAGATGATTTATAGAGAAAATTCAAAATTTTGATGTGTAAAATTTGAAATTTCATAATACAATTATTTTTTGAAGTTTAATGAAAACACTATTTGAGCTTCATAATATATCACAATAATTTTATTATTTAAGAATAGCAAGTACTCTAACAAATCTTAGCATTATGGTATAAAATAATTGATGATTAGATAAAGAGTTTAGAAATAATCAATGTTAATTAAGAACTTGAGTTTTATTAAATTAATTACTGATTCATTTACTAGGGCCTTACAGCCTAAAATATTTAAAAGAATATGTTCTTATGATTGAGCTTGTGGACAACCCATAAAAGATATGGTGGTGAATGTTTGAGTGAACATTATTATTAGTATTTTTATTTATGTAATTAAAATTATTTATATTTGCTATCCTATTCGTATTTATGTATATGCATATTATGATTGAATATATATAATTGAATTGTCTATACAAGATAAATTACATTGATCTTTTTAAAGTGGTTTAGAAAAGGCTAATAGTGTTGTGATACATAGAAATAAGTATAACATTAATGACATACATGTTGATAAATAACCAAAAAATATATTTTTCAAAAAAAAATCAAGTTGTCGTGCGAGGATTAGTGCACGAGAAATTACAAAATCAAATAATTCAATACAATGTGTGTTAGATATGATACCTAAGAGATCATATATTCTCATAAAAACTCAGATCCATATGAGAGAATGAAGGAGAGCACGTGTCCTCCTCTCTAGCGGTGATCATGTTGCGGATGCGATGATGACGCTTTTAAAATCATTGCATGATCTTCCTCTCCATATGTACCATAAGGTTATAATCTCTTCAAGAAGAGGTCAACCCTCTTGCTATATACATACCCAAAATAGGGGTTGTTATTGGAAATAAGAAGAAGTAAGGAAAATGCCCGATTGATTCATTGATTCATCGTTTATTTATACATAATGAAAAGGAAGATTTCCCTCAACTAGCATACGAGATTTCCTCATTCAGTTAGGAAAATCATATCTAAATCCTAACTAAATCCTATCTTTTATCATGCCCCCGCAAGATCGAGCTCATGTAAGGACACTGATCTTGAACTAAGGATGTCGATCATGAATCGATGTCAATAAAACTGAAGGAAGGAAGTTGCTATGTTGTCAACAGCGGTGAAGACATGACGGTGGTTGACTTTAACGGTGATGTAAGCGGCAAAGAGCAAGGGTTGTAGTAAAGGACAGCGACGCGGCTGCGTGGTAGCGATGGCGGTAAAGGGCATGGCTGAAAGTGACTACGGTAGCGGGTAGCAGTGGCTCCTTGCTGAGCGATGGAGGAGATGGACTATGGTGGCGGGTGGCACGGGAGAGGCAGTGACACTGCAGCTAGCGGCGTCATTGATCTCTACTCAGGGAGAGGAAACGAGGGCGGTGGTCACAATAAGGTTGACGCTGGTAGCAGCAGCAAGCAGCATGGTTGTGGCAGTAGCGAGGGCTGGTAGCCAAGGTGACACTGCCAGCAGAGGAGGAGAGGAAGATGGTGGCCGACGGATCTAAAGGACAGTAAGAGAAGCGCTGCAGTCGTAGATTTGCTGTCGTTTAACAACGAAAAAGAACTTGCTACGCCCTCTCTGTAGAGCATCGAGAGATAATGGGCGGTGACCCTTATAGGTGCTCTCGGTAGAGAGAAAGAACAGAGCAGTAGAGGCTTCAGAAGGGATGGCACCGACGAGCAGATGTAAAAGCCGTCATCTACTGCAGATGAGATGGGGAAGGTGTCGTTGCTCGTTGGAGTTGATGTGATAGTGGTGGTGCACGAGAAAGACGACCTTATGCATAAAGACGCCTCAATAGAGGAATGAGAAAGTCGACGGAAAAGAAAAGCCGTCGCGGACAAACAATCATAGAAGCTATCATTTGACAACGGATAAAGAAAGGAAGTCGACGCACCAGAAGCTATGAAGAGTGGCTTTGATGTCAGCGAGAGGCTGTTGTTTGACAGCAAAAAGAGATAGAAATTGTCGTTAGACAGTGAATAAAAGAAAGATAATCTCTCTTATAGAGAGAGGGGCTCTGATACCATGTTGAAAATAATAAGAAGCAATGAAAATGCCTGATTGATTCATTGATTCATCATTTATTTATACATAATGAAAAGGAGGATTTCCCTCAACTAGCATACGAGATTTCCTCATTCAGTTGGGGAAATCATATCTAAATCCTAACTAAATCCTATCTTTTATCAGTTGTCGACTAAAGAGGAGAGGAGGGAGAGGAGAATAGGAGGGGCGACTATAGAAAGCTCTAGCTCATAAACCTTAAGGTCCTTCATATTTATAGAGGTGCATGACAATTTAACCCTAATGAATCTTGTTCTATTAGGTATTAGATCCTTAACCAATTACCAAGCCTCTTAAATTAGTATATCTCTATCCAATAATCGCTTATTAGCTTTTATTGGATTTCATCCATAGGATCCACTAATACAATGACTTATTGGATCGTAAATAAAAGAAATGCTCCGTATATCAAACATATCTCATCTCTGTACCTTTACTTATTACAACATCTATCATATATCAGACATGATATCGTCGGGCCCATACGAAATCATAGTCGAGTCTCACTCTAATCGAATTTTTGGAAGAATTCCTTCTCAATCAATCCGAATAACCTTGGCCACAGATTTGCTAGAGCGATGACACATGAGATATTCTTTTCATAATACCGAGAGTGGATGATCCTCTGTTGACACCTAATTGTATTCATAAGGTTAGTTATCATTCTCAATAACCGTCTATACTAGATCTTAACTTTCAGACCCATAAGTCGATTGTTAAAGAATGAAGTACTTAAATAAGATATCTTTGGTATCTCAAGTCTAAGAACCAAACACACAATTGAGACTGCATAATCATTGTCAGACTATCAAGTATCATTGACCATATACCATTCTGTAGTCGGATCATTCACTGAACTGATTATCCAACGAACACATGTATTATACCTTTAGTATCCCTAGATAAGTGGCTATGAGACCAGTTGTCTCTATCATATGGATGGATATATAGACACCAATCTATCTGGTTATCTCAATGTCTCTCTTGAATAACATATTATTGAAATTATTTAGGGTTCGTGTTTAGAAGTGAATCAGTCTTATTATCATAATCTCATTATAATTCAATTCATATTACATAGAACTAGGGACATTACAATATATATGTAGCAAATAGTATATAATATGAGAAATACCAATATCAATAATATATAAAATGATTATTGCAATGTGTCATACGTGCCATCACACATATGATTAGCTTATAGGATACTTGTAATTAGTAATCTCCCACTTAACCTAAAGTCAATCACCTACATGTTTGATCCCCGTCAGACCCCTGTGACGCTTAAATATAACCTAAGAAATGACTTTATTAGTAGATTTGCAATGTTATTTTTCAGATGTAACTCTTTTTACTACTATATATCCATGGGCCACGATCTCTTTGATCGGGTGGAATCTCTTCAGAACGGTTCCTCACTATATAAGAGAATCGGCTCCTCACTACTTAGTACAATTTCTAAAGTGATAAATTTATTCATCCAAACTCTCTCCTTTACTACTTATACTACAATAATATACTCTACCTCTATAGTTAAGTCAATAGTAATATCTTGCTTGGAACTCTTTTAACTTACTGTTCCTCCATTTAGGGTAAATATATATATTGAGTTTGATTTACTATCATTGATATCGGACTAGAACCTCAAGTCCATGTAGCCCTCAACCTAGAGGCTACCTCTTCCATTTTATACTAGTATAAGATCGTCCTTCTCAAGTATTTAAGGATTCACTTTATTGCTTTTTAGTATTCTAGACTTAGATCCGTCTGATATCTGCTCTGACACTTAGAGCATGCACTATATCAAGTTTGGCATATAGCATAGCATATATGGTAGATCCTATCACTGAGGCATAGGATATTTTATTTATGTCTCCCCTTTCTTTAGGAGTTTTTGGGGTCATACTCTTAGAAATGATATTTTATATCTTATTAGTATAAGATATCTTCTGAAATTTTTCATACCAAATATGTTGATAATGGTGTTTATGTACTTAGATTAGAACAAGTCAAACATCCTCTTGGATTTATCTTTATAGATCCAAATCCTTAAAAATATAAGAATCTTCCCCTAAGTTCTTCATGGAGTAGTGTCTAGAAAGCCAAGCCTTAACTGTGGAGAGTATCCCTACATTATTTCCAATGATGAGAATGTTATCCACATATAACACCAATAAGGTGATAGCGCTCCCACTTACCTTTTTATATACACAAGACTCATCTTTGTTCCTAACAAAGTTGTAAGATTTGATCGCCTCATTATATCTTATATTTCAACTTCAAGAAGCTTGATGTAGTTAATAGATGGATTTAAGTAACTTGCACACCTTATCTGGATTTTTTTTATACACAAATCCCTCAGGCTTTATCATATATGTTAGGATCGTATCGACACTAGGGGGTGTGAACTGGGTGAATTAGTGCTTTTGAAAAGTTATGATTTGAAAATTTGTTCAATGAAAATCGATATTGAAAATGTGCATGACTTATAATAAGCAGTTAAATAAAAAAAGCAATAGTAATGAAGAGCATAAAAAGAAATATACACCAAATTTATAGTGGTTTGGTTATTATGACCTATATCCACTCTAGATTCCTCCTCTGTTGAAGCCACCGGCTTTCACTAATGATCTTCTTTAAATGGGTGAAGATCACTACCCTTATAACTCTTTTCTCCTTTTCATATATTTAGGAGAGAAGAGAACCTTTATAAGTCCTACACTCCCTTAGAATGAAACCTAAACTTTAAAAGTAGGAGAACTCTCAACACTTAGAGCTTTACAACACTTCAAATCATAATTTTTTGTTCACTTTTCTTGCTTCCTTGAGTAAGAATGAGTAAGGTATTTATAGGTTGGCTTCAAAAAAAGGAGCTAAAATGTAAATTTTCGATCTTTAAGGTACTAGCGATACCATCGCCTACACTCGGCGGTACTACCGCTTGCATGGACGGTACTATTGCTTAATAGAGCTTGGGAGACCATGCTCTAGTAGTACTACCACCAACTTGGGTGGTACCATTGCCTATAACATTAATTGCTGGTGGTACCATCGCTCAGTCTTAGTGATACTATCACTTGACAACATGGGATACAGTATTGCCAGCTCATAGGTGGTTCCACCGCCTAGTTTGGTGGTGTCACTACTTGACCTAACTGTGGGTCATTTAATGGGCCTCCCAAAGGGCCCAAATCAGTCCTAATTAAGGCCCAACGAGCTCTTATTTGAGTTAGTATGATTACACCCAAAACTAACTCAATTTCAACCGAAACTACTTCGATCAAGACATAAACTATTATATTATAATTATAATGGATGTATTGGTCATTATGATTATATTTAATTAAATCATATTTAGTATCGTACAGGTTTAATCATGACAGGATGAGTTACAGATCAGACATGAACCCAGGATCAAGCTTATGCATAGGGCAAGGATTGGATGATGTGGTAGAAGCTCACCTAGTGTTCGCTAGGACTTCACTGAAGATATCAGGAAGATCGCTAGGAACACACTGGGAGATTACTGAAGGAAGACCATGAGACTCACTACTGGAGAAGCCAGAGGTTATTAGTTTGCAAGAGTAAGGTCATTAAGCTTGGTGGTCATGTTTTGATTGTAATTTTAAGTCATAGGTTAAGATTGAGTCTTAAATGAGTGTGATTTGGATAGAATCCAAATCAACTAAAAGATGCAACCGGGTCCACTGTGGGGTTTGATTAAGCTCAGGTTGAGCTCAATTGGTTGACCAAAGAGTTAGTCAACATCAGGTTTAAGTCTAAATTTAAAAAGTGGAGGGAACCACTTTTATGGAGTTTCCAATGGGTAAACCATCGGTATGCGGTCGATAAACCGCCACCCCCCAAGTTTTTGGGTGGTTGACGATGGGTAAACCACCTAGGGTCGATAGGTAAATTGCATGTACCTTGGTATTCGGGCGGCTAAGCCACTCAAGTCGACAAGTAAACCACCAGTACCTAGATTTTCCGGGTGACTTTGATTTTTAGCTCAGAAAATCTGAAGTCACTTAAGGTCTATAAATACCCCAAGTTTTCTTACATTCTACACAATAATTTGGGGGAAAAATCTATGAAAAATTTGTGTGGATTGTAAGAAAAAAAAGGAAAGAGATAAGGGAATGATCGAAGAGTTGTAAATCTTATCTCCCTTATAAGCTCAAGTGTAAGGGTTTGGTCTTCACCTAAAGAAGATCGGTAGTGAACGTCGATGTGCCTCAAGAAGGAGGACTCGGGAGTGGACGTAGACCGGTTGAGGCCGAACCACTATCAATTGTGAGTGCTCTTTTTTTGCCTTGTTTACTTCTTTCTATTACTCTTAATTAGTTCAAAAAAGTTACAAGCATCATTCTCACCATTTTTCTCAAATCAGTTTTATTGAAATATCAAAAGAAGATTCCATTACTAACTCTCTATTTTATAAAAAAAAGTTTTTAAACAAGTACTATTACACTTGCACTAATTCAAACCCCTTCCCCCTTGGTGCCAATTGATCCTAACAATCGGTATCCGAACTACATTTTTCTCATTTTGTTTAACACTCAAGAGAATGGCTCTTTTTGGCTTTTAATAGGGTTTTTCTATCGTTTGTCCTCTCATATTCAATGGGACATACTACACTTATTGAAAAACTCGGATGAGAGTTTTTTTACTTTTTTTAGACCTTGATTTATGGACTATTATTGAAAATAGATTCGGAAAGTATTCTCTTCCAATGAATGATTGGAATGATTTAGAGAAGAAGACATTCTATTTAAAGGCTATGAATATCTTGTTTTATGCCTTAGATAAAAATAAATTTGATTGAGTTTCTCATTATGATTCAGCTTTTGATATATGGTATGCATTAGAAATAATACATAAAAGTACAACTAAATCAAGTAAATTATTAAATAAAATAATCTATAAAAATAAACTTGAAGAACACCTTCTAAAGAATAGAAATGATTGTGAATTAAGAATGACATATTACTTTTCGAGTAAAATCTTGAGTAATGAGAACCTTGGACATTAACTTTTGATAAATGAACCGAAAAAATTAATGAACTTGAACCTTAAAATAATTTAAAGATGGACAAAACCTATTACTATAAATGTAAGAAGCCGAGAAGCTCCAAAGATCAAATGCTCAACTAAGAAGTAGAGAACCTTACTCTTATAGTCATCGACGATGAGGTTAATAATTCATTAAGTAACTCTTTTTCTGAATTATTAAATATACTTTATAATTTGTTTGATAAATTTAAAAGACTTAATAAATCCTTTAAGTTGCTTAAACATGAACATGATTTGTTAATTAGTAAAATTAATGAAATGTATGAGTTATTAACATCAGATAATCCTATTTCTAAATGTGAAATCTAGATAACATTAAAGAAGAAAATATCATGCTTAGGACAATCTTAGAAAATTTTAAAATTGAAAATAAATTCTTGAATATGATCATTGCCAATAAGGGTCATATTAATAGAAGAAATGATATAGGCTTTGTTGATAATATTCAATAAAAACCAACCATATTTGTGAAAGGTCATATATTAAATTTTTCATCAAAAAATAAATATAATTTTTGTGGTAGATTAGAAAATAAAGCCTACAAATGTATATTTAAAAATTATAGTCCATATAAATAAATTTGGGTTTATAAAGGAACCATAAACAACCTTAAGCCATTAGAAAAAATGAGAAGAACATATTATGAAGGACTCAAACTCAATTGGGTATCTAAATTAAAACCTTCCATAATATAAAGTTGCCTCCTAACAAAGTTAGAAGCACTAAGTTATATTTTGAAATTAGATGTTCAAGGCACATGACTTGAGATCTAATATTCTTTCAAGGCTCACTAGCCTGAGTAATAATAAAAAATTATTAAAATTAAAATTATTGACAATGAATCTTTTGATGGTTCATCATTATACAATTAATATTGATGACATATAGTTAGAGTATACAAGTATGAAAATGAGCTAGAACCAAAGAACCTTAATTATTGAAATATATGTTAAAATTTACATGAATGAGATTTTGATGATGATTGAATAATAGGTTCAAAATCATTATCTTGGATGTTGGTTTAAATGTAAAGACTATTGTTAAATGGTTCAAATATTGATAAAGTCTATGGAATGATTGATTTAAATATTACATTGATCAAAATGATATGATTGAATGATTGTGTTGAATAATAAAAATTTTAGCATAGAACAATATCGAAAAAGAAGAGAAAAATCAAGCTTTATTGTCTAGTATTTTTATAAAATAAAAATATATTTAAAAAGAATGAAATGAGTATGATAACTCATACACTAAGTCTAAAAATTATTAGAATTGAAATAAATCAAAGTTTTTATTTGAAAATATTTTATTGCAATGATCTTAATAAAATTTCATTTTTGACTTTAAAATGACATTACATTCTTAAAATAAATTTCAAAAGAAGGACAATTATGCTTGAAAATTTTTTTATTCTATTAATCCTTCAAGAAGAGACAAAATAATACTATTATTATTGAATCTCTTAAACTACAAAAACGGATTAGAAAACTTTAGCTATTAAAAAATAATTTATGATGCTCTCATTTAATTTTTTGAAAAGCAATTTTTGATGATGATTTTGGATAAGTTTTCAAATGATTTTGTTTTAAAAAGAGATTGATGAATCTATTCAATATTATTGATATTTTTGATGATTTTATCATAATCTTGACAAGTTGAAAAATTGCAACTTGAAATCTTTACATAAATCAAGTTCTTTTGGAGAAGTTTATAAATAAATCATAAGTTTATATTTTTGAAATAATAACATAAATCTAAACAATGATCTTGATGATTTGAAATCACATATATAAGTTGAGATCCAATGTTTCCATATCTTATTTTGTAAAATCATATTTGTAACTTGATAATTTTCATGTATTAAGATTTTGCTTACAAAATTGATCTCCTAAAATTTTTATTACCTAAGAGAAGATTTATTAAATTAAATTATGTCTTTAATATTCATGACTGTCTTTTAATATTAATATCTTTCTTGACATAATTTATTTTAAAACTCTGATATAACTTATCACTAAAATTAGTATTTCTTAAATTTGTGATAAGTTAAAAATTGAAAGAGATTTATATTATCATGAATATTTTCTTAATTTCTTGACTTGACTTTTACGTTATGGGAATTACGTTATTGATATCTATGATTTTCTCTTTTTAATAAAAAAGTGATTTATGATCTTAACAATTATATATATTTTTTATCAAGATCATTCTTATTTTTTATTAAAAAGATTTATTTTAGATTGAGATTATTCCCTAAGACTCATTTTTATTATTTACAAAAAAGGGAAGAAAACTTATTAAACAAAATCATATCTTTTGGTATTCAAAAATTTGATTTTATCTTTAATGACATGATCTTCTTGTACTTTTTGGTATAAATTTGAACATGGATGAAAACAAATTATACCATCATATTTCATGATAATGACCAAAAAGAAAAAATAAAATTACCAATATAATTAGAAGAAAATTGGATATAATAACTTTGAATGAGGAACAAGTGCCTAGAAGAAAATTAGAACTTTCTAAATACATGTAAAATATTGGATTTATAATTTGAGCTTAACCTACTATCATGTTTTCTTTTGGAATTCATGATGATTATTATCAAAATCTACATGAGATATGATTTGCTTGATTTGCTACCTTGCTTGAAATTTGCATAAGATAAATTAAATTGCATGGGTAGTTCTTGATTTTTTTCTTGGATATTGGAATCTATATATATATAATTTACATCTATAAAGTATTTTTGTCATGTTTTTTCACTTCTCAACCTTGATTCTACCTTCTTAGTCACAAAGTAGAGAAAGAAAATCACTAGTATTTCAAGAGATCGATAAGACTATCAATATCATTTTGAATATCTTGAAAGTGATTTTGATGATTTTAAAATTGAATGAGTTCTTTACCTATATCGTGATTTTAATTTTTTGAAATTATAACTTGAAATCTTTTATTGAATCAAAATCTTTTGTTATGTGTTCTCATATTATTTAAAAGGAGATTTTTATACAAATCATGAACTTGACAACTTGATATTTCTTATGAATAAATCAAGAGATTTTATTCGTTTATCTTATGATTTGTCTCTTGATAGTCACAATTTGTCTTCATGAATTGTACATCTCATTACTATATTAATTTTTCTTGATATATTTCATGTGATGATTTGAAAATGATGTAATGAAAAAAGTTTTGCACTATTGTAACTATCTCTTCTTTTTAATAATGACAAAAGGGGAGCAAAACTTGTTAGCTTGCATAATGTAAAATTGCTAGCTTGAACATTGCAAAGGAAGCAAAAATTTACTAGCTTGCACTACTCAGAATAGAAGAAAGAACTCACTAGTTTGTATATTCTAAAATGATGAAAAATTTACTAAATTACTAAACTTTTATATATCAAAATCTTAATAATTGCACTACTCCTTTTTATTGATTACAAAGAGGGAGAAGGTATGATGATGTGCAATCATGTATGATGATCATGCATATAATGATGATTTTGAAAATTTATATGAAGATAATGATTTGTTATTGTTTAGATTTATTTGCTATATTTTCTTAAAATTTACATGAGAAAGATTTGTTGAGTTTATATTCGAAATTTTATATATACAAGATTGAGGTCGAGACCTAGAAATGCTAAATCATAAAAAAATATATAAATTGTTAATATAGATTTCATAAAATAAAGCTTTTTTGTGATAATATTTTTGAAAATTTTTTTCATGATTTTATCTTATTAATTTTAAAAAAAGGAGAAAAAATGCATGAAGATGTGCCACATTTGAAATTTAAAAGAGATAATTTTTAATATCAAGAGATGAATTTTATTATATTTGAGATATATAAGCAGTCTTTAAATCTCTTGGACTTTTGAGCTCATCTTAGTATTGCTTTTAAAATTTCTTAAGAGCTCTTCTCTATGACGAAATGATTCAACAATACCTCCCTTATTTCTTTTCTTATTAATCATAAAGAAGAAGAAAATTTTATAATGAAAATACTAAGGGGGAGTAATGTCATCATGTGCTTTGAAATTATTAGCTACACATGTCACCTTTTTGTTGATGACAAAAGGGGAAAAAATTCATTGATGACACATGATATTAATTGATGAATATATTAATGACATATAATATTGTTGAAATATATAGATATCTTGATATGGATATGGATTGATATATCTTGGATATGGATTTGAGTGCATAATTCTTTTTACTCATGATTTGATGTAAATTTATTTAAAATTTATATTAAATGTTAATTGCTTGAATTTAAGAGTATGTTTCTCTTAAATTTAAGTGTTATGGATTTAGGAGGAGTTAGAATTAACTCCTATCATCAATTGACTATCATCATAAAAAAAAAGGAGATTGTTGAATCTCGGATTTTGATGATGAAATCAATTGATGGGTTATTGATCTAACATATGTTGTTAGAGTTGATTGGTGCAGGATTAATTACAACGAAAATATTATTACAATCAGGATTGGCCAAGGTCAAGTCCATGCATCGGGTCGAGGTTCAGACGATGCGGTTTGGAACTCGCCATGAGTGCATTGGGAGCTCACTAAGGGTATTGGGAGCTTGCGAGGATGACACAAGGGATTTCGCTAGAAGACCGAGACTTGCCGGAAGATTATCGGGGGTAGCCGAAATGCTTATCGAGAGTTAGGATGGACTTGTAATAGATATATTGGCCATTATGATTGTATTTAATTAAGTCATATTTAGCATTATGCAGGTTTAACCATGACGGGATGAGTTACAGATCATACATGAACCCAGGATCAAGCTTAGGCAGTAGACCAAGGATTGGATGATGTGGTGAGAGCTCGCCAAACATTCGCTAGGACTTCACCGAAGGTATCAGGAAGATCGCTAGGAACACACCGGGAGATCGCCGGAGGAAGACCGTGAGACTCGCCGCTGGAGAAGCCAGAGGTTGTCGATTTGCGGGAGTAATATCATTAAGCTTGGTGGTCATGTTTTGATTATAATTTTTAAGTCATAGGTTAATATTGAGTCTTAAATGAGTGTGATTTGGATAGAATCCAAATCAACTCAAAGATACAATCAGGTCCACTATGGGGTTTGACTGAGCTCAGGTTGAGCTCAATTGGTTGACTAAAGAGTTAGTCAACATCAAGTTCAAACTGAAATTTTGAAAGTGGAGGGAACCACTTTTGCAGAGTTTTCAATAGGTAAACCACTGGTAACCAACAGGTAAACCATCGCCACCCAGGTTTTCAGGTGGCTAACAGCAGGTAAACCGCCCAGGACTAGTGGGTAAACCACTCATACCCTAGGATTTGCGTGGCTGAGCTGCCTAGGTGAGCGGGTAAACCGCCCATACCCAGATTTTCTGAATGAGTTTGATTTTTGGCTCCAAGAATCTGAAGCCACTTGGGGTCTATAAATACCCTAAGTTTTCTTACATTTCATACAATAATTTGGGGGAAAAATTCTATGAAAAACTTATGTAGATTGTAAGAAAAAGGAAAGAGGTAAGGGAGTGATCAAAGAGTTGTAAATATTGTCTCCCTTGTAAGTTTAAGTGTAAGGGTTTGGTCTTCACCCAATGAAGATCGGTAGTGGATGTCAGTGTGCCTCAAGAAGGAGGACTCGGGAGTGGACATAGGCTGGTTGAGGCCAAACCACTATAACTTGTGAGTGCTCTTTTCTTACCTTGTTTACTTATTTCTATTGCTCTTAATTAGTTCAAGAAAGTTACAAGCACCATTCTCACAATTTCTCTCAAATTGGTTTTAAATCAGTTTTATCGAAATATTAAAATAAGCTTCCGTTGTTAACTCTTTACTTTACGAAAGAACGTTTTTAAATGAGCACTATTACACTTACACTAATTCACTCCCCCTTTCTTAGTACCGATTGATCCTAACAGATTCCCCTTGAGTTTTACTCGAATCCTTATTATGAACCGCTGGAAAAGTTGTATCTATACTGCTAAATTTTTTTGACAAAAAATTATGTTGTTGTATTATTGTCGTTCTTCTTCTCCCAAACCCCCAAAACCCTACTAATCTTGTTGCCACTAACCACGTCATCTTTAGGGCACCCCTCTAGCCTTAAGATGCTACCATCATAACCTATTTTCATAACCCTAATAATACACAAAATTGTAGCCCAAAACAACGAACTATCATAGCCACAACCTTCCACCACCGATCTTATCTTCCACTACCACCAAACCTTCGATCACCATATGCCCTTGACCTATCAATAGAAAAAAGATAGAGATATCTCAGATCTGGAAACATACACAATAGCAACTCCAGATTCAATTGATATTAAGTTGGAGGTGTTTGAATCATAGCTTGAATCACGCATGGAGGACAAATTACACGCTTTATTCGTAGAATTCAGAATTGGACGATCCTTGAGTCCAACAAAATTCCAACAAAGAGTAAATTTAGAGAGGCCTTCAAAGAAGGTGGCTAGCCCTCGGACATGATATAGCCACGCATGAGGGTGGACTTCCCTCGATGGGAAGAAGGAGACCCGACGGGATGGATTTCTTAGGCTGAATATTATTTCTGCTATTACCGAACATTAGAGGATTCCATGGTAGACATTGTTGTCATCCACCTCAAGGAGATGCAATTCAATGGTATAACTGGCTTGAATACACCCATGGGGTCCCAACATGGATACAATTCAAGAATGGGCTGTTGAACCACTTTGGACCGACGAAGTACGAAAATATCGATGAACAACTCACAAAGATCCGACAAACCTCCACGATCTAAGAATAACATACCAGGTTTGAAAATTTATCTTACCTTGCTCATGATTAGTCTAACAAATAACTATTAGGGATATTCATCGAAGGACTCAAGTGGGAAACCAAAGGAGAGGTTAAAGTGGGGCAGTCCCGCACCGTGACGGCCACAATCTCCTTCATTCGAATCCAAGAAGAGCGGCTCGACCAAGACACTTGGAGGATGAGAACCGATCCTAAACCAGCAATATATAATCCTCTAGTACCCTCTGCTCCCAATCATCCTTCACTGCTAAAGAAATTGATGAGAGAAGAACTTCGCAATAGATCGACAAAGGGCCTTTATTGGCATTATGACAAATCATGAAGTCATGACCATCACTGCAAAAAGGGATGCCTTCTATTGATTAAGCTTATCGAAGACATAGAGGAGGAGGTCTAAGAGCATGAGGAGAAGGTCATGAAGGAAGAACAATAGCCTACCGATTTTATGATGCATGCTCTTTCCAGCTATGTGAACCCGCAGATAATGAAAGTAGGAGGACTTCTTAAACAACAACTAATCATTATTCTCATTGACACTAGGAGCACTAATAACTTCATGAATAGTAAGGTTTCTGTTTGGATGGCCTTACATATTTTGCAGCAGGTTTGATATTAAGGTCCTCGACGGATGAATTTTAAAGTGTAACCGCAGGTGCCCGCGGGTAAAACTGTTACGGCAAGACTCTAAGATAATTACATATTTCTTCCTCCTTCCGTTCAATGATTATAAGGCCATGCTTGGTATTGAATGACTGATGACATTAGATGATGTTTCTTAAAATTTCTCAAAATTAATTATGAAACTTTACAGTAAAGGGAAATAGGTGATTCTGCGCGGGAAACACGGGAGTGACATAATAATGATTTGCACGTAGCGAATAGAGAAAGTTTTACACAAAGTGAATAGTGGCTTCCTAATGTAACTCCAATAGCAATCTATAGGGGAGCCAACACAAATTGGAGAGCCAAACCTACTCCACTTGCTTGCTGAATTTTCAGATATTTTCATCGAACTACGCAGCCTACTCCTACTCGTTGGTATGATCATCATATTCTTATTCTTCCAGGCAAACCTTCAGAAAATACTTAGATATATCACTATCATTATATCCAAAAAAGATGAAATAGAGAGGATTGTAAAAGAGATACTTGAAGCATGAGTTATTCGGCCAAGTTGCAGCCTCTACTCTTCACTGGTGCTCCTTGTACGAAAGAAAGATGAAACGTGACGAATGTGCATCAAATACCAAGCTCTTAACGGCATAACTATCAAAGACAAATATCATATTCCAGTGATGGATGAGTTACTTAATGAATTAAAGAGAGCACAAATCTTCATAAAGCTAGACCTTTGACCCATATATCATCAAATATGGGTGTACGAAGAAGACCTATTGAAAATCATCTTTCGGATGTACAACGACCACTATGAATTTTTGGTAATGCACTTTGGTCTCACTAATGTTCCCTCGACCTTCCAGAATCTTATGAATGATATTTCTAGAGTTATCTTCGTAAGTCATTTTCAACACTTATGACTTGTTTTGATAATTCTTTGAGAGTATGTTCTTTTTGTCAAAAAATCAAAGTACAACTTTCCTCAACATAAGGTAGAGTAACTTGGGCACATCATATTAATAAAAGGTGTGGCAGTGGACCTTTCCAAAATCGAGGTAATACAAAGCTAGCCGACCCCGAAGAACATAAAATCACTACATGGTTTCCTCAGTTTGACGGGCTACTACCATAAATTCGTCAAAGACTATGGAAAGATCAGTGCACCCTTCACATCCTTGCTGAAAAAAGATGCTTTCTAGTGGTCAGACAGAGCCTCCACTGCCTTTGACGATCTTAAGGCAGCTATGACATTAACACCCATACTAGCACTATCCGACTTCGACAAAACCTTCGTCATTGAAGTCGATGCATCCGGAGTTAGGATTGGTGTGTTCCTTATGCAAGATGGCCGACTCCTCACTTACACCAGCAAGGCAATGTCTCATTCCTATCTAAAGAGAACTATCTATGATAAGGAGATGCTCGCGATTATGCACGCGGTGATAAAGTGGAGATCGTACTTGATCGGGCGGTGCTTTCAAATTAAAACCGATCGTAAGAGCCTTAAATATTTTTTAAGCAGAAGATATCCTCCGTCAAATAGCAAAAATGGGTAACAAAGTTTCTTGGGTATGATTACGAAATAACTTACAAGAAGGGGAAAGAAAATGTTATTGCAAATGCACTTTTATGGCTACCCGAGCAAGCTGAATTTTCGACCATCTCCCTTCCAACCAATGACTTTCTTAAGGACATTAGGAAGGAATGAAGAGATAATCTAGAGACTAGCGAGATCATTAAAAAATTAGAGGAGGAACTAAGCTTCGTGACTTATTATAGTTAGGATTCGAATGACTTGCGTTATAAGGGACGCATCGTACTTGTGCCGAATTATACTTGCATAAAGACTATCCTTCAAGAGATGCATTCCACACTAGCGGTGAGGCATTCTAGATTCCTTATAACTTATAAGAGAATTAAGTAAAATTTTTATTAGAGATGGATGAAAAATATTATTATTGAATTTGTAGCAAAGTGTAATGTATGCCAACGACATAAAGGCAAAATAGTGGCAAGCCCCGAAAAGCTACAACCTCTACCCATCCTGGATTCGATATAGACTGATATATCGATGGACTTCATCAAAGAGCTACCCTCATCCCAAGGAAAAGGTATAATTCTAGTTGTAGTTGATCGCCTTATAAAGTATGCTCACTTTTGTATTTTTCACAACCCCTACACCGCTTCTAGCATTGCTCAAATCTTTATAAAGAATATTATAAAATTACATAGGATACCAAGATCTATTATAAGTGATCGTGATAGTATTTTCACTATCAAATTTTGGATATAATTATTTCAGTTGCAGGGCATCAAGTTGAAGTTGAGCACGACATATCATTCACATACTGATGGCCAAACTGAAGTTATGAACAGGTGCTTAGAGACATACCTCAGATGCTTCACCAGTGACCAGCCAAAAGAATGGACAAAGTAGCTTCCCTGAGCCATATGATGGTATAACACAATGTATCATTCTTCAACAAAATATGCTCCTTATGAAGCTACGTATGGTTGATCACCCCCTGTAATCCCAAAATATGTACTGTGCATATCTAAAGTAGAACAGGTAGACGTGGAGCACAGGAACAAGGATAAAATTTTAAAATACTAAAAGATAATATCTTAACAGCCCAAGCAATGATGAAATAGTAGCACGATCAATATAAATGCAAAAGAGAATTTTTAGTAGGAGATTGGGTCTTTCTTCGGCTCCAACTATATAAGCAAACATCAGTCTAGACAAAAGCATCAATGAAGCTTTCATCATGATTTTATGGACCACACCAGATCATGGAGCACATTGGAGCAGTGGCATACAGACTGTACTTACCCGCTAGCTCCCAAAGCCACCCAGTTTTTCATGTGTCATGCTTGAAGCCGAAGTTGGGACATAACGAGATAGCCCAAAGCCACCTTCTGGATATTACAGCCCAAGGAGAGCTTTAGATCCAACCGAGTGCCATCATTGATCAACAACTTATGACTCGACGACGGCAACCCACTACTAAGGTGTTGGTACAGTGGATGAACTTACCTACAAAAGATGCCACTTGGGAGAATTATGAAGACTTGAAAATTCATAGAGAGTCAGCCTTGAGGACAAGGCTGATTTTAAGAGGGTTGGTCTGTTAGGACTCTAGTTAATTAAGTTCTAATTTTAAATTTAATGGGGGAAGCCCATATGTAAAACCCTAGCTAGCCACCCCATACTATAGTTAAAGGGGTCGGCTAGGCTTAGGGTTAGCGTTAGGAGTTGGCCACATGTAAACCCTAGTTAACCGCCCCCTACTATAGTTAAGGGTCGAGTAGGGTTAGGGATTATAAGAAGAGAAGGATTATGAGTTCTTAGCAGTCGACCACCCCTAGTTGAGGCCAGCTAGGAGTTGTTTTAGAGTTAGAGTTGTAGTTGTTAGAAGTAGGAGTCTTTGAGTAGGAATCCTATTAGGAGTCATGGTTTAGAAGCCCTATAAATAATCATGTATTCAGCCACTTTTCATCATCAATAGATTAATTTTATTTCCGCTATTGTGCAGAATACCTTGGAGGAGGGAACTCTATAGAGTTCCAGGAGGTAGATCCCCTATAGAGATCAACCCCAAGCTTAGAATCTGTAAGGGTTCTAATATCAAATACAATATGCATATAAGTGTTATATCATAAAAAAAAATTACTAATACTTCTTTCTCTTTTCATTAACAAAAAGATGAAAAAGAAATGAATAAGCCATTACTTTTCTCTCCTCTGTCATTATATAAAAAGAGAATGATATCATTTTATCGTACTGCTACTTCTCTTTATTCACATCAATGTGCTAATGAAGGATTTTAATACAAAGGAATTATATGACATAAATCTCACATTATAAACATCAAGAAATCAAGATAATAATCCAATAAGATGAATCTCCTCTTTAGTAAAAGGAAAGAAAAATTATATGAGAATAAATAATAAAATATTTTGATTCATATATAATAAATCTCAAGTTATAAATATCAAAAAATTAAGATCATGATTTATTTGAATAAATCTTCTTCTTAATAAATACTAAAAGGAGCCATATGAGAATAATTAGTAAAAGGTCATAATTCATACTAGATAGATCTTAAGTTAGGAATATCAAGAAGTCAAGTAAAAGATCAAGCTTCTTTTTTAAAAAATTAATCAAATTCAAAATCATCATTAAAATTATTTTTCTTACCTTCAAGAAATTCATTGAAAACAATATGGATAGAAATAACTAAACTTATTTAGTTTCAATTTGTGAGATTAATTTCATACTTGTATGTCTTAATCTCCTATGTCATGGCTATTCAATATTGTTTAAAATTGAAAAATAAGTTTTATCATAAAATTCATCAAGATCAATAGCATAAACATTATTGCTCTTTAATGCGATCATAGATTTATTCTTATGCGGTATGTCTATGATACAAACATTAGACTCAAATTTAATATTATATTCCTTGTCATACAATTGACTAATATTTAATGAGTTATACTTCAAATCATCTACTAAAGTAGCAACTTTAATCATAACATTTGATTTATCACCAATTTTTTAAATGTTTATAATCTTTCCTTTGTTGTTGTCTCCGAAGTTGACATATCCTCTGTTTTAGTTAGTAAGCTTTGAAAATTATGTTGAATCTCTGATCATATGCCTTAAGCATCCATTATCAAGATACCATGTTTTGCTCCTAGCTCTTGAGAGGGGTTTGCTCTAGGTACCCATTTAAATTTACGTCATTTATAATTATATCTACCTCTCTTGACTTTTAGCATTAAATCATTGATTATTCCTTTAAGAACTCAAACTAATTTATGAGAGCTATATTTTTTGAAAGAGCAAATATAAGCATAATAACCAAATTTTCTATAAAAATTATATTTTTATTAAGGGGGAATATATGCTGGTTACAAGTGCCCCACAAGCCAATCACGTAAGTAATGGCACATGTGCAATACTACACGATCCTTTTACTTATTATTATTATTAGCATATTCTTACTTTGTGTTATATGTTGTGTATATTGTAATATCCTTGGATCTATGCAATGAGAATTAGATCACGATGAGATCACAATGATGAGATTGATTAGCCTTTAAACATAAATTCAAAATAACCCTGGTCATAAGTTACTCGAGAGGGATATTGAGATAACCAGATAGATTAGTGTACTGTATATCCATCCATGCGATAGAGATAGCTGGTATCATAGCTACTCATGTGAGGACACTAAGGGTACAATACATGTGCTCATTAGAGAATGAGTTTACTGATTTATTTACTTATGGAATACCAGATGGTTAATGATACCTAATGTCAGACAGTAATTTTATAGTCTCAGTTGTGTGTTTAGTCATTAGAGTTATTTGAGTACTTATTTATTTGATACTAGACTTATCTATAAATTTTTAGATCTAGTACAATTGGTTATCGAGATTTGTAGCCAACCTTATAAAGGCAATTGAGTATCAATATAAGATCATTCACTCGCAGTATCATGAGAAGAATAGTTTATGTGTACTTGCTTAGACAAATCCTTGACCAAGGTCATATAGATTGATAGAGAAAGAGTTCTCTAGAAGAATCCAATTAGAACAAGACTCAAACACATTTCGTATGTGACCTGATAGTATCATACCCAATATATGGTCTCCAAGATATTAGATGAATGAGGAACTATAGATATATGGTAATTGTGGATGACAGGTCTAATGGATCAGATCTCTTATACTGTCTAGGGATTATTGCGTAGTGACCTAGTACATCCATAGTCGATAAGTCAAGTGAATTGTTATGGGATAATAATTCACTAAGTCAAAATGAGTTCTAATAAGGAGGACTCATGGCCAACTCGGTGTTGGGCCTAGAATGTCACACACATATGGTGGATGTTTCAGCGAGTAGAGGATTAGAATGAGTTATCCAATTAGCCCTTGTTTTAATTGAATGAGACCCAACATTAATGGGCTTATTATATGAGACCCAATTAGAGGCCAATTGAGATTCTTGGATAGAGATCCAATAATCCAAGATTAGTGGGTAATTGGATGAAGATCCAATACCCACTAAGGCAGGATCCCTAGGGTTTTTGGTGGCTCTCTATAAATAAGAGGCAAGGGCAGCTTATTAGTGATATGTTACACCTTTGGCCGCCCCCTCCTATTATCCTCCCTTCCTCATCTTCTCAGCTGACTAACCCTTCCTTATTGCAAGAGGGTAGTGAAGAAGATATCATATCTTCTTCCATGAGTGTTGCGAGATGGTGCGCAAGACTTACGAGTTATGGGCTGCGATTGGAGGAGCATCGCTGCAATAATCCGTCATGTAGTTACTGCTAAAGAGGATTATGTTTGACATTCTTCATCCTCTCTATCTGGATCTAGATTTTTGTGGATATACGATCTCCCTAGGTTATTAATCTCTTACATATCATGGTTTTTGGTTTTATAATTTTTCGTGCACCAATATTTGTACGATGATTTGATATATATGGGAAATATTTTTTGTTTTGTTTCTTCTTTTGTGCATGGGATGCTCCCGTTGAGTTTCCTAATAGTTGTTAAGATCAATTGGCACTAGGGGAGGGGGAGGGTTGGTGAATTAGTGCAAGTATAAAATTTTTGTTTTAAATAAAAATATTTTGGTTTAAGCATGATAAGAAGATCCAAAGCTTATTGGCCAAATAAAGCAAATGAATGTCAAGAAGATTGCTAAGTTACTTGCTTACTAATTACTTAAAAAAGAGCAAAAAAATTTGAAAGATAAGAAATATCGTAAGTGAAATGTTTGATTTTAAAGAGCAAATAAGATCGGAAGCATTAATAAAGAAAGCAAAAGATGAACTTATAATTTTTATAGTGGTTCGACACTAACAGCCTACGTCCACTCCCGAGTCCTCCTTGAGGCACACTAGCATCCATACCGATCTTCTTTGGGTGAAAACCAAACCCTTACACTTTGCTTAAAAGGGAGACTTTGAGAAAATTTTTAACTCTAAGCTCTCTCCCTTTACATTTTTTTTCTTACAATTCACACCCAATTTATTTTTCATAGAGTTTAATTACCTAAAAAGAGTTGTTATAAATACAAGAATACTTGGGATATTTATAGACCCCAAATGGCTTTAGAAATTTGAGCCAAAAATCAGACATATCTGGAAAAATTAGGTACAAACAGTTTACCTGTCGATCGGGGAAGCTCAACCGCCTGAACACCAAGGTATGGGTGGTTTACCCTGGGCGGGTCAATCGTCGAAAGTACCAAGATTTTTGGGTACAGATGGTTCAACCGCTTAGCCTCAGTGGGTTAGCCACCATCAGCCGCTTGAAAGCCTGGTTGGCGGTGGTACATCCACCACTCACTGGTGGTTTACCCGCTAAAATTTTCACAAAAGTGGTTCACTCTACTTTTTAAATTCTGGCTTGAACCTGATGTGACCAACCTTCTAGTCAATCAATTGAGCTCAACCTAAGCTCAATCAAACCTTAATAGTAGACCTAGTTAGCTTATTGAGTTGATTTAGATTTCATCCAAATTCAACTCGATTAGGACTCACTTCTAACAACAACTCAATGATTACAATGCTTAAAAACCACAAGCTTAAACTAAGACCCAACTTCCACTAATCCGGTAACCTCCGACATTCATGCAGTAAGTTATCCAGTCTTCTTCTGGTGATCTCTTGGCATGCTTCCAGCGAGCTTCCTGATCCCTTCAGCAAATCTCCTAGCAAACTCCCAGTGAGATCTCGTTGTATCGTCTAAACCCAGCCCGATGCCTAAGCTTGATCTTGGCACATTATCTGGTTGTAACTTCATTACTCCTGTCATAATTAGACCTACAAATCTTCCTCAACACACAGTTAGATAAACACTCATCAATTGATCTCATCATAAAAATTCAAGATTTAACAATCATCCTTTTTTTATGATAATCAATTGATGACGAGAGTTAATCCTAACTGTTCCTTAATTAATGCCATGATAAAAAGGACTTAAATTTAATAGCATCACTCATTTTTGAATTCAAGTGAATTAAGGTAATTAATATTTCAACCAAATCATATTTCAAGGATTTCAATAAGACATGTATATATCAATAATAATTTACTTTTAAAGTATCATGTCATCAACGCATCAAGGATTATCATGAATTTCAAATATTTAAATTTTTTCCTTAAGTTATTACATAAGTCATCAACACCATTTAATTACACAAGTCACCAACATCTATTCAATTACATAAGTCATTAATATCCATTTCGCCCCCTTTGTCATCAACAAAAAAGTGAGAAGGTGGACTAAGCATTTTAGACTTATGAGTTTTTGCTCCCCATTTTTAAAATACAATATAATTCATAAAGAATTTTCTTCCTCTTGTGAAAAAGAAGAAAAGAAAACAAGGGAGGAGTTACAAAAATATTATTAATAAGAGCTTCCAATTTTTTAGAGATGAATTTCAAAAAGAAAATTTCAAAGATAAGCTTAAAAATCTAAGAAATCCAAGAAGATTCAAGAGTTTAAGAGTTACTCATGAATTTTAAAATCATCTCATGTCATTTAGTAAATTTTTTGTAAATAATAAGATGGATAATTTATGTCAACAATAAGATAATTTCATAATAAGATAATTTTTTAAACACTATTATCATCATGAAATCTAGATTAGCAAATCACATAGTTTCATGATTTAGCATTCCAAGTTATCTTCCAAGAAAATCAAATTGTTCTTCATTTAAGGGTTTTATAAAAATATCCGCTAATTGATGCTTAGTGTCAATAAATTCTAAAGAGATATCTTGACAATTTATATGATCACTTATAAAATGATGTCTAATATTAATATGTTTGGTTCTTGAATGTTGAATAAGATTTTTAGTTAGACATATAGCACTTATATTATCACACTTTATAGGAATATTTTTTAATTTTATTCCATAATCTAGTGTATTTTTCATCCAAATGACTTGTGCACAACATGCACTAGCTGCAATGTATTCTGCTTTCGCAGTAGATAAAGTTACTGAACTTTGTTTCTTGGAAGTCCAAGAAACAAGTGCATGCCCCAAAAATTGATATGTTCCGGTAGTACTTTTTCTATATATTCTACATCCACCAAAATTAGCATCAGAATAGGCAATCAAGTCAAAGTTTTTTTATTTAAGATATCATAATCCTAGATTAGATGTCCCTTTCAAGTATCTAAAAATTTGTTTAATTGCTTTCAAATGAGAGAGTTTTAGTTATATTGATACCTTTCATACAATCCAACACTAAACATAATATTTGGTCTTGTAGCAATTAAGTATAATAAACTTCCTATCATACCTCTATAAGTTTTTTTATCAAGGTTTTCTCCTTCACTATCTAAGTCCAACTTTGTAGATGTGCTCATGGGAGTGTTTAATGCTTTAACATTTTTCATCCTAAATCATTTTATCAAGTTCAATGTGTACTTATTTTGACTAATAAAAATATCATCATCAAGTTGTTTTATTTGTAATCCTAAGAAGAATGTTAACTCACCCATTAGAATTATTTTAAATTCTTGACTCATTTCTTTAACAAAAGACTCACATAAAGATTCATTTGTAAATCTAAAAATGATATCATCAACATAAATTTAAATTATAAATAAATTATTTTTAAAATAATTAAAAAATAATATGGTATCAACCTTGCCTTTTGAAAATTTATTTAAAATGAGAAAAAAACTAAGTCTTACATACCAAGCCTTAAGGGGGTTATTCAACATACACTTTTTCGGAAAACATGATTAGGAAGAAGATTATTTTCAAAGCCGGGGGGTTGTTCAACATACACTTCTTTGGAAATAAAACTATTTAGAAAAGCACTTGTAACATCTATTTGAAATAACTTAAAATTTTTAAAAGAACCAAAGGCAATGAGCATCCTAATGGCTTTAAGTCTAGCCACGGGAGCGAAGGTTTCATTATAATCGATTCTTTCTTCTTAGTTGAAACCTTTGACCACTAATCTAGCCTTATTTCTAACCACGATACTATTTTCATTTTGTTTGTTTCTAAATACCTATTTAGTACCAATCACTAAATAACCATTAGGTCTAGGAACAAGCTCTCATACCTCATTTCTCTCAAATTGATTAAGCTCTTTATGCATTGTATTAACCAAAGAATCATTTCTTAAGGCCTCATCAATACACTTTGACTCAATTTGAGAAAGAAACATAACATTTGCAAAAAAAATTTTAAAAGAAGATCGAGTTTGAATTCATTTTGATGTTTCTCCTATTATAAGCTCCTAAGGATGATCATTCACATACTTCCATTCCTTGGGTACGATATTAGAAGTAGATACATCCAAGTTACTTTTAGGATTATTATCTTTTAAATTCAAAGTATCAAAATCAATCTTCTTAAATTCGAAAAGCTCATTGAAAATAACATGAATCGATTCTTTTATTACTAATATTCTTTTATTAGAAATATGATAAGCTTTGAAATAGAAGAATAATCTAGAAAAATATCTTCATCGGATTTTACATCAAATTTACCTAAAGCATCCTTTTCGTTCAAAATAAAACATTTGCAACCAAATATTTTAAAATAAGAAATATTAGAATTTTTACCATTCCATAATTCATAAAGAGTTTTAGTGAGTAATGGTCTTCCTAGAACCCTATTTAAAACATAGTATATCGTATTAATGGCTTCGGCCCAAAAATATTTGGGAAGACTATGTTCATTCAATATTGTTCTAGCCCTTTCTTGTAAGCTCCTATTTTCTCTTTCTACTACTCCATTTTGTTATGGATTTCGTAGAGTAGAGAAGTTATAGATATATCTATTTGAATTATAAAAATTTTAAAAATTATTATTTTAAAATTCTCCACCATGATCACTTCGTATTAAAGAAATCATGCATCCTTTTTCATTTTTAACAACTTTACAAAATTTTATGAAACATTTAAATGTATCACTTTTATATGCTAAGAAATAGGTCCAAATATATCTACTAAAATCATCCACTAAAACAAATGCATATTTGCTATCACTTAAACTTGTAATGTCAATTGGTCCAAATAGATCCATATGGATCAATTGAAGTGGTCTAGAGGTGCTAATTTGATTTTTCAACTTAAAGCTAATCTTTATTTATTTTTCTAATTGACAAGTGTCACATAATTTATGTTTGATAAACTTAAGATTAGGTAAACCTATTACTAGTTCCTTGGTAGAGATTTAGTTTAAAAGTTTAATCCTAGCATGACCTAATCTTTTATACCAAATCCAAGCATCATTATTTAAAGCCAAAAAATAAGTTTCACTATAAAATTTTTCAATATCTATGGTGTATACATTATTGTTTCTCAAGGAAATCAAGAATTTATTTTTGTGTGGCAATTCAATTATACAAGCATTAGGTTAAAATTTAATCATATATCATTTATCATATAATTGACTAATGTTAAGCAAGTTATGTTTCAAGCCATCAACTAACAACACATCTTCAATCAAGAGGTTTGATGTGTTACCTATTGTTCCTTTTCCCATGATTTTACCCTTGTTGTTATCTCCGAATGTAACAACTCCTTCACTTAAGCTAGTGAACTTAGAAAAATAAGATATATCTCCGGTCATATGCCTTGAGCATCTACTATCAAGATATCATTTGGTGCTCCTAGCTTTTGTTTGCAGACAAACTTACAAGAAGGATATATTTGATTTAGGTACCTATTTTATATTGGGTCCTCCATAAAGGACTCTTTCTTTCTTTTTTAATTGATTTTTATTATATAAGGTTTTTTTTAGAACTCATACTAGTTGATGTGGACTATATTTTCTAAATAATCATTTGTTTGCCTTATGTCCTAATTTACCATAAAAATTATATATAATTCTTGGTGGTATGTTTAATGTAGGTCCTCTTATAAATATGGTTGGCTTTCGTTAGACATTACCAATAAAGCCTATGATATTTTTTCTATTAATATGACCCTTATTTGTAAGGATCATATTTAGGGATTTGTTCAATATTTCAAAATTTTCTAGTGTGGTTTTAAGCATGATATTCTCTTCTTTAACATTATCTGGCAAATCATAATTAGAACATGGTTTATCTGAAACTAATGTATCATGCATTTCTTCATGTCTTTTAACTAATAAATTATGATCAACTTTAATCAATTTAAAATACATGCTAAGTTTTCTAAACTCATTGAATAAATCATGAAACATATTTAATAATTTTAAAAAAATATTTAAAGGCTCACTAACCTCATCTTTGATCGGTATTAAGGCACAGTTAGCCACTTCTTGTTTGGAGTTATTTTTCTTATCCGAAGAGCTCGATTCATTCCAAGTAGCCGAAAGTGATTTTTTTTTTTAAATATTGGCTTCTTCTTCAAATGAAGACATTCATTCTTGAAATGTCCAGGTTTTCTGCATTCATAGCAAATGACATTATTCTTTTTCAGTTCTTTTTTGTTTTATAGTTTTTATTCTTTTTTATATTTTTTTAATTTTCTTAATAACAAAACAATATCATGGTCCTCATCACTCGAGGTTTCACTCGAGGAGTCATTTGTTGTCTGAAGTACTACATCCTTCCTATTCTTTAGAAGGGATTTATCAAGCTCATCATGAGCTTTACAATTTAGTCCATATGTCATAAGAGAGTCAATCAATTCTTCAAGAGGTAAGTTATTTAAATCTTTGGCCTCTTAAATAGCGGTTACTTTAGGATCCCAATTTTTAGGTAAAGATCTCAAACTCTTACTAATTAATTCAAAATTTGAAAAATATTTTCTAAGTGCTTTTAGGCCATTGACGACATCTATGAAACGGGTGTACATATCTTCAATGGACTCACTTAGTTTCATTCAAAATAACTCATAGTTATGAACTAAAATATTTATCTTAGATTCTTTTACTCTACTAGTCCCATCGTGTGTGATTTCTAGAGTGTGCCAAATATCAAAGGCTGATGCACAAATGAAAACATGATTAAACTTATTATTATCAAGAGCACGAAACAAGGTATTCATAGCTTTGGCATTTAAAGAAAAATTCTTTCTTTCCAAATCATTTAGTTTATTTATTGGCTTGGAAGATTTTTCAAATTCATTCTTAATATTACTCCATAGATCAAGGTCCAAAGAGATAAGAAAAATATGCATTCTTGTCTTCTAATATATGTAATCTGTCCCATTGAATATGGGAGGACATGAGATGGAATGTCCCTCATTCATGTCAAAATAAGTCATCTACTCAAGTGTATGTTAATCCAAAGAGTAAGTATCTTGCTCTGATACTAATTGTGAGGATCAATTGGCACTAAGAGGGGGGGTGGGGGGTGAATTAGTACAAGTATAATTTTTTATTTTAAATAAAAATATTTTAGTTTAAGCATGATAAGAAGATCCAAAGCTTATTGTTCAAATAAAGCACGTGAATGATAAGAAGATTGCTAAGTTACTTGCTTACTAATTACTTAAGAAAGAGCAAGGAAATATAAAGATAAAAAATGTCATAAGTGAAATATTTGCTTTCAAAGAGTAAATAAGATCGGAAGCATTAATAAGGAAAGCAAAAGATGAGCTTATAATTTTTATAGTGGTTTAGCACTAATGGCCTATGTCCACTACCGATCTTCTTTAAGTGAAGACCAAACCCTTGCACTTAGCTTACAAGGGAGACTTTGAGAAAATTTCTAACTCTAGGCACTCTCCCTTCCCTTTTCTTTTTCTTACAATTCACACCTAATTTTTTTTTATAAAGTTTAATTGCCCAAAGAGTTATTATGAATGCAAGAATATTTAGGGTATTTATAGACCCAAAATGGCTTTAAAAATTAGAGCTAACAATCAAACATACCCGAAAAAATTGGGTACAGGTGGTTTACCCGCTGACCTGGGTGAGTCAACCACCGAAAGTACCTAGATTCTTGGGTACGAGTGGTTCAATCACCCAGCATGGGCAGTCAGTTGTTGTCAGCCACCCAAAAGCCTAGGCAGTGGTGGTACACCCGCCGCTCACCAGCAATTTACCCACCGAAATTTCTATAAAATTGATTCCCTCTACTTTTCAAATTTCGGATTGAACCTGAAGTTAACTAACCCTTTGGTCAACCAATTGAGCTCAACCTGATCTCAATCAAACCTCAATAGTGGACCCAGTTGCCTTATTGAGTTGATTTGGATTTCATCTAAATTCAACTCGATTAGGACTCACTTATAACTATGACTAAGTGATTACAATACTTAAAGACCACAAACTTAAACTAAGACCCAACTTTTGCCAATCTGATAACCTCTGACATTCATGCGGTAAGTCACCTAGTCTTCTTTCGGTGATCTCCTGGTGTGCTCCCAATGAGCTTCCTGATCCCTTTGGCGAATCACCTAGCAAACTCCCGACGAGGTCCCACTACATCATCCAAACCTGACCGATGCCTAAACTTGATCTTGGTCTATTATTTAGTAGTAACTTCATTGTTTATGTCATAGTTAGACCTACAAATCTTCCTCTAACATACATGTTAGATAAATACTCATCAATTGATCTCGTCATCAAAATCTGAGATTCAATAATAGTATCCTTGTTGGAGGATCTTAAAGGCTATAGTTCGGGCGTCGATGTGCTCTTTGCATATTCCTTCGTGGACCTCAGCCAGAATGGTTTCGGCTTTGGTCTGGGCCTGATAGTGGAGCAAGGGTTAGTTGAAGGTCCTTCGGTAGAGCTACCCATTAATCTCGCAATACCATGCCTTGGTTTATCTGATTCGACGAGTGACTACAATCGGCAGGCAACGTCCTATCCCTTTTTTACCGGAGGATTTTGTCCACCTAATTAGGCTCAATTTTGGTGGAGGCCACCTCGGTGGTGTCAATGGTTAGTCTGGGTATCTTTTCTACTTTTGGCGAGTAGTCTCCCAAGCTACACATCAAAGCGAGTTTTGCTAATGTATCTACCTGTGTGTTGTCCAACCGGGGTACCTTTGATATGGATAAGTGTAGGAAGCCACTTATGGTATGGGCTTGGATATACGATCATAGCTTTCTTGCTACTTGGACTAAGGCCAATGCCAACTTCTCAATTAGGGGGTATCGTTCCTTAGGGACACTTAGGATATGACTGGAGTAGTAGACAGGTCATTGTTGATGGGGTGTTCGAAGGTCGTGAGATACAACTCGAGAGGTTTACCTAGGGTGACCGAGGTGAGCCGAGGCAGATAAGCAAGATGAGACTTGAGCTTTTGGAAATCCTCTTCACATTTGTGGGTCTAACTGAAGTCCTTAGCGTGCTTCAAGGCCCGAAAGAAGGAAAGACTTTTATCTCTCACTCGAGAGATGAACCGGCTCAGCACGGTCAATCTTCCTGTGAGTTATTGGACTTCTTTAACTATACACGGTGATGACATCTTGGGTATTGCCTAAACCTTCTCAAGGTTCGTATTGATTCCTCACTGATGTATGATGAAGCTGAGGAACTTACCTGAGGTGACCCACGACACACACTTAGCGAGGTTGAGTCACATCCGAAACTATCTTAGTGACTGGAAGGTCTCAGTTAGGTTCGAGAGGTAGGCACGATTGAGCTTGCTCTTCACGATCATATCATCCATGTAGACTTCTATGTTTCTTCCAATTTGGTCCTTGAACATATGGTTAACTATCCTCTGATAAGTGGTCCCAGTGTCCTTTAGTCCCAAAGGCATTGCTTTGTAATAATATGTCCCTCGATATGTAATGAAGGTGGTGTTCTCTCAATCTTTGGGAGCCATTTGAATTTGGTTATGTTAGGAAACCTCAACAGGTGCATCACATGCACAACGAAAATCAAAATAAAAACTAGTTTTCCATGTAGATCAAATTATCGTGCAAAAGATTGGGGTCACGAGAAAAATATAAAAATCGATAAAACCGTGATGTGTGAGAGATTGATTTTACCTAGGGAGATTATATATCCTTATATTCCAGATCCAGATGGAGAAGATAAAGGAGGTCAAGCATCCTCCTCTCTTGTGGTATCCACACGATGGATCTCTACAGCGAAACTCTTCCAATTTGATCTCGCAACTCTTGCACAGAGGGAGGGAGGAGAATAGGAGATGGTGGCTAAAGCTGCAGCCTATCAACCATGAGTCTCCTCTCCTATTTATAGAGAGCCACCAGAAAACCTTAGGGCTCCTACCTTAGTGGGTATTGGATCTCCATCCAATTACCCATTAATCTTATATTATTGAATCTCTATCAAATAATCTCTCTAGGTCTCTAATTGGGCCTTGAGCAAGGAGCCCATCAGCATAGGGTCTTCTCTAATGAGAATAGGGGCTAATTGGATCTTCATCCAATCCTCTATTCGTTGAAGCATCCACCATATATGTGGGACCCTCTAGGCCCGATACCGAGCTGGCCGTGAGTCACTCCCATCAGAATTTGGGAATGTATTGAAGTGGATTTGTGGCAATGTTGATTGTAATTAATCAAGTCATAGTTATCATCATTAAGGTTTAACTACGATAGAGAAAATGGACTACAACCAGATGATAGGCCAAGATCAAGTTTAGGCATCAGGCCAAGGTTCGGACGATGTAGTGGGAGTTTATTGGGAGTTTGCTAGGAGTTCGTCGAAGGAATCAGGAAGCTCGTTGGAAACACCTCGAGAGATCGCCGGAGGAAGATTGTAAGAATCACCACAAGAATGCCAGAGGCTACCGGATTGGCGAGAGTTAGGTCATTGTTTAGCTTGATGGTCCTCATGGTTGTAATAAGTGAGTCATAGTTAGGGTTTGAGTCCTAATTGAGGTTGATTTGCAAGGAATCCAAATCAACTCATGTGAGGTAACTGGGTCCACTAAGGGGATAGATTGAGCTTAGGTTGAGCTCAATTGGTTGAATTGAGAATTGATTAATAGGAGGTATAAGTCGGAATTCAAAAAATGAAGGAAACCACCTTTGCGAAAATTTTGGCAGTTGTCCTGCCGCCGCCCAAGTTTTACCGCCCATACCTGATTTTTCCAATGCGTTTAAATTTTGGCTCCAAATCCTGAAGCCAATTGGGTTCTATAAATACCTCAAGTTTTCTTGCATTTTACACAACAAGTTTTGAGATAGAAATGCCACCTCAGGTTGAGCTCAATTGGTTGACCTGAGAATTGGTCAACATGAGGTACAAGTCGTAATTCGAAAAATGGAGGGAACTATTTTTCCAAAAATTTTGACGATTGTACCGTTGGTGAGCGGCAACTGTGCCATCACCACCTAGGTTTTCAGGCAACTATCGACAGTTGAATCGTCCGTACCCTATTTTCATGATGCTTTCGGTAATTATACCACTCGTACCTAATTTTTTTGGATGCGTTTAAATTTTGGCTCCAAATCTTAAAACCAATTAGGGTATATAAATATCACAAGTTTTCTTGTATTTTATACAATAATTTTTAGGATAGAAATTCTATGAAAAATTTGTGTGAAAATTATAAGAAAAAGAAAAGGGGTAAGGGAGAGAGGATAGTCTTATAAAACTAGTAATTCTCCCTTGTAAGGTTTCAGCTCCTAAGCCTAGTAAAAGGAGAGAGAAAAGTTGTACGAGTTTAGTCTTCACCCAAAGGAGATTGGTAGTGGACACCGATGGGCCTCGGAGTAGAGGACTCGGGAGTGGACGTAGGCCGGTTAAGGTCGAACCACTATAACTGTGAGTGTCTTTATTTGCTTTATTTTTTACTTTCTATTACTCTCAATTTGCTTATAGTTAAAATCGAGCTTTAATCTCTCTACTTCTTTCAAATCGATTTTAAGGTTTTATCGAAATATCAAAAGAAGCTACCGTTGTTCAATCTTTACTTTACGAAAGTAAGGCTTTTAAATCAATTACTATTTCGCTTGAACTAATTCAATCTTTACTTTTAATTGTCATAATAGAAGCCATGGGGATGAGGTCCTTGTTTGTTAAGCCGAGTTTTTGAAAAGCATCGAAATATAAAATTTTGGTCTAAGTCCTTGTGTTGTCCATGATCTTCTTGACTCGGGCATTCGCCATTCGCGCTGAGATCGCTAATGTGATGTTGTGGTCATGATATTCTTCCTCCCCTAATCGCAAGGTGATCTTTGGGTCATTTTCTCACCTGGGTCTCTTCTCCACCATAGCTCAGGCATAGGCTTTTCTTGTTGAAGAGGTTACCCCCCACAAACACACCACCCCCTCCCCCCCTCTCTATTTGAGGTCGGGCTGCCAATGATGATAGCAATCTACTTCTCGATTGGGCCTTTGGGGTGATGAGAGGGCTCGCGTGCCTTTCTGATGTAGCAGCTAAGATGTCCTCGGCGGATGAGGTCTTCAATTTGATTTTTGAGGTCATGGCACTCCTCGGTGTCATTACCGTAGTCATAGTGGAACCGACAATACCTTGTTCGGTCACACTCCTCTTGTCGAGTCTTCATCGGGTCGAGCACCCTGTGATCCCCTTCTCCCGAATTTGGAGGAACATCTCTATCGGGTTGAATTGAGTGGGGCCAAAGGTGACCTCGGGGGGAGTGGCTAGGGTCAGGCCATCCTTCTCCTTGGTAGTCCCGAGGGCTGTCCCCCGGATTGTTCGGTGTGGGGTTGTTTTCGGTCCTCATGCTTTTTTACCACCACTGTCTCGGTAGTGATATACTAGTTTGGCCGCTGGAGCATCTCGAGCACTATCATGGGTGGGCATTCGACCAACGATCAGAAGAATATGGACGGTCGCAACCCCATTAGGAAAGCTTATATTGCCAATGAGGGAGGCGCATCGGGTATCCCCTTGATTTTGCTTGCAAAACATATGACGAATTGAGCCAGGGGCTTATCATCCCTTTGGCTTAATTAGAGAAGTGACGTCGTGGTCGGCTTGGGCCGATCATTTGCTAAGAAGTTTAACTTAAACTCTCTGATGAATTGGTCAAAACATATGACCAAGGAGGGCCTCAGCCAGTTGTACCACATCTAGGTAGGCCCCCGCATAATAGTCGAGAAGGCCCAACACATCAAGGCATCTAAGGTGCCGTAGAGTAGCATCTAGGCTAGGAATTCCATGACATGTTTAGTCGAGTCCAAGCTAGCGTCATATGCTTCAAGTGCCGGGAGTCAAAAGTTAGGTGGGATCGGCTTGTCCTGGATCTCTTAGATGATGGGAGAGCCGATTGTGGTGCTCTCCCTGAGCTCTTCATTGGACTTGATAAACTCCTTCTGGACTTTGTCAAGGCATTGGTTTACTTGGCGCAATTGCCCTCTGAGGGAGTCGGTCGAGTCGGAGGAGAGGGTGTTCGGCTCAGGCAAGTTGGGAGTGGAAGTCCTGGAGTCGGGTGCTAGTCGGTCAGCAATGACCCCAGGAACCCCTGAGCGAAACTCTACGGGGAGTTGTGGGCTCTTGGCATTTGGTTGTTGAGAAGCCGGGGGCATCTCTCATGGAGTGGGGAAATCCGGTTGCGTCGTCAAGGAGACTTGCTACTGGGGAATCATCTGTTGCGCCAACTACGGGATGTGGGAGATGATGGTCTGGATCATCCCGACCAGAGCTTATATCTAGTGAGTGAGCCTAGGGAAGGTTACAGCGGAAATGGCAAGAAGTTCGGGATTTAACGTCGGGGGAGAAATTCTCGGATGATTGAACAATCTTCACTAATGACCTCAGCAGTCTAGTGGAGTGGGCGGCTGAGATATCTTCCCTGAAAAAAAAAAAAAAGCTGGAACCTACAGGCCATAAAAACTTGGCACGCATGCATCGTATTATCTGATTCTCAATTTATTAATCCAGTTTGTTGATAAGCTTACAAGGAGTTTGTTGATCAGCTTCAGAGACTAATATTGCTAGAAATTTATTCAAGAGAATCTGGATGAGCAGTACTTGATGATCTTTTGCACAGATGAGTTGCTAATGCAAAGAAGATTTCAGTGTTGAGAGGAGCCACCTGTCTCGCACAGTACAGAATGCAATTCGTGCACTTCAAGCAAAAAAAAAAAAAAAAAAAAATTCATCAACTGTTTCGCTGTCAAGGATTCCTTCAGCCAGTGATGAATTCTTAGAGTGATGAATTCTTAGATATGTTCAAGGCACCTGAATCCAAATACTCCCCCAGTACTGGATCTAAAATTTGCACTTGGGAGCATGAATTCATGAGTTCCTAGACCTCTGTTCTTGTTGGAATTACATTGGCAGTGCCACCTGCGAGTGCAACTTGTTTCATCTCCCTCATGGTCATGTCCTGCAGATTTGTGGGATCCAAATAGGTTTTAGTTTAGTGAATGATCAGCAGTGCTAACTCAATTCTCCAAGTCAAGCATTCCCTATCCAGGCTGCAAGGAAGTGCGATTGAAGTCTGTCAGAATAATTACTACTACACTCTGCTGCATAGCACAGAGAAGAGGGCCTTGATTGGATATCAACATGGTAAGATAAAATCTAAAATAACCTTGTTTTTGATAATAAAAAAAAACCACCTCAAGTTATTTTGGGAGCTGAACCCATGGAAGAAGATAGATATGCTCAGCAGAATGGAAAGATATGGGGGAGTCTTTTGTCAGTCAGCCAGAGATACAAACACTAAAAGCCTGACCCTTTGCCATTCATTGTTCCCTATCTGAATCCAATTTTGTAATAATAATGCTAGATCACAGACATTATTATTATTATTATTAATAAAGTTATACGGAAAGAATTTGAAAAAATAAAATAAAATAAAATAAAATTAAAAAGCTACTGGATCTGGCAATAATTTCTGCTGCAATTTTCAACAGCAATTTCTTTACATAAAAGCTTAAAGATGCTGATGAGAATGGAAAGTGATCCACTAAGAAGGAAAGGTGAGAGATAGTGTAGTTCAACCGCTGGGCTACTTTTTTCTAGCTCCATGTGAGTCCCTAATCCAACCTTTGTTTGATTGATACTTGATACTATATAAAACTTTGATGGGAGATTGCTTTTGTGTCAAAAAAAAAAAAAAAAAACAGTCATTATTATGTAATGAAATAATCCTCATGCAAGTGATGAACTCTATTGCTCCTCTCATTGCCTAAATAAATAAATCACAATATAACTTTGAAAGAAAAAAACTCTACCCTTTTCTGTCTTTTCTTTTTCTTTCTTGCATCAGTTGTTAGTTTCACATGTAATCTAAATATTAACCCCCTCTCATCTAATTTAAAAGACATGTCATGCAATAATATTATTGCCTAAATATTTCATGATATTAAAAATATAAATCAGATCATACTACATGTCTTATTTACTGACCTAACTTTCTTTCTCTTTTGGCAAGAAGAAAAAACTAATATTTGATGAGCATAAATAATGGAAAAAATAAATTAAAAAAGGGATGAGTTATCCTACAAAAAAAAAAAAAACAAAAATCTGAAATGTGTCGTATTAGGAAATTATTTAACAGATATATTTTTCTTCTCTAAAAACATGAAATATAAAAGAATCTTGAAACGTATCCAAATTACACGAATCAAATTCCAATGTTGCAAAATTTTCCACAGGACAAAACCCCAATTCTTTGGTCACAACTCCTGTCCTAAATTACACACCCAACCTTTTAAAAGTCAAAAGCCAGCCTTCCTTCCGAGTGGGAGTGCGGAAAAAGACTGCACAGCAAATGGCGAAGCTGATGCAAATCATCCGCCTTTTGGTCGCCCTCGTCCTCCTCGCCCGGGCTGCCGCCGCCGGGGACGCGGGGGCCGAGCTGCTGCCGCTTGGCTGGATCCCCTCCTCCCCCTCCGGCTGCCGCGGCACCATCGCGGAATGCCTCGCCGGGGAGGAGTTCGACCTCGGATCTGAGGCAGGCAGACGCATCCTCGCCACCTCCAGCTACATCAGCTACGGCGCCCTCAAGCGCGACACCGTGCCCTGCTCCCGTCGCGGAGCCTCCTACTACAACTGCCGCCCCGGCGCCCAGGCCAACCCCTACTCCCGCAGCTGCTCCGCCATCACCCAGTGCCGCGGCGGATGAGAGAAAAAAGCTGGGTTCTGAGGAAGGAAGAGAACCAATTTGGGGTCACTCTGTTCGAGGCTTAAGTGATTTGGTGTTGTGTGTCATTGATGAAGCCATTGTCGTAGCAGATTTACTATTTGGTTATAATTCTACCTTTTTTTTTTTTTTGTTCCTTTTAATGCATCTTTCAGAAAAGAATTGATGATTTAGACTTAGATTTAAGTAGTTTCCTGGAATATATCAATAATTTAAGTGTAATTGAGATGTGCTGCATTGATCTTTCATAAGCTCTGTGTTGTTATTTGGTTATGATTCTATCTATGCCTTTTGCTTCCAATGCAATTAATCTCTGCAAAAAAGAGACATTTTTCTCAGAAAAAGATGGATAATTCAGTCTTAGATTTAGTGGTTTCATAAGCTATGTGTTGTCATTGACAAAGCCATTGTTGTAACAGGTGGTGGGTGATATTTGGTTATGATTATGTTATCTTTCCTTGCAATGCAATTTATCTCTGCAACAACAACAAAAAAAAAAACATTTTATTTAGTGGTTTCCTAGAAGAATCAATCATTTATGTGAAATTGAGATGTGCTACCTTGATCTTTCATGAGCTCCGTGTTGTCATTTATGAAGCCATTGTTGTAGCAGTGTTGCTAGAAGAACATTGTTCATGAGCTCCGTGTTGTCATTTATATCTGCAAAAGAAGACAATTTTTTTTCAGGAGAAGATGGATGATTTAGTCTATGTGTAACTGAGTTTGATCTTTCATTAGCAAAAATTTGATGTTCATCAGGAAGAGAAGGGGAGAGAGGAATCATTAAAAGTTGATCTGTTTAGAATTTATGCCTATGTAATGATGATATGGAGCTTTGATTGTTGGTAATACAGTGAGGTTGGTGGGGAGAGTAAATGCTTGTTTAAGGGTAATGGAGTTGAATTATTGGTGATATTGACCGTTGGTAGTTGGTTGTCCCCCCTCACTGTTGTTATTTGGATGGAAGAGGAGAAGGAAAGGATGACAGATGGAGTCTCTCTCAATGGGGAGAAGAGGAAGCCCATAGGATCATGGCATTTTTTTATAAACTAATCATGAAATTACTGGTCTCTAATGGCTTTGATAGGATGGGTCATGTGAAACTTAGACACACACACACACACACACACAGAAAGAGAGAGAGAGAGAAAGAGAGAGAGTAAATTGGCAAAACTTTGGCCAAGTTTACTCCAAGCAACCTCTTTGAAAGATAAGCTTTCTTTGCATAAATGGATTGATGATGATGCATAAGAGATTGATTAACAGGACCATCAAAATAAATAAAAATAAAAAAAAACTTTACATGACAATTTTTCACCATGCAGTAAGTACTTCTTGTGATGTTGAACAATTCAAATATAGTGCTTTATATATATAGGAACAGAAAGCATAGTACCATAATGACTTCTTACTGCAACTGTAGTAGCATTAATTCAATTTCTTTGTTCAATTTTTGGTTTACTCCACCCACAGTCCCCCATCTCTTAGGTTATATAATTTGAGGCCAACTCTAACTTTGAACATGGAGGTAGGTGAACAAAAGAAAGATGCCTTCTCAAGTAAAAGGAAGAAATCTTACTGATGCAGCTGAGAGTTTTCATATTAGTAATTCCTATTTTCATGCTCAAATAGTGTTGCCAAAACAAAATAAATAAATAAATAAATACATGAATGTTGCTGATGCAACCATGATTTTTTTTTTTTTTCATGTTATTGTTTCCTATTCTTGTTGTCTAGCTTTCAAAACCAACTTAAATGCCTGGTTTCTACCATCAGAAATTAGCTACAAATGCTATTAAAACCCTCAGAGCAAGACCATTCATTCATATATGATCAATAATGTTTCCAATACAATATGCATGACTAGTAAACATTAAAATCTATTTGGTTTCCTGTATTAACTGTCTACTGCAACTTTATGAGGAAAGAACAGATTCTGTTCACCCATAAGCTATGGAAGATGAGAAGGGGGGGTCCAAAGAGACTTCCAGATGATTGTGGCAGACAAATGATGAGTTGTGTCAAGTGTCACTTTTGGGTTATTGCCCTCCCAAAGACGGCATATTTCTGGTGGGGACATCACCTATGTTTCAAAGCATTTACGACCTCCCAATGTCAATAGGACTGACAGATAATAACCATTAGGACCAGAAACACATCATCCCTAAAAGACCCATCTGAACCAACAACTGCAGCTATATGAACCAACCGATGAGGAAGTCTCATCAGCTACCAACAGTGACACTGCATGGATAGTGTCCTTTTAGACACACCCTGACTTGTTGTCAACATTTTGTGTAATCAGCCATTTTGTAAAGGAGGAACAAAAGACACAAAAATTAAAAAAAAAAACTCATCTTTGATGTGTTTGGGTCTCTATCTTTAGATAAGTGTTCAGTGTAATCATAAGGGAGGGGTTTTATTTTTCTTGTAAAAGAGAAAACCTGGTCATGAGTTCTTGGTTTTGTTCCTAATGCAGAAAGGTGTAACAAAAAGAGTTTGTAATTTACAGAAATCTCTATATAAAAATAAGACAATAAAATTTTACCAAGCAGCTTCAGTATCAAATTTGATGTATTAGATGTGCACTAGATCACTGAATCATAGATTGGGTACCATCTAATGTAGTTAAATCTGGTCATATGCTGGTGGTGGTGTTCCCTCTAAGCCATGAATTAATCTTCCTTGTGAGATCTGGGTCAGACCCCATAAGATCTAAGGGGCCCTTGGCCTGCCCAATAGAGAACTCCTCAGCTGCCTGCACCGACACACGAATGAGCAATAACTACAAACCATAATGTTGCAAATATTTGAGGTCAATTCCATTAAGTCTTTTGTTATTATTAAAGTTTTGCAAAAATAATAATAATAATAATAATAATCTACTTAGTAAAATTTAAATAAATATATATATATATATATTATAACTTTAATATTTAATTAAATTTATTGAGATGTTCCTTTTATCTCTCCTCGCGCGCCATTAATACAAAAACAAATAGTACAAAACTGAAAAGGAATTCAGAATTCAGAATTCAGAATTCAGAATTCAGAATTCAGAATTCAGCTTAGCAGTGTGGGAGCCACCTCAAGGCCTTTCTGTGAACAGTGAGTGAGTTGATTGTACCACTCATTAACCCTTTCAGAACATGTTTGGTAATATCTGTTGGCTTTGTCTGCTTCTTGTCAAAGTTGCATCAATCTTCTGAGAAGTTGATGTTTTTTACCTTGTGCTGTCCCAAAAGATCTTCTGACAATTAATTTTTTATTCATTAGGGTTTTTTTTTTGTTTTTTCTTTCATTTAGAGTTTCTTTGATCTTTATAGAGTTGGTTTAGATGAACACTGGAATCATTTTAATAAGTCTAACAAAAGTGGAAACTTCTGCAAATTAGTTTTGCTAATCATAGAAGTCAAATTAAAGGTCTAAAGTAAAATAGAGCTTAAAAAAAAAAAAAAAGGAACTGTTATCACTCGTATTTCCAACTAATTAATTTTTGGTGTGTTCTCGTTGAAGCTAATACATTTTTGTTTGTGCACTGTAATTGTGCTTTTAACTAATATCACCGGGGTAATTTTAGTCAAATGTGAGTCTTTGCATCACAATAAGAATGAATGTTTATTTATCACTTGAATGAATATATTCATTCATTCAAGTGAAAATAAAATCTATGTTTTTCTAACTGTTTCGAGATGCCGTTATAGTGAGAATATCATATCACTGATCATCTTTCATCACAAGCTTCCACCCGTAACACCATTACTCTTACGGAAGCTCCAAGTCACTTAATACCATCATGTTGGGTAGGTTACAAAAAAACTAGCGAAAAAGCACTCGTCTGTCTTTGGTGATTCAAATCTTTGTTGGGTTTCAGTTATCCAATGCTTCGACTAAGTAGCCATTTAACGAATAATTCTAATTCAATGCATTTAAAGCTTGAATCCACAAGAAAAACGTACCTACCTGGTTGCTAATTTGAGGCCCAGCAAGTCATCTACAGCTGCGAGGGTTCAAATGTTTGAGGAGTTGAGCGGTTTATGGTCGACCCACGGAATTGCAAGCTTTTGGTTGATCGATGTGGGACTATTAACGACTATTATCTATCACACACCAAAAATTACGTTAAGCTGAAGCACGAATCCTGACCTCATGTCAATGATGGTTTGAACGTCGATAGATCGAGAGCTGAGGCTTCTTCTTTAGTGCTCCAACCTTCGATTTCTCATTAACAAGATCATTGACATGAGGAAGGGTTTAGCTTTTCCCCATCTCTTTTCCCTTCACAATGGTTTCTTACAGGCAGGGGGGGGGGGGGGGGCTTCTTGTAATCAAGCAGCCAGTAGTAAGTAGCCCGTCTCGTGAGTCTAAATAAATAATAACTATATTTAAAAAAAAAAGATAAAATGAGAATATGAATCCTCTTCAATTAAAATGGATGTTTGGATTAAGGTATCTTTTTTCTTCTTGTCACAGTTGTATATATCTCACCCACAATTAAGCCATTTACATATTTGTTTCTTAAAATTTAAGTTTAGCTTATTACATACATACACAAATATATGTATATACGTCTGATAACTGAGGAATAAACTAAATACTTATTTTATATTTTGTATGACTAAAACTATTACTAATATTTTCAGAAATATAAATATTATACAAAAAAAAATTATAAGCTCATATTAAAAATAACTGGTTTCTCCGGTTCTCTCTGGGTCTGAGAACAGCTTAAGCAACGCTGTCATAACATCCTCAAAGGTTCTCCCAGATTTGTTGCCAGTATGTATGTTGGCGTGCTGACATTTCCTGGTGACAAGGGATATTTTTTGATGTAATATTTTCAGCAATTCAATCCACCAGTCTTTCACGCAACATCTAATCCAAAAAAAAAAAACACACACACACACAGAAACAGGAACTATGTGCGTCTGACAACAATGAAAACATATGATTATATTATATTCTTAAAGACATGTCCGGCTACATATTTCCAAATTATTGTCCGATGAAATAGCCACCTGGTCAGACGAAGCTGTTGGGTTGGAGGTTGGTATCATGCGACAACAGCAGCAGACATTCTTCTCGGCACATCTCGCCATTCCATTCACGCACACAAAAGCAGTTCACAAACAAAAGCAAAAATACCATAAACAAGATAAAAAGTAGCTGGAATAGGATGGGCGACTCTTGAGGTTACTCACACGTTCAAATGCAGAGTTTCACAGCCAACCTTTTCCAACAGAAGCATCTTTGGCTGCAGCGATAATACTTCCCAAAGGGTGTGGGGCTACCCTCGGAAGAAGAGATACCAGTAAGGATGGGAAAGGCAAGGTCTCTGATGGATCTCAATCATTTTGGCCCCTTCTTCCTGCTGAGGATCTCCTGTTCTTTCAGCCGTTGTTGAAATCTCGCCAGGCGGGCCTGAAGGCTAACCAGCCCTGCTGCTTTGCGCGAGAGAACAAAGCTTAGCTGAGTCACATAGTTGTCAATGAGGCTGCCAGGTTGGTCCACTTCCGCCAATAAATTCATTTCCTACAAAAAGACCATACTGCCCCGAGTTAAAAGCAATAGATGCATATCCATCATCAAAAAGGGACATGTTCAAAGAACAAGCAAAAAAGTTCAAATTGGATATTTGTACTTTCTTATTTTTGGTGTCAGAACAAAAGTTTATATTCACTGTAAGAGAAATCATCGAGTCATTATGGACACTTCAGAAACTTCTAAAAGACTACTGATGCTACAAGGTGTATATATTCTCGAAATCATAAAATGCTCCCTCAGGTACTTCTGTCACATCAAAAACAGTGATCTAGACTGTGTACAACAAATCATGCAAAAGTGTTGCGGATTAATATAACATAAAAGTATAGCCATAAGGAACAAATCAAATTTATCTCATAGACAATTGTACCCTGTTCAAGCCACTTGCACTAAATCTGGCAAAAGTAACGCTTACAGGTAATGCTCAAAAGGCCGAAAATACACACACAAACAAGAACAAAATAATGATAAGAAAACTTCACACAAACACAAGTGATGTTTTCAAACGATAGCGCTCTACACACATTGGATTGGGCAATCACTGCAATATGGCATTTGATAGGCACTTCATAGACAAAAACATCATCTACTCCTTTCTCAATATGATATGCTTATGTATTATTCTGTATAAGAGGAAAAATATGGCTAATAATTCAGATTTGGTAGGATAAAATGGTTGAAGATGCTGTGCTGCCTTCAAAATGATTGATGAAATTCACATTCCTGATTTTTCTTTCAAACTCATCTTTGTTGAGAACGTGAGTATGCTTGTTCATTAGCCATGAATATGCAGATTGATAAAGATGAAAAACGATGTGAGATGGGTAGAATGATGATAAGATTGAAAAACAAGTTAGTCTTTCATATTTAGGTTAGTGCTGGCTGATACAACAAGGATAATAAACAGCCAGTAGAAGGTCAAAAAACTGAGATTTTAGTTTCACTCGAAAGTAGGACATAGTAACATTAAATTATATTATTCAGGTTTCACAAGCTGAAAATGTTATATAGATCAGCATCAAAGACATTCCTCGTTAAAAATAGATTATCACCAAAACTAATGTTGTACAGCACTAAAAAAGTTTCACAAGGGTTTTATAATTACCTCACGCACTATCTCCATTGTATTTTCAATTTCCTTCCTATGAGCAGCTATCAGATCATCCTCTTCCTGAAAATCACAACAATAATGAAGTTAATACGAAAAAAATGAGATGAAGTTCCACACAACTGGCAGAAGCTGAAAAATGATCTGGATGTTTTAACCTCAAGTAGAGCATTTATTTCTTCATCATTGCATGAAGCTTCCTGTTCATATTGTTTTGACACAGTTTCGGAAGCAGAATCAAAAATATGTTGCTGCTTTTGACTAGAGGGAGGCAGTCGAGGTCCACTTTCTTTTTTCGACCAATTCTGTCTCTCAGGCTTTTCGTCCCTGGTCAGTTTTCTCCGAGGTGGGGACACCTTTGGTACCTTTTCTTCATCTTGAGTATCAGATGAATTCTGAACAGTATATGATTTGTTGCTATAACCTCCAAGATTGCTTTTCAAGTCAGCTCTTTCCCTGTCAAGCGAACCTGATACTTGCACGCTTTCTTCCCTTCCATTACGATTGTAATTCATTGTTCCAAGAGAATTCCTATCAGGCTCTGATGATGAATTATGCAAAAAGATTTCAGCATTCCTTTTGGGCACTTCCACTGCATTCGAACCTTGATTTTGTTCTGCAAAATTATCTGTTTCAACCGAGATAGGAAGTGATGACGCTAACTCTTTGCTTGAAGGAACCAAAGATGCAGAAGCCTGATCTTTTCTGGAATTGCCACTCTTGGAAAGGCTTTTAACCCTGCTCAGTCAAAAGCTCAAATTACAAAAGCTAGAAAAATATGAGCTGTAGTGTTTGTGTTTTAAACTACACAGGCAAAATACCTATCAGCATATCTCAAAGTATTAAGGGTATGTTCACAAGAACCAGCATTTGGGGAAATGCAAGAAATCATAACTGTCCTTGAATTGCCAACAAATGAATCACGAAGCACCTCAGTCAACTTGCTCCCCCTAAATGGAATATGAATTTGATCATTGTCTAGGGCACGGATACATTCCTTTAAAGCCAAAAGGCTCTTGTTTATTTCGGCTCCCTCAATTCTGAAGTAGAATATCAAACAAAACACTAATTAAAATCATATAAAAGAGAGGCCAATAAACCAACTGATGTTAAAATTCTAGAATATACTTTCATCCTTTTGGAATGTCTCACATTGAGAAACAAATATTAAATAGACCACAGATTTACGGACCTAGTTTGACGATCATTGTCCGTTGTATCAGCGCCCCGCTCGCTCCCAGCAAGATCAATAAAAGATATCTTTCCGACCACCTTGCCACCCCTTGATTCATTACTTTCCTTTTGTCTTCTGTTATCTTCTACTTCTCTATGCTTCTTAATTGCTAGTTGCAAAATAGCATGGGATCTTGATGATTCCTCATTTGCTCCTGTGGAACCTGTACTTCTTGCAGCATTACCTTTTTCAATAAATTCCTTAACCATCAGAACATCTGAGACCTCAAATTCCTGTAATCCCACAATACAAACTTGCTGCCTTCCATCTTCCCTCATGCAAAGTTTCCTGACAAATGTTGTCCAAATGGATCGCAACATTTAATAACATAATATAATACTAATACCTAATTTCAGATGGTGCAAGAAATTTATAAATTTGAAAGCAACTTTTTCTCCAAACAGAAGTATGCTATTTCCAAACTGAAAGGTAGTATAAATTTTTTTGGGCATTTTAATAATACTATCTCTAACAAAAATAAATCTTAATAAAACATTGTACCAGTCACTTATATAAGACCAGCATGGCATACTCCGGTATGTCACTAAAAATATTAAAATATTAATTAAAATCAACTTTATAACTAAAAAAGTACAGAATATTGTTAACATCTAAAAGTATATTTTGATAATTAACAACATCTTAACTTCTCTGAAGGATCATTAAGATTTCAATACAAAGATGTGACACCTAAGAACAATATAATGAATAATACAATTCAAATTAAATAATGCCATCCTGACAAGCCCCACATGGAATGTGGAATGTGACAAACAAGCATGAAAATACATGTTACTTAAAAACAACAACTAGCACAAGACTATGCTATATAAAAATAAAAATTCATAGACAAGTAAAAAACAAGTGAAGTCACATAATGGTATAACAGTCCAACCTTCTATCACAGAGAAGATCATAAAGCTTTCCACCATATATCTCAAAATAACTAAGCCATAATTTGAACTTTTGATTGCGGTAAAATGGTTGATGTAACAGGCGAACGATGTCTTCTACAGCTCTGAGTGGCAGTGGTTGCATAGTATATGTCTTTCCACTACCTAAACAAAAAGTAAAAACAGGTGCAACAGTTAATCCAAAACACAGTATCAACTTTTGAAATTTTGCATACAACGAAATGCCCGTTTTGTTAGAATAGGTAACTAAAATAAAAAAAATACAGTCAGAATGATTTATAAAAGAAGTAGCTCAGGCATAACATAAATGTGAAGAAGGTGAACAAAGCTGAACTTCAGACATTAGGGATGTTTATCATAGTATTGTTGCAAAACCAGTTCTGTACATAACTAAAATTAAAAAAAACACAGGATCAACTTTTGAAATTTTGCATACAAGGAAATGCCCATTTTGTTAGAATAGATAACTAAAATTTAAAAAAAATACAGTAAGAATGATTTGTAAAAGAAGTAGCTCAGGCATAACATAAATGTGAAGAAGATGAACAAAGCTGAACTTCAGACACTAGGGATGTTTATCATAGTATTGTTGCAGAACCAGTTCTGTACATAGCTTCAGCAGATAAAGCATAACTAAAATCATCCAGATAGATTTCTCCTTTGGTTTTTCAACTGAGCCAGTATCTCAACGTTTCAGTTTAATGTGACCAATCTAAAAGAAATCTAAATTTTTAACCAAGAATATGTGGCATAGATCGACTGAATCAACTATTACGGTCCAAATTCACAAGGCTAGGTGCTCAAATTTCTTAGATAAATGAGAAGCTAACAATTATAATTCTGAACAGAACACTTAATATGGCAAGCATCTTAAGTAAAATTAAAATTAAAACAGAATTACCAACAAATAGAATTGACATAAGTATACAAATTGCACGCTGTTAATTAATAATTACAGAACAATCAAAAATTCATATATCATGTTTTTTGCAAGATGAACCTGTTTGACCATAAGAAAAGCAAGTGGTTTTTGCTCACTCGAAGTTGATCGGTATAAGTTAACCAGGATATCATAAGTAAAATTAAACCAGGATCACCAACAAATAGAATCAACATAACAATCTGCATAATGTTAATTACAACAAAGTGAATTATTCATATATCTTGTTTCGCAAGATGAACCTGTTTGACCATAAGCAAAGCAAGTAGCCTTTGTTCGCTCAAAGATGGTCGGTATAATAGGCTCAACAGTCACTCGATAGACCTGCATGAAATAATAAATATTTGATATTTGAGAACCATAACTGATGAAAGTAGCTGGCTATATATTTGAAATCATAGAAAAGTAGTTTAATTGCGGACCAATAGACATTACTAAAAAATTACAACAATGACAAACCTCATCATTAGTGACATGCTCATCCAGGACAGCATCAAAGCAAAATTCATGTTTCTCCACATATGCAGTCAAATCAACCTGCCAAATTAACATAAACAGGCATGAAATTTAGGTCAACAAAGAACAACAAAGCAAACTTCAAATGACTATAGGCTTGATATGCTATTTTGCCACCTGTATATATTCATATGCGCATCTAACAGCAAAGAGATAAATAAGAGAAGTATGAAGCAAATAGCTTAATTCTGACTAAAATAGACATCCATTAATAATTCATTGCTTTTTTCACAAAAGATACGTAAATTTAAAGCCAATCTAAATCTCTGCCTGATACTTTTTTTAGTACATCAATACAATATCACTATTTCGGTGGGTATATCAAACCATTCCATCTGATATTTACTAAGATATAAAAGACAAAAATGAAAAGTATTATACTGATAATGAGCTGTATGTTTGAATATCAGTTCTGATAAAACCAATAATTATTGTCCATACCAACCAATATAGCCGATATCTGAAACCTTAATCTGAAGATATCATAATTGGTGAAAAATTTTATAGTAAATAATGTTTGACATTTGAGTGCTAATAAAAGGAAACCTCCAAAGAGCAAGATTTTATGAGATATCAACCATGAACAAGACTATGAAACCAACCAAACAGCCGGAAAAGGTTGACCTATGTATGCAATAATAACTTGCAACGAAATGAATTGTTCTCCATGGCATCTGGTCGTATTCCATCTATACAAGCAACACTACTTCAAATATTGCAGTTAAATCGAAGTTATCAACTTGGCAAGTTTTCAAGTTTTCAAATACTAAGTAAACCTTCCAACAAATATGCCCCAACAAAGGTCTTTCATGCTGTAGCATGGGAGCATGCTGGCATATGTGTGGTATAATTTCGAATAATAATGATAGTATAGGCACAACATAGTTACATGCTATGCTGATCAGAATGCTCTATATGGACAACTGCAAGCTAATCATATTTCTAGCCATGAATCAAACCCACATGGGTCAGCGTGACATTACAATTCTATTTCTACAGGCTAGACAAACATTATGTGAAACTAGAACCATCCATTGAAACTAAATCACTCAATTACTTTCAATTAGCAATGTATGAATAGTGCAAACACACCAAATTGGTTCCAAAAAGGGTTTAGTGATCAAGAAATTTATAATTCAACAAAAGAAGTTTATGCTCTTTTTCTCAAAAACCTGTTCAGAAATAAATTAAAACAATCGATAAAAGTGGCCTCCTTATCCATATTGATATCGTAACCATCAAACTCAGATATAGCTAAATTAGTTGATCTTAAGTTATTTTAATTCCTTTACCAATCATATTTTGTTTATCTTGAGGATTGCCATTTCATGGCACAGAAGTATGTCAACATCTTTTGAGTTGGTTTGCATGAATGTATACTGGTCAATACAAGTCAAATTTTACTGTAAACCTTGTTTAGCACCTTTGAAACTGATCCATGTGACATGTGCTGCTACTGTTTAGACATGATTTGTCATGACTTGTCCTTATATGCACCACTAAGAAATGTACTATTAGTGTAAAACAGAGAATCTTTATGCCACTTGATCACCAAAAGCATTTTACCATACAGGGCTTTAAAAGGTTTATCAAAGCACAGAACATCATTAATGAAGCATTCATGAATAAGGTTAACTGTTGAGAAAAACACTAACTGCATCTCTACTCCATCACCCTAAAAGGCACAGCCTTCAAAATGCTTGTTGCGTCTATGATTGTAACATGTCTAACTCAATAACCAACAGTTGTCAAATACCTCTGAAAACCTCAGATACTTCAAAATATATTAAGACAATTACATCATCTCCACTTATGTTAATTATGTTATGTAAGATTTATCTATATATGATTCAAGACATGTCCCAATTTGTAATTAACTGAAATCTATCACTCCTTAAAGTTTCTAATTTAACTTTGAAGCATACATTTGCAGTTTACGTGAATGGTTGTTATGATTGTTATGAATAACATAAATGTTCGCAGATTATTCAAATTAGACAAACTATAAACATAAAAATATATTATTATATATATATATGAATTAAATGTCATGTACATATCATATATGTGCTTCCTAAAGTTTCTTATTTGCCTTTGAACCATACATTTGCAACTTATATGAATGGTTGTTAAGATTATTATGAATAACATAGATGGTGTTCACAGGTTATCCAAATTAAACAAAGTGCAAAAAAAAAGATATGAATTAGATGTATACATACTATGTCATTTCCTAATTTTATGGAAGCCATATCAGTGTGTCTCTCCATGCTTCATCTCAGTTAGTATCTTAAATATACAACAACAACAAGCAATAATAGCCCAACCCAACTATTTAGGGTGGGATGCTTGGATCTTTTCCAATCATTCTGTTTAGGATGATACGCTAAACAAACTAATGCAGCCAAATTCCTTATCATTGTTTCTACAAGAGTTTAGGTCTCCATCTACCTCTTCTCAAAGCATTAATCCTAATCCACTAGCCTTTGACAAAGCATCTATATTTCGTTTAAATACTCCCATATCATCTTGGATTTTTTTTTTTTGGTATCAGAGGCCTACACCTACTTGTACACAAAAGGATTCTTACACCTACCTGCACGTAAAATTTCTTGGCTTCCCTAGCAATCCCATACATCCACCTCAGCAACACTTATCTTTTGTACATGTTAAATAATTGCTCAACCTTCCTACCCATGAAACATAGCTCATCTTACAACTGTCAAGTACACTAGCCTTTTTATCTAAAACTGATAACCATCTTGCTTTAACACTTAATATTGTCAACATCATTTTCTCTTCCTGCTAAATAATATATGCAAGACACTTGAAGTTTCTATTGCTAGAAACTTCTCATCAATGTACTTCAACTGTAGATTCAATTATTTTTTAAATTGTTAAAATTGCATATTTAGTTTAAGACCTACTTAGTCTAAAAGTCCTAGTTCCTATCTTTGTCAAAATAGATCTTAAAGAACTGCTAAAACAGATCTCTCATAAACAATCCACTGAAAGGAAAAGAAGGGGCAATTTATAAACCACCTCAGCTAAAGGAAACCACATTAAGAAAAATGAGCCTAGAAAATGAAGGCCTGACAGATATAGATGGTTATCTACAAAAACTGACATTTAAATTGAGTCATTTTTTGTCTAAAACTCAGTTGACCTTGTGATCTTCAGACTACCTGATAATCAACACTTTGAACCTAATAATAAACCTGTAAGATGATCCCAACTACACTCAAAGCACTACCTTCTTGGTCATTAAACTAAATTTCTTTAGGTGTTGAACTATTATGGCAAAAAGCCTCTAAAATGATTAACAAGAGAATCTTGGTTATCATTGAGTCTTTCTTTTATTTACAACAAGAGACACCATTTATAGAAGTTACACAATGGCACACCTGTAAATTCTATTGATAAGCCTTTCAAGATGTTAACCAAGAATGTTGTTTCGCCTGGACCAGTACGAAACAGATCGTATGTATCGGTCAAGGCATTAAGTAATAGGCCGACTGCCCCTGATTCAAACAGTCCGACCCAGCCATATAAAAGAAACAAGAACCTTCCCTGATTGCATCTGTTTGCGCTCGTGTGGGACCCATCGCAAGATCTTTTGTGGTCCACCGTTGCCGTCTACCGAATACATGCCTATTCTCCTCTTCCTCCTTCCTCCTCTACCTCCACCACCACCTCCTCCTTCCTTTTCCTCCTTCCCCTTATTTCTCCACTGCCTCGTCTTTCTTCCTCATCCTTCCTCCCTCTTCTTCTTCCTCCATCGCTATACGTTCCTTTATCTTCCTCTTTGAATCACTAGTACATACCGGTACACCAGGTCAATATAATAGTAACAACTGGTACATAGGATATACTGGAGGGACAGATATAAGTCTGGTCCTCGAAATGTCATTCCTTGGTTTGAACTAACTAACACGATTTAACAATGCCAACAAAGGTAGTGGAAAAAAGACCTCCCCTCCTCTTATGCTACTCTGTCCAACTTTGCAAGATTCTTCTTTCATGTCATAGGCACATGTTCCCATGAATTTATAAAGAATGAAATTCATATCAATGTTAATCACCTTATTGTAAAACTTAAAAGCTGAATTCTCATTTTTGGTTGTAAAATTAAATTTTTGATGTGTTTGTACCCTTCAAAATCATCAAGATCAAACATCAGAAATTTGCGTGAGGTTAATAAACTGTATCAATCACGTAAAGAAATCTCCGACGTTCAATATAGAAGACCAGAGAAGGATGACTTTGAGTGTTCCTATAGTAGTACAAGTTTTTTTCTTCATCAAAGTTAACAAAATGATAGAAAAAAATCCTAACACCCTCATGTTGTCTGTGTCACTAGTTCAGATCCTTTGTTAAAATGAGAAGAAGTCAGAAATAATGATGAACTTATGAAAATAAAGCCCCATCCCCTTTTCTTAGCTTTAAAAAGATGCAGCAAACAAACTTTCTTCGCTGACAAAAAAATAATTGCCATTTAATATTGAAAAAAGGGTAAAGACAAGCATCATAAGTTATGCTTATGCATATAAAAAAAGAGAAGCTGCATGCCATATCAATGGATGGGTACACCAAATGTTTATATTTAAATGACATAAACACAAATGCCAATCAAGTACAATTACTATCAACAAGAACATTACCAATACTGGAATTGCCACAAAAGCTTTACAATAAAAGCATGCACAGTAGTCATTAAAAATAACGTCCACAGCAACTAATTCAAATTTTAAGGGTAAAGAAAAACAATTGGAACCAGATCATCATATTTTCTGCAGATATTACAATACCTTTAGCTTTGGCTCATGGACAGTTAAACATGCATTATCATTTACAGTGACAATATCATCCTCTTTTCGCGATTTCTCCTTTTTGTTCAGAGGTCTTTTACGTACCTAAAACGAACGATGAGAAATGGGGAAAGAAAAATTAACCAGACATCTAATGCAGCATAAATATTTATAATCAAGCAAACAATTTGGCATACAGTATAGAATACAATCTTCAGTAACCCATCCAAAGTTGAGCAGTCTTGACAGAAAAGGAAGACAGAAAACAAAGTACCATTATCAATGCATCCTTGTTGCCACCAAGTTGACGGAAAAAACATCAGGAAGTTGATTTGTAACTTTCTGGATGACATTTCTGTGAAAGAGCTCTAAATAACTTAACAGATGGGAATGTTCTACTTCTCAAATTAATGAAACTTTTTCCTTCATCTATAACAGGTTTCACAGTGCATAAAATCTTGACCATTTGAAAGTGTTGCCTCCTGTCCTTCAGGTATCAACCGTCCTTAACTTTTTCTTGAATTTAAGCAATCATTTTTCACTATGAAAAATGGCTTGCGGAACTAATATTGTATCACTTCTTGATGGTTTCGTTGATCAGAACAAAAAGTTCTATCATCACTAGATGTAATTTTTCATTTTCATAGGGACATACCATGCAGAACCTTGATGTTCAGAAATTCTACATCATCAACAGTGACTACAAATATTACATCATAAGACAGTTAAAAAATTAAAATGAGTTAATAATATGACACAATCCCGTAATCTGAATTATCCAAGTGCTCTTGTGAATCAACACAAAAGGGCCACTATTAACTCCGCCAAATATATTATTTTCTTAAGCCAACACATAAATTTCTTCTTCCCTTTTTCTCCCTCAATCGGCCATCGATGGCCGAAATCGATCGCTAACGGTCGATTTTTGACGGTACCGCCCGATAGCGAGCGGTCCACATACCAGTAACCTGGCGGACCAGTATGTACCGCCCGCAAGTCGAAATTACAAACCTTGCTATTAATAATCATGTAAGGATGTTAACAACTTGTGTGGCCTATCATTGTTTAATATACCAATACCAAGTACAACATGGTAACTAGGGTGATGTGTTCCTTGTCAGTAAGTTTTGAAATTTGCTTACTCGCATATCATTGACACTCACATACAGGTGTCCGCTTTGGTTAATAGAAGTATGACAAACTTCCATTAAGTGCTCTATTTGCTTTTTAATTCATTAAACTCATATTCAACATCACTTGGAATAGAGATGCAAATGTCCGGGGCAGATTGGATTCTTTTAATTAGATGCATAAACTAAAAGAAAACTTTCAACCTAATGTGGGAAATAAACTAACCCCCAACAGGAAACTGACACATGGGCTCCCAAATCATATGCAATCTGACTTTGGAGGACCCCAACTTAGTAAACTTAGTTGCAACCTGACCAGCTCATATGCCACATCATCACTATGTCAAAATGGAAAATATCCCCCCAGTGGCCGGATATGGGAAATTTTCCCTACTGATCCATTAGGGTTCTGACATAATAAAAGGGTCTTCCTCTTAAAACAATAGGACAAACTTTTCTCTCTTTATTTTTTCACTTACTTCTCTTCAATTCGTCCTAGTTTGAATAAGCTATAGTTGGTGTGACTTGCAAGGTTTAAGTCAGATTTCACCCTAGTTTGAATACCTAGAGATACGCTATAACTCTTGTGGTATTTTGTTCCATTCTCACTACAGAGAAGAAGAAAGGAGACGTTTAACTTTTGCAAAAAAAACATAAAGTCATTTATTTTAAAAAAAGATAAATAAACAAGACCTACACAAAACAGTTCCACCAAATCTATGCTGATTTAAGTTATAATATGCATTTCAATAACTAATACAATTCTATTTCATCAAGCATTTCAGATATGGGTCTCAAAAGCTAGAATCGTGAATCGTTTTATTATGGAATCCAATTTATTTCAAACAAGGTGTACTAGAATGAAACTGTTATCCAAGCATATTGCCTCTTTGGCATTTACTTTCCAAGCTAAAAATAATAATTTACTGAAAATCAGTTGATCATTTAGATTTAAAACTGCAGTTAAGTATCATAGAACATCACATCTTTAGAATGCACTACGAGATTTTTCAAACATACCACGACTTTGATCTTGGCAACATTGCTCTCTTTGGTAGTAATCTCTTTTTCATTATCCACTGGCCTCATATTGCCCTCTGCTCGCACTTGTTGCTTAGTAGATGTCGCATCATAGTCATCATCAAATCCCCTGGTAGGAAAGAATGGTGACGGCTCAAATGGTTCTGAAAATACATGCTGCAAACAGGGGACAAGAACATAGTCCTTTATTAATTTCAAAAAAGAACGATTACAGATAGTCATCATTTGAAGGCACCAATTAATATCATTTTTTACAGTGATTGCAAACAAAGCTAATTTCCTAAATTTTTTTACTCGGATTCCAAAGTAAAATTTTGTGCTAAGATAAATCATCGAGCACCCTAAGGAACTAAAAGAAATCTCATGGATATGTATAATTCCAGACATGTTATCTTTGTATATATATGAAAATATATTACCTATGAAAAACCATTGTGTTCTCTTTGCTTGTTTCTCATAAATTTTATGTTAAGCTCAAACAAGGTTCACAGCTCATGTAAAATTGTAAATATTTTTCTACTTAAAAAATTAATCCATGAATGCTATTTCTCATAATACCACCTTCAATATCAATATCAAGCCCTTAGTAAAACAGCATGGCTTATCTATTTATGGTAACTGATATTTGTACCATAAACATCAATAATCCACACAAACTTGCTCAGCATAACAGAGTAAAGCAGAAGGTTATGTGTTCATGTCTTTGACAGCACAATAAAAACCATCCTCCATTCTATGGAACAAATATTCATATAAACATAAAAAATCTTACAATATGAAATGCTCTTTATAATGACAACAATATCAAGAACAACAAAAAAAAACATATAGTGTACAGAGAATTCAAGCCATAAACCTATCACATTGTTATAGAAGGCAACACAGTCAATGTCAAGCAGGATTCCAGCATAGCATGGTAGGTTGGAGGGCTTGAAAGAATCCTATTCTGACTAGGATTGCATCAAACAAGGCAAAAGAGAGGGATAATAATCAAATAGAGTCCTTCCCCCTAAACCTTGTTCAGTACTCAGATGTGTTGTCCATACAATCAATAAATGGGTCTCAGGAACCCTCTGGAATGATGTTTCTGACCCAGAATAGCAATTCAGTCTGTGGGTTACTTTAGTTTTTGAATTTTTTTTTTTAGTTTAATTAGGGTTTAGTTAGTGAAAATTCAACAAAGAAATTTGAGATCAACAGGATGTCCAGACTTCTATCACAATTTCTATTATATATTTTCATTATTTTCCAGCAATAATATTAGTCTACTTGAGAAGATTCGGTCCCGATAGCTTTTGGAGTCTTTCATTTCCCTTAAATAAAAGCAGTGCTCACCAAAGGCAGCATTGTAACAAAAATGCAGGGGCACATATTGCCTGATTACTATATATAACTATAACTTGGATCTAAAGGCTTTATTCTATCATCAAATTAGATAAAAATCTGAAAATCGATGGCATGTGCATTTGACTAATTATGTAAAATCATCAATTATTCCCAACATGTAGGAAAACATTTGTAAAAAGAGTTATTACCATGAGGATTAGAAGATAAAGCAAGGTGATGAGGAAAGAGAGAATGACAAATCCAGTTCCAATGCATAAATACCATTACATAATCATAATCAAGTTAAAAAAAAAAGAAAGAAATGAAGGTTAATTACATGCAAGTCATAGATAATCATGACCAAAGGAGGGAGAGTATGACAAATGTGAGAAAAGCAATCAGAACATTATCGAGGCATTAGTGTTATAAGGAACGTGTCCAACAGATATTGAAAAAATGTAGTATATTAAGCCAAAAATTTAGATATAAAAGTAGCAAACCATAAAATATTCCTTAACAGGAGTAGTATATTGTTACCAAATAACTTGTACTTATGCAAAAGAGTCAGGAAGGGACATGCAAGGTATGCAAAGGCATAGAGTAAGTTGGTAGTTGAATGTTAAAAACAGACCACATGATGAGTAACAAGAGCAACATCATTCAACGTGTTTCATGATATGATGCTTTGATGAAGTCTAAAATCGCTAAAAATGGTGGGATCAAGGAATCATTCTTGAACATTCAAAGTAGTGGATTCTATTGTCAGTTATCCTTGTATGGTTAATGTCATAATCACCATTGTCTTGAAGAAACAAGACACTATCACTAATATTTATCACATTTTTAGTACTAATCTTAAACAAACCCATAGGGAATTGGCATAGGTTATAAATGTACATGAGGAGGAAAACCAGAAGTCCTGTGTAGCCCAAAAATAACAGCATTTGGATACATACAGGCCATCGATGATTACCTCTGAGAGAAGCTCAGTGTCATCCATAGCATGAAGATCCAAAAGCCCAGCTCCAAATTCCCCTCTGAGTTCAGGTGAATAGAAGCCATCAGCTGCGGTCACCGTACCTAGACTTTGTGCTGTCGGAGTGTACGGTTCAGAAACAGATTCCCCGTTGAAGTTAAGATTCCTCAAAAGCCTAAGGAGTTTCTGCTTCTCCTCCACCGACTGTGGTCCATATCCCTGCCAATACATCTCTCAAACATTTAACTAACAATTCATTGAAAAGAACATTTAGGCCTTATTTTTAGTAGATAGCCTACGAAAATTTTCAGCAAAATCTTTTATTCGTGGTGCTTGAAGATTAAATGTTCAAAGGGACACTGGCAGGGAAAGAAGTTATCACAACTGATGCCGCCTTTGGGGCACATACTATAATGATCTCATTTGAAGCAAGCGCACAAAGAGAAAATAAACGAGAGATTCAAAATGCACTATAAAGATTAAAGAGAGAGAAACAATTTTAGTCCTTTCATTATACCAGATGTACCAAAGATCAGGAAACGGTCGGTTACCTGCATGAGGAGATTGGGGAGGAGGCGGTTGTCAGAAGACGCCATGGGCGAGGCCAGGTGCTGGAGCCCGGCGGATTGGAGCCACCGCGCCATGACGGCATCCCCGGCGTCCCCACCGGCCGCGGCCGCCGCGGCGGTGCCGGCGCCGCCCTGTTGCACCTGGCCACCCATGTGGCGCTGCGCCCTGCGTTGGGGCGCCAACTTTCCGCAGCCCTGGTGCCCGCCGACACCGATCTACAAGATGCCAAGACCCACCGCACCTCCAGATCGAGATCGGGAAGGGGGCTCACGGAAGCATATATGCCGAGATCTATCGCAACTCCAGGGCGATATCGGGAAGATCCGATCGCGACCGGCGGAGATGCGAAAGGGATCGAGGAATTGGGTTCTCGATGGATGTGGATCCGGTTGGGATCTGGGGCAATGGGGCTGGGATCGGGTGGAGCCGGGAACCCTAATCTTAGGGAGGCGAGAGTCGCTGGATGGGGGCGATCGACGGATCGATCGCCGATGGGATTGGAACGGGAAGATGCGAAGGTTTCTTGCTCGCAACGGGAGATGGGAAAAAGGAGAAGGGTGAGCGACGGACAGAGAAGGGGGTCCGATGAGAAAGAAAGAACCAAGTGTCGTCTCCGAACCGAACCCAAGCAATTTATTAGACTCATGTGCCATGTCTTCGACACTGGCTGTGTGATTATTTTTATTTTATTCACTTTCTTTTGGCAAATTTATTTAATATATATAAATGATTCTTATATTTATCTTTTAATTTTAAATTTAACATTTGGATTTTTATAAAACTAAAAAAATATGTATATTTAATTGTCATTACCTTTGGACTGATTATTTAATAATATGAAGAGATGGACGAATACAACTTTGATAGAGTAAAAAAACCAAATGGTCAAAATTATGAGTTTGAAGTTTAAAAATAGAAAAACCAGTTTTTATTTATAAATAATTAGGTATAGTTTCGATAAATATATTATGTGAAATACTTAGATATGTTGTTATAATATGTGAAATATTTAGTATTAATATTGTAAAAAAAATAAAGAAACACAAGAAAACGATTTTACTATAAATCATAAATAAATATTTAATATATTCATATTTTACCTGTAGATAATATCTTGTAGATAGCATGTAAAAAAGTCCTTGTAATTGACTCTATATATAGCCGGGACATTACGGTTTGTTATTTAAGAGTCAATTGAAACTTTGATGTTATAAAACTCATTATAATTAAATAATATTAAAAAAATATGGATTTTTTTTTGTATTTTATGAAGGATTCTTATGAGATCTAAAGGTATTTTGGGTACATTTTATATTTTTATGAAGGATATTATGAGGCTTATATTCTTTAAAGATTCATTACAAGAACAGTAATAATATTATAAATATTTTATGCTGCATATTTTAATATTTGAAATAATACATAAGCATATGTTTTTTTTTCGAAAAAAGAAAAAGGTGTAGAAATTAAGAAGAAGAAGTATTTAGATTGTGCATTATTTTTTTTCTCTTCTTTGTTTTTCCCATTGGCAACAAAGTAAAATTCACAAAGGTGTATTTTGCATGTGTTGGAGTATTGTTTGAGGTAGCATTTTATTTAATTAGATCTAATTGCTGCCTCTTGAAGCCTTTTTTTTTTTTTTTCTTTGTGTCATGTAATCAAATAAGACAGCAATTAATCAATTATTATGGTTCATTTAACTTGCAATAATTATATAGCAATTGAGTCCAATGACAAATCAGGGTTTGGATCAATACTTGAGTTATGAGATCCAACCTATGAATGCCCCTAATTCCTCATAATCCAGTGTTAACATAACATGATACAAAATATAGTACTCCTTACTCAGTGCAATATAAATTTATATTTTATATTTTCATTTTTTATTATATTAATATATGATTAATTTCATATCTAGCAAATAAAAATCATTTGCAAATTGCACCTGTTTTTGTGTGCAAATCAATATACACTTTGCCCACCTACTTTATCAATATCATGTCAATTTGCTCTACTATCATGTGATGTCGTTTTAATAGAACAAGAAAAGCAAAACAAAAAAAAAAAAAGGAAGAAAAAGAAGTGCTATAATAAACAATAAACAATCAACTTACTCCCCTTTCTTTTAAACAAATTTGACATGATATACATGTATATTTTAAATAAACTATTTTAATATTTATTCCTATAATATTAAATTATAATACATATTATATATATAATTGTACTCCATTAGCTAATCATTATATAACAAAAAATTAAAACTCTACTTACCATCCATATAATTTTAATGTAAATGATAAATAATTAAAAAATTTGTCGAATGATGATTAGTTATTACGAGTCAGAACCAAATACTTTCCTATCCAATCGCACAATACAACTACATCAATAATCATTTATTTGATTCTCGAATACATGATACTTGGGACATTCGTTTCGTTCATAATAATTTTAAAGACTCATTTTAATATAAAAATAGGAGGAATGTTTTAGGTAGTTAAAGGATCTTTTGATATACATTCTCCACATAAATAAATACATGTGCACAATATAATTATTTAGTGATATATATATATATATATATATATATATAATGTTTGTAATGGCACATACATTATTTTTAATCTTTGAAATGACGTATTTGTAAAACTACTATCCTTTTTTTTAACACCAATTTGTGATATATGAAGCCATGTGAAGGCATTAAAGAGAGGTAAAAGAACAACATCAAGGAATCACGGAACACAAATCAAAAGGTATTTCGGGTTGGTGGGAGGATTCCTACACCACCATGCAATCAAAGAGGTGATTGGATTAATTATGATGGACATAATTACTATCAAAAATTTTAAATATAATTATTAGTAACTAATGTAAGTTAAATATATAAAAATACCCTTTATATTATCTCTTTTTCTTATAAGAAATTAAAAATATTTATCTGAAAAAAATCATTACTAAAGGATGAACTTATTTTGGTAGCATTATACCAAGAATATAACACATTGCTTCTCCTTATTCATTAACAAAAACATCATAATTAAATCACAAATATCATCCATAATAGCACTTAGTTGCCATGATGTATCTTTTCTTTTTTTTGGGGGGTAAAAAAAAAAGTAATTTATTAAGATTTAGTGGTCTATAGAAAGACTCATTAAGGCCTCGAGCCATTTCCCACATAAAAGGAATTGAGGAAGAAACAAAGGTATGTAAACATTTAAGCCATTCATGTTTAGTTTGAAAAGGATGGATGTTTTCAAAGGGAGTCCAAACCTAAGTGGACACCCAACAAACGCTTGGAATGCAACCAACACACAAGGTGATGTAAAAGCTTTCACTCCCAACACTTTGTTCGGTGGAAAGCTCGAAGGGTGTTGCCACATTATATGATGTTGAAGGGATTAGGTTACGAATCCCACACATTGGCCATTGACGACACGATTGCACTGTTGAAGTCATCACATTTGTGGCTCATCAAATGGATTGTTCTTTGCCCTTCCTTTTCCCTTGCGAGTGGCTCATGTTTGGTTGTGCAACAACTACTCGAAAACTATTTAATCTATTTCATTTGACATATCTTTGTATGTCAATAATTTGCATTGAGTTACCCTAAAAAATGACTACATTATTTTTTTTATTTTTAGAATTATATGCAAGATGAAAAAAAAAAAATTCTAATTGACCTCTTCGAAATTATATATGAACGGTGACCTTGTGCATTGGATAGCCATATATGAACCTTATATGAACGGTCTTATTTTTAGATTTTATTTATTTATATGTGGGCTATTATCCTTTTTTAAAAAAACATTATTATTTATTTTGGAATAACATGAAAGATTGAAATCAAATCATTTAGAGAATTACCAGCCGACATGGTGAGCACTTTGCTCCAAAACCTGCACATCTCAAGCTCATCCATCAACAACAGTGATGGATGCAGCAAAACAGCAACTCTGATAGCAGATGTGTCCACCCGTAGCAGAAACAACAGCAGCCAATACAGATTCCTGCAACATGTCCACTATGATTGCGATAGGAAGGTTAAGTTACTTTTGTTGGGGGAGTTTTTGTTTACTTGCTAATTTATTTATCTAAGGTTCTAAAATGTTCAAACTACTTACTTCTTCACAGATTAATTAGCATATCCATTATTAAGTATGGATTCGAGTAAGAAAAAAGAAAAAAAAAAAGAAGAAGGATTTGTTGCTCTAAAATATTTTATATATTTTTAAATTTCGATGAAGAAGTAAGATAATGAGAAAAAAAAATTACTTTTTAATGGTTGCTTGCATAACATTCTTATAATTTTTTTTATTTCTGTCCAACGATATATTATTGTTCAAAGGAATATATTTCCATTTCCATTTGGTGATGAGATGAAGCGACGAACGTGTCGCTTTAAGATGGGTGCTGCTAAGCAGGCCTTCCGATCCGTGTTTGATCCACGATAAAAGCCCAGCTCACTCGTCGCTTTCCTCCGCCTCCGCCCCGGCCCCCCCCCCCCCCTGCTGTCCGTTCAAAACCCTCCGTTTAGGATCGATCGATGTCGATCGGTTCCGAGGGTCGCTCCTCTTCGATGCCGTCCTCGGATGACGAAGCCGATCGGATCCCTTTGAGTGCGCGGCCGGAGTGGTCGGACGTGAGGCCCGTCCCGCAGGACGATGGCCCCAACCCGGTCGCTCCCATCGCTTACCGCGATGAATTCCGGGAGACCATGGACTACTTCCGGGCCGTGTATCTCGCCGACGAACGGAGCCGCCGCGCCCTCGACCTCACCACCGAGGTCATCGGCATGAACCCTGGCAACTACACCGTGAGCTTCTGTTCTTTCCCCTCGTAATCTCTGTTGTCCTGAGATCGATTGGTACTGCGGAAAAAGTCTTCCGAAGGCTTTATTTTTCTTGTTAATAGCGCAAAAACGAAGGCTTTTCTTTCTTAGCAAGTAAGATGGTGGATGGATCTGCTGAACCGATCTTGAAATCACGTGCATCTCATTCTATTTAACGTTTATTTCTGAGAAAAGACTCACCATGTTATTTAGTTGCCTTAGGTAGCTGCTCCATCTGCAGTCGGAGTGATATTTTCGTTTGCAGAGGCAGATTTAATGTGGTTCACAAGCTCTAGAGTTCTGTGAACAGATTTCCTCAAACGTTCGTACATCAATTGCGGTGCAAAGAGAGAAAAAATAAGCAACTGAACTTGTGCTCTTTTCTTTTGTGCAAGTAGGATCCGTTATAGCATCCCCTTGGATAGCATACCTAAAATTCTATTTAGTGTGGGCAACTATCTGTTGATATGCAATTTACGGATCATTTATTGTTAAATTGAGATTTATTGGTATTATTGCCTTCTTTGGTAATTCTGATACTGCTGTTCATGCCATTAATAGGATTTTGCACCATGATCAAGGATAGTTAAGATCTCATTTCTTAATATGCTTATTCAGGCTTTAGTTATCTCTAATCTTCTTGTTTTTCTGGATTACACATCATCTAGACTTTCTTTTCATGCTAGAGGACACTACCTGAACTCATTATATTCCATTTCTACAGATACAAACATAAAGCGAGACATTTTCTAATGATCTGTGCACTATATTACTGTGTTATGATATTATCCACAGAAGTTTGTTTCTGTAGTGTTAGTTATTTATGTTTTAGGTCATGCATCCACTAAATTATGCTCTTAAGTTAATATTTGTCATGTTTATACGTTACAGTCCGGGGCATGTTTCACTTTTTAACATGTTTCTTGGATATTAAGAAATATTTATTTTGGTTTCTCTTTTTTGCTTCGCTGTTTATACTGGATTTTATTATTTGATATCAAATAAAACAATTCAAATAGGTCTGGCACTTCAGACGCGTTGTGCTCGAGTCATTAAATGCAGATTTACTTGATGAAAGGGATTTTCTTGACCAAATGACTATGCGCAACGCCAAAAATTACCAGATCTGGTGAGTATTCACATCACAAGCCTATTATTCTGGTATCAATAAAAACATTCATCCATCTTGATAGAGTTAGTTTTTGACACATATTCTCTTAATGTCTCATAAGATTTCACTTGGCTATATATATATATATATATATATATATATAAAACTTTTACACTGTTTTAAAAAGAAGTAATGGCAGTTCATCTGTGAGAATTTGCTTGCAACTTGCAAATTGATATATGCTAATGATTATATATGTCATGTAGGCACCACAGGCGGTGGCTTGCTGAGAAATTGGGCCCAGAGGTTGCAAATAAGGAACTTGAATTTACTAAAAACATACTTGCTCTAGATGCTAAAAATTATCATGCCTGGTCTCATAGGCAGGTAATTTGACTACTTCCTCTTCCCCTCTCTTTTTCTCGATGTACTTTTGAGTAATGGAATGTGTTGAATTTATACTATCTTAATTTACGCAACATCTAAATCAAAACTAAGTTGAAAGGCTGATCAAGGGGTCTCAAACCTAGAATATCCTGAATTGTGCTCACTGAGAATGTACTTTATTTTTGTACAAGCTGATTTGATTCTTCAAACACATTTGATTCTTCAAACACAGGTGATGAAGGATGACCTCTGTCAATGTTTATACAATACTAATGTTGGACCTTGTTATGCAGTGGATGCTTCAGTCATTAGGTGGCTGGGAAAACGAGCTTGACTACTGCTGCATGCTTCTTGAAGATGACATTTTCAACAATTCAGCATGGAATCAGGTTGACTGCTTCAGGATCTAGTTATTTTACGTAGCTATGTTTTACCATTTATAATTTTAGATCTGTTCAGCTATTGCTTTGTGCCATACTTTTCTCTTGATCTTTATATTATTAATCTTGTGAATGGTTTAGTTGACATAACTGTTTGCATTTCTTATAGAAATCCTTAGATTTAAGCCAAGTAAATTGAAATTTTGTGACTTTTGTTTGTTAGAAAATTTCTTATCGGAAACATAGAATAGATTATTTGATAAAATTATTTCAACATGCTTTAGTTTAATGTTCTGGAGACATTCCTGTTACCTTATAAGTACTTAAGGTACTTATATTTTTCAATTCGTGATATAAAACCTACTCCAAATAATGGGAGCTTGTAGATTGAGCTGGTGTCCCTTAGTTTGACAAGTAGTCTTTCCTTTGTAATTCTGAATGATGAAACCTGGTGATATCGAAAGAGTAAAATGGAGATTCAAGCAGGAGATCACAACATTGAGCTGTAAAATTTATGGATTACAACCACCATAAATCTCGAAATTTGTCAACCAATGAACTTGCATGACCCTACTGCTAGCTTGGTTGTTCTTTAGCTTGTAATTTGAATCCTATGGTATGCACCATCTTCCTAAGATCATCACTTTATTATGGAACAGATTTACACCACAAAGAATCTAGTAAACCTAAAAACCAATTGGTATCGAGCCTTGGTCAAATAGGTTAAGGTTGGTTCTTGTCTGATTACTATTAAAATGTTGGACACGTGCACGTGAATCATGCTAATATCTTGCTAGTTTGTGTGTACTCTGGCACTGATCTTTTTTACCTTTGTTTTTTGTGGTTGCATTTGTTTTCCATTTGATGTTAGATCCTTAGGGCCAATCTGTTCATTAAACAGCTTGAGTCTTTAGATGGTTGTTTGCCTTTTTTTTTTCGCCACCTATTTTAGTTGGTATCACATATCTTAAGGCACAATGCTCATTTAACTCATTCATTATCCAATTGTACATTCTGTTGGCAAGTATTTTCCTGAAAGTGCTAATGCCCAGTGTTTTGCTGTTCATAGACTATCATGTTTCAGTTAATTAAGGTCCAAAATGCATAGGTATTTAGTGAAGGATTTTAATTGCTAGTAGCTACCTAAAGATAAGTCAATATTTTGGAGTTTGAACTTGAGCCTTATAATGGAGGTTTAGCACTCAGACCATAGTTATCAGAATCTGATCGAACCGAGTGGTCAGACCGAAAAAATCGGGAAACAGACCATTAACTGGTACAATTCAATTATCGAATCAACCGTGTTGAAGAACTGGACTGTACCTATCGATGCAGATAACCTGCATGAATCAGTTGATTTATATAAAATCGATCCAGTTTTGAAATATTATGAAAGAATACTTAAATACCGTTAACTTAAAATTTTTAATGATTTGTTTAAGAGGACATTTACGCCAATTATGAAATTAGGGTTGATGTGAGAAATAAATTAAAACCAATGCAATTTAGTGTAATTACCGCCAATGTTTGTGTTTATAATGTTGGTTGATATTATCATTCTTATCATTTTCTATACAACTTTTATTATTTTAATTATTTTGTATTTTTACTATATATACAATTTTAAATTATTTATATATTTTGAAATATTTTTAATTAAACATATGGCCCAACAAGTTGATCCACTGGTTCGACTAGTGACCTAGTGACCCATGGTTTGACTGGGTAACTACGGTTCTGCTTCGTTTGTTTCTGATAACTATGACTCAAATGAAAACTTGGATTACTGACAGCCAAGTGTCTTCAGGTTCTAAACACAAATTGCTTTAAATGATTAAACTTGGCCTCAAAAGCAATAAGTTGAACTCTCAAGTTTGCTGTAAAGCAGCTTGATTAATGCTCAGACTAATCTGAATTGGCTAGAAGCCAGGTCAACATAACTGGGTTATCAGCATCTGCAAATGTATGATAAGAACCAAGCATCTGCTCATATGGTTATAGAGTCTGTTCGGGGGGTTTCCCTTTCATATTCGGATAAATCGACTCATACGTACCGACAGCTGATGCTGCTATATCGAGAATGTATCTATATATTCTGATGGCTAGCATCGTCGCAGTCATAGGAAAGTTCAATCTTGCTATTCAAATAGCCTTTTACATCGGCAGCTAGAAAACATAAAATAAGCCATATGTTATGTTGCTTTACTCTACCATTGTTTCCTCAAGTATATATCCATATCTTAGAATGTGACTTCACTTGTCATTTATAGAACAAATCCATGCGCCCTATTAACTGTTGATCTGCAACAGCGGTACTTTGTCATCACAAGATCTCCGCTACTGGGAGGCCTACAGGCCATGAGAGATTCTGAAGTAGGCTACGCAACGGAAGCCATCTTAGCTAACCCACAAAACGAGAGCCCTTGGAGATACCTTCGAGGACTGTACAAGGGCGACACCAGCCAGCTAATAAGCGACAACCGAGTATCTGAATTGTGCCTGAAGGTCTTGAAGACAGGCAACAGCTACCAATTTGCATTAAGCCTGCTCCTGGATCTTCTTTGTTATGGTTTCCAACCTTCCGAAGAACTCAGGGCAGTGGTCGAGGCTTTGAGAAACTCTGAGCAGGACACAGTCAGCAGTAACTTAGCCGCTACGGTGTGCCTCATCTTGGAGATCACAGATCCAATGCGATCGAACTACTGGGTGTGGCGAAGGAATAATCTTCCCAGTCAAGTTTGTTAAAACTTTAGTAGGGTCCAGGCTAACTTAAACCACTCCTGTTCCATCAATCTGTGTGGGTCTGTAATGTCCAGGTGAGGTGATCGGTCGGCTACGGTAGTCACTGCTGCTGTTTTGGATTTCCCTGTTTCATCAATCTGTGTGGGTCTGTAACACGTCCAGGTGATCGATCAGCTATGGAGTCACTGCTGCTCTTTGGATTTCTCCTCTCATACAGAGAGGCCATCAGAGAACCATATTACACTGTCGCCGGATTAGTTGTATCTTTGTTGATTTTACATGGTTTTGTGCTCTCAGTCTCTGCATGATGCCGGTAACACATTAACTCCTTAACTCAAATCCTCCAAAAAGACGGCATCTCATCTCTTCTCTTTGTCATCCGTCCTGCATTAATATGGTTCAATCAATTGTCTTCCAAGAAAACCCGACCCGTTATCGTTACTCGTAAAATGATTAATGGGGGGCGGGGGGCGGGGGTATGTATACCATGAATCGGAGTCCAGATCCGAACTCCAAGCCCATGCTAACAGGTTATATAAACGGGTTAGGTAATCCCGCTGTTGGATCCTTCCTTCACTATTATACGGATCCAAATCCGATGGACCTTTAGATCTGATCTCGCAGCCCCCCGAACGGGAACCCACCCCCCCCACCCCCCGTTTATGTACCCTGCAAAGCCTTCCCATGGCCACATCTAGACCGGGCGTCCCCTCCAGCGAAGTTACGGCGGAGCTCTCCCCCCCTCGCCTTCTGCCTCGCGTTTTCTATTTTTTTTTTCTCCAGCTTCGGATCATTGACCATCGCATCTTTGTGGCAACCAGGGAGGGAGGAGGGAGCTTCGGATCATGATCCGACGTATGAATGTGGTTCGCCTGTGTGGGATGATCCTTGTCGCTCAGCATTAGCTTGGTCTTTGTGTGCTTGCTTTGTTTGGATTGCCACTGTGTTCAATGATTTACGCACTCATGTTTGCAGCAGGTTCAATCATACTTTTTCCCGGTATAATATGTTTAATTTATGTGTGTAGTGGTGTTTAGACATTCAGCTTTCAGGTTCGGTGGCGATCAAGATGTAATTATTATTATCTCTTGTAGAAGTTAGCCTTGTAGTTTAGTTATTATTATCTCTTATTCTCTTCAAATATGAAACTGTTTATTGTTTAAGTTTTAATTGCGACATTTCTTCAGCACCACGGATCCTACAAAACATGACAATCTTGATTGACTTTGCTTCCTTTGTGAATGAATATATCTTATTATAAACACCTCATGTTAATCTTGTTTTGAGTATATGGATCAACATCGCACACAATGATTTATGACGGATCAAGTTATTTAGTTTTCGCCTCTTTGACCAAGAAACTGAATCATTATTCTTTATTTTTGAGAAATTGAGGGACATAAATAAGGAGTTAAAGCCTCAACAGGCTAATCATCAGCTACTATCACAAGGTGACACTTAATACTCACGAAACAGCACAAGAAAGAAAAATAAAGAAGACCCTGAGTACTTAAGAAGGTGAAATGATCCAAGCCCAATGATAGGGCCTTATTAGTTTTCATCGTCGTTTATGTTTTTTAACACTCTTAAAGTACAAAATATAAACAACATTTACGATTTTTTGTCTGTGTTTCTTGTCTTGTTGTTCTTGAAAAGTTCATTTTATGGTCCTAATTGTTCGGTATATCACCACCACCGATATCTGTTTTGTCCTTAGGATGATCAAGTTGATTTTTTTTTTTTACCTCTGTTCATCATACTCTCTAATTCATTTGATCATATACATACTGAATCTTGTCCTTTCCTCAATAGGAATGTTAGACACTATGCATGCTAGCTGTTCATTAGAATTCCAGAAGCAGAAAGCATCTGGAACTGAAATTTTGGATCATTATGTAAGCAATTTGAAGAACCAACAACTCGATCATGTTTGTTCCATTTATTTATAAGTTCTTAAATTTTATACAGAAAAATGCTAACAATAAAAAAAATCTGAAGTACAACCGTATCAAGGAGTAGCTGACTCTGAACTGATGTTACAGTTAATCATCTATATTTGGTGTTTCCTGTGCCAGATTCTTTTATACAATCGAAGCACCTAATCCTTATATCAACTTGGTGTTTCTGGGGATCGACACAATTTTTGAGAATCAGTTCCATGAACTGAAGGTTTGTGCAATGACTTGTGACTCCATGCTTCAGAACATAAGGAAAGTTTTCATGACTGTAGGAATGATTCATGTATGCCATTGATCAAATCCTAATCTCGTTAGAAGAGTAACCTTGTTGATGAAGCCTATAATTTTAGAGAAACCTGGTCTGTGTAAGACTCAATCAACAAAAATGATTCCCTAGATTGAATTCAAGGCTTCACCCAATCTCTGAAGATTTGAGTGCATCCACAACGAGCCATTATGTACCAACTATTTGAGATCGGCTGTATGAATCTTCTCCTGCCATTGAGCTCACTGAAATTATAATAAGAAACAAGGTTCTATTAAATTGTCTTGCCTTTTACCCAATGCTGTTTCATTTGCTGACCAAATTCTGCTATTGTTTACCCTGATACATTTTCATCCTCAACCATTTTTCATTTCTAAACACCCTTGGAATCTCTTCTTTAATCTCCTTTTTGTCATATGATGTACATGGTCAAGCTTGATATACTTCTGCTTGCAGCTAATTCTAAAATTTTGCATTCTTGATATGCTGTTTAATAAATTCGTGGAGTGTTCAGTTTTGAACATTTTTGTTCTACTTCATTGATAAATTAGTGTATCCTTTTTCCTATTGGTCTTCATGTCAGTCTTACAATTACCCTTAACTGCAATCTCTTGGATGATATCTAATCATAATATCTATTTGAAGTTTAGTGCATTTCTTTGTAAGAAAGAAAACTTATACGCTTAGAATTACATAACCCTTTTATATATTAAGGAGACATACATAGAATTTGCCAGTAACATTCAATTCCTCAAGAACCTGATGCAGTAGCCCTTTTCATACTGCACATGGTATAAGGTTTTTGTTTTTCCTGTATATCAGGGAAAGCTTCCTTTTCTAGAGATGTCATGAACACATTAGAAAATAGATCACTATTCAAGGACTATCAGCTTTTCCTAGAGTCATCAGCATTGAACTCATGATACTGATCTGGGCCCTCTTTACATGAGCAGCTACTATGTCTCTGTTGCTTTCTGTTGTTTTTATTTAAAATCTAATATCTAAATGTGATTTAAGTGTCTCACATGATTATGTGGTTGCTGAGTCAAACTTACCAATCTATAATGTCTTGGTTTATATCATTTTCAGCAAACAGCAGGAGCAGAGCTGTCTGGAGCACCCCCAAGATATTTCCGTATGCTCCTATTTTTACTTAATTCATCGCCATCACCTTTTACCTTCTCTTCTGGTGCACAAATTTGGACCCACTCCTGATATTTTGTAGATTTCCTATTTGTGACATGATCTGGCTGATTTCTGTACATTGGAATATAAATTTATATCAACAACTGACATGTGGGAACCTAGACCTTTGAAGATATAGTTGTCTGTTGGAACACCAAAAACACATTATCGACTAAAGCTATTGCACTTTATTGTCATGAGCATTAGTTTATGATGAGATTCTCACCAGTACAAATTTACTATCTGAGGATTCTTTGGACTAATCTGGGGGCTATTCCAGCATCCAGGATAGGCTTTAAAGCAAGGAGAAAAGAACACAATTGGTGTTACAGATGTTGGAGTTGTTGGCTGTTGTTTGGGCACAATGGAAACATTGAGGTCGTAATACTCTAGCCTATTTTCTCTTGTTTTGGCGGTGCAGCATCCATAGCGTTATCACCAACTGGATCAGATGAAGATGGCGACATGATGATGATGGAGCAGTGTGCATTCTTAAGCTTATCCACCTTCTTGTTTCTGTTCAAGGAGCTGTCTACCATATCAAACATAGACTTCATCTCATTGCTGAGTAGAATTTATGCAGTTGAATGCACAACGAGCACATTTTTTCAATGAGAGAGACATAGTGAGAAAGAGAGAGAGAGAGAATCACATTCATGTACATCTCAGATTCTCTATTCAGCAGATTCAAGCTTTAATTGCTCATATCAGCCTTGGTGGAAAGCTAGGGGAAGTGTAAGCTTTTACTTACTGATTCCTTTTTTATTCCTTGTATTCACCACTATAATGCCATTTATATTGATATTAATAGTGGCATTTTCTTCTTTTTAAAAGCGAGCTGAAAAGTTATTCTCTTGATGATATTTGAGTGACAGCTTTGCCTTCCTGTCCTTTTATGAAATTTCAATGCAGAGACCAGCTGGTAAGAATCTTCATGCAAAGTTGATGTCCATGTCCGAGCATCAAAATCATCGGTACAGAAGGTTAAGCTTCAGTACTTCTAATCTGTTAGTGAAGTCAGTGCTTCCTGGTCTTTTCATATGACATTGTCATGATATTGAAAGTACTAGATTGGACTATTGCAGTTTTGCTATTAAATTAATAATTGACCATGGCTCTTAAGGGTAAATCATCAAGGACAAATAAGTCTAGTCTGCTTCAACTTTAGATTTCTCTTTTGAGCAGGTTTTCATCAATAAAGTCCTTTTGTCATGCTTGCTAGTCTCTGCTAAACAGTCAAAATAACCATGTCATTCTGTAGTGTAAAGAAAGCATAATGTGACCTTATTTTAAGGGAAAAAGAGACTTAGCTTGTGACTTCAATCTGCAGGTCAGATGATGGGTGAAGCATGGATAATGTTTTTGACAGAAGTGCTGTGTGATGAGGAGGAATCTGCTCCATGGTCCATCCTATTAGGCTTCCTTTATATGCTATATTTCTGAGGGACCACTGACTGTTCTTGGAACCTTATTTTGCAGGGTCAACATTAAGTTATCATCCGAGCACCGTTGGCAAATATTTAAAGTCCAGCCAACCAAATGCGGGTCACTTCATGGCACATGAATGAAAGATCAAGTCAATGAAGCTAAATTTCTTCTACACTCTGGTAAGTAGGTTGTCTTTAAGAATCCACTGAGTCATCATAACTTGATCTTGTAATTCTTCTACATTTTCTTGGGAAATTGCAGGTACTAGCTTGGTCATCATGGTGGTCAAAATTAGTTCATGATCAAGTTTTTGACTTGATATGGAAAAGGCTTCCTTTCTACCATCTCAAACAGTAACAGAGCATATAAAATTCAAGTACAAGGAGCCACTTCGAAGTAAGTTTCTCTGATCCACATTCTCTTCAGGATTATGATAATGATATAATTCACTTATGTCATTGGATGTTCAAACTCTTCAGAACTCATCTCTCAATCTTCTCCACGTGACCGTTAGAACAAAGCACATGACTCTTATCATGTTCTTTTATCATCTTAAAAAGAATTATTGAAAATATGTATCATGTCGCATCTAATGACTTCAACTTTCAGATGAATTTTAAGGATATATTCAGATCATTTTTAGGTTATATTAAAAAATAATTAATTCGAGTATGCGTCTTCTATTGACTTAAACTTCTAGCTGAAATGTTGATGTTAACTTTTTTTTAAAATAATTATATGTATACTCTGTTATTTAATTGAGTGACCACAAATTTTAATAGCTTGGGTAGCGTGCCTATTTTATCATCTCCTTGTCGGTTTAGATTTGATGTGTGAATGAAGCTCAAATATATGGGATGGTGCAAGTCCAAGTGAAGAACTATGAATATTTTTAATTAATGATGAGAAAAGAAAAGGATAGATATATGATTCAAACTTATGGTCTACTCTGATACAATTTCAAGGATTTGACTGAGTTACTGCAAGTCCCAAAAGCTTAAGTTATCAGGAAAAGATTAATATAATGGGTGATAATTTGACTGTATCAAGTTGAGCTCTTGCAACACTGGATGAGTAACGAAGAAGTACAAGCAACACAAATGTAGAGACTGTAGGTTGAAACTGACTCTTGTGAGTTGCTGAAGCCCAAACATTCCACACCATCCAAATCAACCCATGTGAAAGCTGCAAAAAGGCTTTTGCTTCTCCTTCAGCAACTTCAATCGTCTTCACCCATTTTTCTGTATCATTTGCATGGAGAAGTCTCTCCTTCTTCTTCCTTTCACCCCTCCCAGTCTCAACTACTAGCATTTTGGAGTCAGTCCACTTCCAACCTCCAGCAAACTGTCATGCAACCATGGATGAACCCTAAATCCTTTATCACATGTCCGTATGGAGCTGGCCAAGTTGTTCATCTTTATCTGTAAAGTCTTTTGTTGAGTTATGTTTGTGCACCTAAGTTTACGCTTTTATAAAGTGAAGTTATAAGGAGATTGATCATATTGCTAATGCAGAAGCAGCTATAGATGATAATTAACACACATGGCAAATCAGGCAAAATGATGCATGTGTAGATTACGTTTCGATTGATGACATTGAAGTATCTACTTATGTCCCATTCGAAGAAAACTTTTTGGTTGATTGATTGACTGCCCATGTCATCTCAAAAGCCCATGTACAGTATATTTGAATATTAGCTTGATTACGTTTAGATTACGTTTAGATTGATTGACTTAAGTTACTAATATTAGCTTGCTTACCTTTCTTATGCCTGATCGGGATTTATTTGACATCCTCATCATGCTCAATTCTCTGTTTATCCTGCTCTCGTTTTTGACTTCCGATTCAATAGGATAATTGATCCATCAATAATAAAAAATATATAAATATGAGGTAATAATAATAGACTAATCTAACCCTGAGTACCTTCATAACTATCCTTTCATCAATTCATATATATTTATATATATTTACAACAAATGGAAGATAATTCCTTCTTGTATGAGCTTTTGCAATAATCATCTGTCTACGATACGATGTGTGCAATCACTGTTGCTTATTATCTATCTCAAGCACATCTTCACATCCTTGTCTTCCTCATATACCATCGCGTACGAGCCAAGAACATATAACTCTCTTCAATTCAATAAGTCCATGATCATCCCATGGAGTTTGTGATCATAATCATTGCCATTGCCAATGCCTGATCCATCCCAGGCTGCACCCTCAGAGTTAGAACATCCTTGTCGAGTAGCTTCTTTGACATGGATCCATATTTCCTACTAACCTGTCAAAAGGAGATGAGGCAAGCTTAGGAGTGTGATGGAGATGTGGAGAGAAGAACAGCTGGTACCTCGGCCACCAGTGTGTTTGCAGCAGACTGATAGATCTTGGTGCATTCCTTGTCGCGAGACCAGCTCATTCGATAACCTAATAATGGCTGGAATCCATCTTGGTTGAACATGGAGATGGTGCAGCTGTGGCAGCCCAAGTCCTTGGTTGCTTTGAACAGTGGCCTTTGCTCTCTCACCATGTCTTCAACATCTTGGTCACCCTTGTAAGCCTCCCAACTCTCCTTCAAGTTCAGAATCTGTCAAACCATGGATGATGATCAGCTGCCTGCTTATGTAAACCATAAAATCTTAGATACCGTTAGGGATGGCAAGTATTTTTTTGGATTGGACCAAATTATGTGGATGACAAAGAAATCAAGTAGCGAAAGATTCTTCTATAAATGTCGTATGTAAATCAAGGCTTTGGTAAGGAAGTAAGTATACTAGAAAAAAAGACTTTCAGTGCTACTAGAACTTTCTTGTATGAGATTTATACGAAAGATTGCACAAGATATTTTTGTTTAGATTTACGTTAAGAAACAAAAAAAAAAAAAAATTGATTCTTCTATGAACAGCTTATGTATATTAAGGCTTGGTAAGGACAACATGTACAAGAAAAAAAACACTTGTCGTGCTTGCTATTATTAGGATTTGCTCTAGAGTAGAAGTTGAGGAAAAAAAATCTTTACGATTTAGAAGAGAAAGTGTACAAGGAGATTTCAGTTTAGAATCTTCTTGTATAACAAAAAAAATGATAAATTTTTGATTGTAGACGTAGACATGTCATGTGTTTGCTATTTGAGGTTTGTGTTCCATTGTTGGTCGGTTGTATGGTTTGATATAGTTGTTTCGAGTAGGATGGAACATGCTTATCTTTCTACTGTATGAATTGATCTTTCTACTGTATCATTTGATGTGGGGAAGAAGAGTTGGCATCAATAGAATGGTAGATCGATGGGTTTGTCACTGTAAGATTGCTACTTGTCAGCTTGTCCATGTTTATGATGCTTGTCTTCATCATTTGGACAGTGTAATCTTTCATTCTATATACAAGAGAGAGAGAGAGGGAGAGGGGTAAACTCTTGGATATGTCAACGTTAAGGAAACAGTGGTTGTGTGTTCATGATGTGGTAATGTTAACCTAAGTTTTCTAAAGTCCATGGAACCATCAGGTGAAAAATGGTGCACTCTAAAGGAGAAGACGCTGTGTTTGTGAAAGCATCGATGTCCCCTCTTTAAAGGCCTTTGAAATATCCACTCTTCTTCCTTCTTTTTTTATGATGTTATGGATATCTAAATTTGTGAGTATATATATATATATATATATATATCCTGCATCATAATTTTGATCAAAATTATGTGGTTTTTTGGAAGAAGAAGAAGAAGAAGAAGGATGATAAAATTTTCGATGTTATATTACTGAAGTCGCTTACTGCTCTCATTTCATATCATCAGATAAAGTCTCCCGGCAACAGGCACTATTCAGTCATGCACGGTCAGGTGATGCCAGTGGAGAGAGAGAGAGAAGAGAGAGAGAGAGAGAAGGGTGACCTTGCGACAGCGGCGGACGGTGAGGAGGACATGGCCGGCGCAATCCATGAGCACGGCCTGCTGCCGCCAGTTGTGGGCGTAGTTGTCGACGCGGAAGACCATGCGGCCGTCGGCGTCGTCGTAAACGGTGTAGCCGTGGCCGTTGAAGAGCAGCGACTTGCACCACACAGTCAGCCGCACCGGCGCCGGCGAGCATAGCTCCGGGAAGAACGCCCCGCTCCTCCTCGTCGCCGCCCGTCTTCCACCATCACCCACCCAATCCTCCATCCCATTCGCCTCTTTCTTCCTCTTCTTCTTCTCGTTGTTGTTGCCGCCTTCCGTGGCCTCCATTAGCAGTCAATTATAGTAGTTAGTGGCGGACCTCGATCGAACCCCACCCCCCCCCCCCCCCCCACCCTTATAAGCTTTTCGTTGTAGTTAGACGTTGAGAGCATGCATGGCATTATTTCACTACTTCTTTTTTCCTTTCATATATATATATATACACATATATATGTCCTTGCAAAGTAAAAAAGACAACATAAATATAAAATACCTTTAATATTTTAACAATCATGAAGAGTTTTAACGAGTATTAATGTCGATTAGTGTTTCGACAAGTAATCGACAAGTCAAATAATATCACCAAAAAATTGTTAAAAAAAAAAATGACAATGAAAGTTTCATCTAACAATAAAATGCCAGACAGCGAAATCAGAGAATCTCACAACCATGTATTTAAGACAAATATTTTATAATAAAAAAAAACCGATTTAGACAAAACAATAGACATCTTACATTAAACTGATTTCAATCCACATCCACCCCTCTATTTCGAGGGTACGTTCTTTTTGTTTTACTCCTTTGCGTTCATAAACTACTGGTAGTATGTAAGACGTGATGCACGGACAAGAAATGAGCCCTTCCTCCTCCTCCTCCTCCTCATCCTTGGGGAGATTAAGAATTGGGGGTGGAGGAGGAGGAGTAGACAATAAATAGATCACAGTTTTTGTTGTTCTAATAATGGATTTGGGAATCGAATAATTTGTGAGACTGATCGTTTTGGATTTGGGATGAGAGTAGTGCTACCTCATGGAAACCCTTGTGTCTGTCATGGAGGTCAAATCCATGGCTTTCCATGCCATAGTGCTTACAGAGAGAGAGGGCCGTACTCACACTCTCTCCCCGGTCTCTATCTATCTTCAAAGTCCACCTGATGCAACCCACCTGTTCGTGGTGGACGTCGACTTGACTTGAATCATGCAAAGTGTTCGTGCTCAAAAGGAATGTAATGCTCTGTCCCTTTCCGTATAATCTGGTCGGTGGGGTTTTTTTTTTGGGGCTAATGCGACTCCTCAAACATGTCTGTCTAGGGTTAGGGTTTCTTGAAACTTATTCTATTTAATATTCAACTTATCCCTTTTTATTTTCTGCATTAAAATTTTCATAGGATGATGCTTTTGAAATCCCAGAGAGGATCAATGATGCCTAATCTTACCCTAAACCAAATATATATTTTTTTATCAAACAACTGTGTAAAAAGAACACAACACAGTATCTATAATCTGTAACACAAGAAAGAATCGAGGAATATCTTTGGTGGATTCCTTCCAATATATGCCACCCTCAAGGGGGGGGAGAGAGAGAGAGGTGTACATACATCTAAAGGCTTGTGTTAAGGGTTCAAATCCTCTTATCTAGGATAAAAAGTCCTTGTCTAATATATATATATATATATATATGAAAAACATGTTTGGTAATATGGACATCAGATAAAGACCTAAAGATATTTAGCATCACAGACTTTGACAAGCAAAGATTTTGTTTCATAAAGCAAAATCCAAATTATTGCAAGCCACGACAATGTCATCAACATAAATCAAAATGAAAAGCACATAGATGGAGATAAAACCAAAACAAGTCATCATTTGATAAGTACCATCGACAACAATCATGTTTTAAGAAATGAAAAAATTGAGCAGTGTTGTAGGACATTCATTTGTTGTGAAACCTTCCGAGTGGCACTACGCATATAGTTTCCTCACTAAAATTATATAATCGGAGAAAGCAAATTATTTTACACACGTAGATCAGACAGAGTATGTTATCCTATGGGGAAAAGTACCCAAAAGTACAAAGGTAAAATATCAAAAGTAGGAATCCAAAATGCGCAGCTGCTAGATAAGCCAGAAAAATAAAACATTACGTGCACGTAACAGGATTCCAAACAAGACTACCAATGTATTGTCCCAACTCACAATTGTCTGACCTGTTGACACATTAACATTGTTGGAAATTTGTTTATTCCATATGATAAGTATGTGTTTGGGTAACTTCATAAGCTGACTCCAAAATATGAGGGAGGTTCATTCATGCATACAACTGTTACTGCAGAATCGTTAATTAGATGACATCGCATTGAGTAGTCACTACCGCTTACTTACTACTATGTGTGCAGCCAGCCTCCTTAGATAAATTATACCTCAGACACGTGAGACCCACCCACCGACATTTTTGTTTCGTGAAAACAGATGCCGCTTTAAAGAGTGCCCATCTATAGCCGAGCCCTGGTCTGATTGGCTGGGGCACTCTGCAAAAAATTTGACGTTTGATCAAGCGATGGAAAGCGACTAAACCTAGCATTAAATTCTAGAAAAAGGCTGGCTCCGACTCACCAAAGGTATGCCCTTAGCTGCCCTCTCGGTCAGATAGGAGCACGGCTTGAAGAAATCGCCATACATCTTGGACCATGCCTCCAGTCTTTCACAAATATAATTTGCCCCAAGAGAGTCAGCCCAAAACATTATGCCACCCCTGGTTTTTTTTTTTTTTTTTTTCATACAAGATAAGAAAACTCATTAGCTGAGTAAGTAAGAATCAACTTTTGGATCAATTCCAAAGCACTCCAAAAAACAAACCTGTAAGGAGGGAAACCCATGCCCATGATGGAAGCAATGTCGAGGTCTGATGCCTTGACAGCAATACCCTCGTCAAGAACACGACAAGCCTCATTGACGACTGGGAAGAAAACCATTTCCACGATATCCTTATCCGGTAACTTCATCAACTGCATGTTAACACATCAACATAACATTATAGTGTGTTTCAACAGTAAACATGATCTGTGTGATCACCGAATAACTACAAAAAAGAAAGAAGAATGAATACAATAGTTGATCAGATTAAACCTGATTTGAGTTGATTTTGAGTTTGAATTAGGGTAGTCAGATAGTTAACCAGATTTCGGTATCTCAATAGTTGATCAGGTTCGAGTTCAGGATCTGGTTTGGGTTCAAATAAAGTCCGAGGGACCTGAAGCTGCCATCCAAATTTGTGAATGAACCAACCAATATCAATTTCCAGTCATTTCATCCTCTATCGAAGTTATGCTCAGTTGTCCATGAATGAAAATATGAAAATATTTCATTTACTGTCTTTCTTACTAACTCCACATATCCAACTCAATAGTAATGCAGCACCAACTTGTTGTGCATGTTGCTTCTCACCTCAACAAATAATCAAGTTTGGGCCCGGATTCGAATTCAAGTACCTCAATAGTGAAACTGGTCTCAGGTTCAGGTTTCAATGAAATTCACCAGTATCAATCCATTGCCCTCCAAATTTTTCATGGAAACATTGAATATTAATTTCCAGCCAGATGTGTCCATCATGATAAAGATGGAAGAATAGAAAGAAGAAAAGGGCAGCAGCAAGTTGCAGATGTTCCACCACAGAAGAAAAGGACAAAAAAAGGAAGATGAAAACAAAGGGGAAAGAGAGGAAGATGGAAAGATTCAGGGGGATCTCTGCAGCCGTAGCCTCAACAACCACTTCCAATAATCACTACAGCTTGGTGGAGAGACTTTGAGCCACATTTGATATGTTGGGGCATGACATCAACAGTTTGGTCTCATATTGCTGATGTTCAGATGTCCTAATGGTTTGTTAGTTAACCACAACAGACCATGATGATGGTACCATGACATCATTCACCGGGATACGGTGGAGTATTGAGGGTCGCAAAATATAGGTATGTACAACAATATTTTGAAACTGTACAAGCACCATATAATTTTTGGCAATATTTGCAAATGTCGCAGAAATAACAATCATAGTCTAGGGCTTTATTTATGTTTGTTTCATCCTTTTATGTAGTAAACCAAATAAGAAAAAAGGGGGCATGGTTGATTACACCAATTAAAATGATCAAAATATCCAATTCCAGTCCTTTCAAGACCAGGAGAATTAGATCCTTACCCACATAATGCCAGCACAGGTAGACAAGCATGCACATGCATAACTATGCATTTACCAATATGATCCTTCTATCAGTGCATGTACTAATTAATCAAATTTAAATCAGAACAACTTTGAAATGGGACAAGAGGAGATAGAACCTCAGGATTAGGGGTAACACCAGCCATGTTCCTTGATTTCTCAATGTATTTCATTAATTCAGGGTCAGGACTGGCCTTTCGTTTGTTATCATATTTATAAAACCCCTTGCGTGTAGCTTCACCTGTCACAGAGTGAAACCAAAGGTGAATGCCTACTAAAAAACGCAACGTGTCAAAAAAATGCCAGACCAAAACTTTATAGGAACTGCATGATGCTGTCAGAGAGAGAAAAAAAACTGCACAAATAACAGTTTTGGACCATTTTAATACCTGTCCTCTTATCCTCAATCATAATTGACATTAGCATTGACTTATAGACTCTTTCAGGAAAGCTCTGAAGGTATTGCATACCAGTAGCAACCGCAACTCCAAAACCAACCAGATCAGCAACTCTGGAGGAAAAAAGAAAAAATGGTGAATGTAAGGCCCATAATCATTCAATCAACTCCTGGCCCTGTGGCTATCTGAATTTTAAAAGCGACAACACTTTTGGAGAACATTGTAAATTCACTATGTTCCACAAACCTGAAAGGGCCCATTGGCATTCCAAATTTGGTGCACGCACGATCAATCTTATACACATCAAGACCATAATCAACAAATAAGAGAGCTGATTGAGTGTATGGAAAGAACATTCTATTAACAGCAAATCCAGTACAGTTCCCAACAACAATGGGGGTTTTACGAATCCTTTTCCCAACATCCAGCAGATCAACAACAACTTGTGGAGATGTTTCATGAGTCCGGACTATTTCTAGAAGTGGCATAACATGGGCAGGACTGCAAGAGAAGCAGTGTCATGACTTTCAGAGATTCACAAACAAAAACAATCCACAGGGTATCTAGAAAAAGAAGGTATCCAGAATTTGTTCGCTGTTACCTGAAAAAATGTGCACCTACAATTCGATCTCGAGACTTGGTCTTCTCTCCAACTAAGTTGAGATCAATTGTTGAAGTATTAGTAGCAAGGACACAATTGGGAGAGCAATATTTCTCTAGATCAGCAAAAATTTGCTGTTTTAAGGACACATTCTCGATGACTGCCTATAATGACACAAGATTCAACGTTAAAATGCACGGTAAAACTTAGCTGATTCACATATAAATTAAAAGCTGAAAAAAAAGGAAATAAAGTTTAAGTTTGGTCTTGCCTCAATGACCAAATCCACATCTTTAAAGCTTTCGTAATCAAGAACACCTGTCAATAGAGTGAGGGTTCTCTCACACTTATCTTGTGTCATTTTCCCTTTCCTGACACGACTCTGCAAATTGGCTGCAAAGACATTGCAAATAAGTACTTGATTTTTTTGTCACAAAAACCTACCTAAGAATCCTCAATACCTAAAAATGACCAACAAATAGCAAGGTAATTCAACTCGATCCTACCTTTAACTCTGTCTATGCCTGCCTTCAAGAAGCCCTCATTTACTTCTTTAAGTATCACAGGGTAATTGCTCAGTATCAGTGCAGTGGCGATTCCAGAGCCCATTAAGCCTCCTCCAAGAATGCCTACTTTAGTAATCTTTCTGGGCATCAAGCCCAAGTCAGTAATCCCAGGAACCTGTCAAAATATTCACAAGGAAAAGAATTCACTTATTTATGTAACAGAAGCAAGGGTTGAAATAAATATTAAAAAAATCTAGCTTAACTGATGTCACTTCCATTTCATCAAGACAAAATCAATATATGAAAGAAGATCATCATAACATGGCAATATACCACAGATTAATAACTAGCACAGTTACTTAAAAGATCTGAAAACAGAATTCATGTTTATATGCTTACAGGATTTCATTTCCAATTACAGATACGTGATCAATTAAGAATCCAATCGACTACTTTGGACGTGAGACATCTTCAGTCAAAGTCTTAACAGCACATCACTTGCAACGATATGATTGTTTTTGATATAAAAAACTGGCCTAAAGTTACTGGTTTTATTAAGCAAATCCAAGTGCTGCTGTGCTGTTTGATCAGTCTTACAATGAGAACAAAGCTCCAATGGAAGAAGAAAAGACGCATAGTAAATGATTCAGACTCATTTACCGTAAAAAGATAACCATGACAACAAATTGCTTAAAATATTTATACTCTGATCCAATTTAAATCCTTCTGAAAGCAAAGTGCCAAGGAAAATTAGAGTGAGAAACAAAGTATTCACAATGATTTTGCAATAGACATCAATTCACATATTCCACCAGTTGGCATATGAATATAAACCCTTGGTTGTTGTGTATCAAATGTATCTGACAGTATTATATGCCATGTTCTGTGCAATCAATGACTTAAGTGTTCAACTATTTCATCTTGCATGTGATTCAACAAATAAACACCATTTTATCTACCATATGCATGTACAGCAACCATCAAAGGTCTTGCCATGTTATCAGATGTTACCTTGAAACTTACATGCAAGCATATGTATCAAAACAAATAAAAATTATCAAGACATCATCAAAGTCTAGAGATACTATAATATTTCACTTTCACAATTTCAAGATCTTCATCATTTTTTTTATTGAAGCTCCTGTACCATTAAAAGTTCAAAGTACTCCTAAGGACAGCTTTGGTTTAACATTGTACTAAACGACCCTTGAATGCCAAATTGGAGGCAAGAGAAAGCAGTGGCTCTAAAGTATTTAAACCTTTGAGGTTGCACGTTGTGCAAAGAAGACATGAACCAAGCTCTTGCAAGTCTCAGATAAAAGAAGCGTTTGGAAAGAGTGTGCTTCCTGCAATAAGAAATAAGAAAATATATAAAAAATTAGCCAAGTTGTGAGACTTGAAGCATCACTATCTAACCATCTTTGCATGACACAACAGAGAAATTCGTTTACCTTCCTCAGTCCAGCACGAGGACCTGAGACTATACCTTCTTCAATTACATCAATACAAACCAAAGGGTGTTGGAGATTGGCAGCCTGCTTTTGAGCTTGAGCTCTAGCAAACTTAAGTATTTCCCTTGCATCCCCAAGGGATTCTAACTTATCGGTTTTGTAAAGACTCCTGATCCATGGCTTCCTACATGCAGCAATTTCCAAAGCCCAAAAGCGAGCTGTCTTCACCAATTCATCACGTGGAACGAGAGCATCAACAAGACCTAGCTTATAAGCTTCCTCTCCTTTTACTGGCTTGGATAGCTGTTAAGGTTTAAGAATAGAATTATATACAAAAGAACAGTATAAGTAAAAGGTAGTTATTGATAAAAAGAAAAACACTATACCAAAATCATTTCGAGTGCTTTCGTAAGTCCAACAAGGCGTGGAAGACGCTGTGTTCCTGAATAGGTTAAGAAATTAGACATCAAACTAATATTATATGGAATTGTCTTGTCTGCTATTTCAGTTCTTTGACATCTTAAAAAGTTTTGAGACATCCATGTAGTTTGTACATGGCTTTACACTTAGGCCCCTCTTCTTTTACAACATTCTCCAGCAAACCACTTTAAATGTTAGGCCACACAGATTAAATTGTCGAAGATGATGCCATTGTTTCTCTTTTTGAGAGTGAAGCAAAAAACTTTTGCAAACATACCTAGTAGAAAAGGTTAGCTTATGCACAAGGGTGAAAAAGTTTAACAGCAATCATGGACTTATATAAGACGATTATTTCACATTTTCCTAGGGTCAGTGCTCCAGTGGACCAATTATATTTTAGAAATGTATACCATGGACCAAGGTTTGCAATTTCGATATTTACCGGGCGGTACATACCGGTCCCGCCAGGTTGCCGGTTCGCAGACTGCCCGCTACCAGGTGGTTCCGCCAAAAATCAACCGTCGGCGGTCGATTGAAGGGAGAAATCGACCGCTGACGGTCGATTGAGGGAGAAATCGACCCTCGGCGGTCGATTGAGCGAGAAAAAGGGAGGAAGAAGAAGAAGAAGAGGAAAAAAAGAAAAAAAAAGAAAAGAGGAGAAAAAAGACCTATCGCCTGCGGGCGGTCCTCGCTCGTGCGCCGTCACCGCTCGCACGCCGTCGCCGCCCGCGGGTCATGGGCGCTCTTTCTCCCACGTGGGGAGAAAGATCGAGGCAACGTCACCCCTTTTTTTCTTTTTTTAATATTTTAATATTATAAAATATTATAATATTTTAATATACTGGTTGGTACATACTGTGTGTACCATCTGGTACCAGTACCATAATGGTACCGAGATGAACTCGGTACACCGGTACAGACCGGTAAGTCAAACCTTGCCATGGACTAATAAAATCAGCATCCATGGCATAATAACCACACTGACATATGCTTAGAGGTGTTTCCTCATTCTTTTCTGAACTTGTGTGGATCTCTAATTCTTTTGGAAAGCCGCAAGCAACTACTTTGTTTCCATTCTTCGGATATGCATGAGGTTCCTACTATAAGCCAAACAGAAGAAGTTCTAGTATACAAAACTGCATGAGGGAATGTGACTGAGAAAGAGAGATAGGTAGGGCGATGAGCAAATATGCCAAATGCAGCAACAGATTGGCAGGGTCCTTAATATCATGAAATGAAAAATTAAATTAAACAATAAGTTGGTAACAGACTAGAACTCAAAGTAAACCTCAAGCAGCATACCAGCAGGTTGTAAGAGAGAGGAAAATAAATAACTTTACAATTATCAATCCTATTGATCAATTGATAAACAGGTATCTCACGACAAGGATATCACTTCAAACTTTATACAATAGAATACATGCGGCGTGCATGTAAAAGTAAAACCTTATGACATGAAGTTTCTACACCAGAGTCTAGTGTTACACATTCTAATTGTAGTACAACCTCTTGTTGACCAAAAGACAGAAGTGGGAATGAAGATCATGTCAAATAGGAAGACAAACCAATATCATCAACATGAATTATTGTAACCACTCCTAAGGATAGAAGAGGAAAAGGAGATTGGACCAATAATTAAATTTCATAAGTCTAATGAATCCACTTCTAGAGAGTAAAAGAAAAAAGACGATTGGACCAATTATAAAATTTAATAAGTCAAAAAAATAATCAATTTACTGCTTGTATATGATGCTTCAAATGGTTTAGAAGAAACAAAATAATACAGAAGCAACAAAAAGTGGAGTAGAAGATACCGTTACAAGATTATAATTTCAAGGAGGGACTGAATACAAGACCAAACGGAACCTTTGAACTACTGGTTCATCTTCATGAACTAGCAACAGTACATGACTCATCCTGGATTGCTGATTTATACATATAATACCAAATGAAAACAAAAGGAGCAAAATGTGGAAAATGGTTGAAGAAAATGGATCAAAATAGCAAGATGGCCAGAATTATCTGCAAGTGATATTCAACAAGATTCAAATGGACATGGGACTTCATTTGATGTTATCACAATAAATCATTTAGATATTTTTTGACATTATTTAAGTCACCCATGATACAATGAGTTCTACCACATTGTGCTTCAGCTTTCAATCAACGGTTTTGCAGGAAATTGTTTTCAACTCCTATCTTTCTTAGTTATTAGCAGAACAGACGAATAATACAGACACTAGAAATGGTAAAGGACTAGACCTACATTACTAATTCTATAGCATCCTTATTTCTGCATGGATCAGAGTGAAAGCAAGGCAATAAAGTACGTGGTATGGTTGTGAAAAACACATCAAAGCAATTGCATGAATGAGAATGGTCAGCATTGTCCATATGTGGTACAAGTTAAACTTAAAAAAAAAATAATAATAAAAACCTTTTAGGTCGTTACAAAAGATTGTTTTGATGCTTGTGATCAGTTTTGAAGTCACACCAGAGCATCAATGGGTTCTGATATATTGTGCTTCAGAATTCATATTGTTCAGAAAAAAAAGATTTCAAAAACATACAGGTTAAAAACTGAAAGGATGATTATAGAATACCTCCAAACCCTGGGATAACTCCAAGTTGAAGTTCTGGCAGGCCTAATTGCGCGGTTGAAGTAGAAATGCGAGCATGGCATGCCTGGTTGATGAACTAGAATAAGATACCAAACCTCCAAATACAAATTTAATTACCAAGTAAATGACAGAACATACCATCGCAACTTCCAACCCACCACCAAGAGCTAGCCCATCTATAGCAGCTACTGATGGTTTTCTTGCACCTGATAACCAAAATAATCAAAAGTTCCCTACAGAAATAAGATAATTTTAAATTTAAGGTGAAAAGACAGGGCCTTCAGGAATACCTTCTAGAGTGTCAGTCAGTAAATCTATTGAAATATAGCCAATTTTTGGTTGCTCAGCTGTTACAAAAACTGAATAAGAATAAACAGAAACAACTTAAAAAAAAGTCAATTTTAAACAAGAACTGAACATACTTTTTCCCCCTTGAACACCACCAAAAGCACTGATGTCAAAACCCCCTGAAAATTTCCCCTTTGCACCTGCTTGATCGTAAAAAGTTGTTCACATAACACTTACAAAAGTAGAGACTTCTAACATCATCTAAAGAAGATTTCATTTAAGCTCATGCATACCTGTGATGACAATTGCTTTCACATCATCTCTGCTCAGAGCTTGCTCATAGTTATCTTTCAAACTCAACAGTACTGCAACATTGACAATGGAACTGAACTATGTAAATATTCCTTTACTGAACTTTACATTCCATTACCAAACCCTAAATGGATAGCAAAGAGAGAAAAATGTAATAACATGAATATAAACACAGAGAGATCACTCTACAGGTGGAAAGTGGAACAAGATAAAATAGTCCAACGTTTAAGATTCAACAAATCAAATGGAAAAGATATTTGTAACTCCATTTGCTGAGTTAACCATCGATTACCTAAGACCAAAACTTAAATGAATAGAGAAGGCTGTTATACTAAGACAAAAAGAGATTATACGAAAGTAAACAAGCATGTAGATGGTGGGTCAACAACAATGATCATAGACTAGCTTCCACAAAAGAAAAAAAGAAGCGGGATCCATAACCAACAGCAATTTATATCTAATCAACCATGCAGAAATGCAATATTAGGCTATTATCTAAATCAATCAAACAGGTTCATCTAAGTCAAAGTTGAATTAGTACATAAAGAGCTCATTTTTTTTAAGCATACCATATACGTGGGCTATTGTTATGAACTTCTGCAGTTCCTTTTATTAATTAAAAAATTATCAGGTAACTTCCTTGTATATGCTGACAAATCAGTTTATTTAATACTTAATCACCTAATACGAACGTTATCCATAAATTTAAATCATCAAGAATTACCACGAGACAAATATTTCCCTATCACTTGAATCGTTTCCACCGTGCTCATCTTTTAAGCTTGTCTATGATGATCGTTCTGATGATCCCATAGAGTTATGGAGGACCTCATTTTAATTTCACTGTGGAGCCAATTTAATCAATGCTCAAAGGATTCGTTTCCAGGTGACAAAACTACCAATTTTCTGATGACGATTGTAACTTCACCCACTGCAACAATTTATATAAACAATCTACAATTTCATTCCCTTCAGGATTCTTTCAACCGTTCGATCGCTCGACCCAAGATCCAACTAAACCGACAAAATATTTCGGTGATCTCAGAACAAAAGAACCAAAAGTGCCGCCCGAGTTAAGAAACCCTAGAATACTCGGATCGTTTTCTCGAAGTAAATAAATGAAGGGAAAGGGAGAAGGGATGGGAGTGACCGTCGATGGAAAGGGAATTGACAGGAGGGTTGACGATGGTAATGAGGGCAACGCCGTCGGCTCCCACCTCCATCTCCGCTCTCCCCTTGTTCGCCATCTCCGCCTACTCTTCTCTCCCAATTCCTCTTGCTTTCTCCGATCTGTAGCTGAAGGGGGTAATCAAACCCCTTTTATACCACGAGAACAAATCAAGAGACTGGCGGATAGATCATTCAATGCGCGGGCAGGGGCCGGGAACGGTGACCCGATCCGGACGTTGACGTCATGAGTCTGTTGGTAGATGAGGCAAGTTAAACGGTACGACCGGGATGTGGTCACCGATGGTGCCTTCTGGCGATGCGAGCACGTCACTAAACACAATACGGCAGCGGCGGTGACCCGATCCTGATGCTGCGCTCGCAATCCGGCTGACGCGGGTGAGTTGTACACGAGAGCAACGGGTAACGGGTGGGGCGGTGACCCGATCTTCTGCCGATGGCCCTAGAAACTGTGCTAGCTCCGTAAGAGTACTCTATTGGAATGCGGTCACCAGATGGTGCTTTTAACGAGTTTAGCTTATTGGTTTTATATATTGATAATTTCCATTATTGGTTAAAAAAGTTGAATACTTTCCTTTATGTCTTGATCTCAAATTAATCCCACCATCTTTTGAGCTATTTTTAAGACTTATTATCTGCATAAATAGGAGATAATTGTATACCTTTCCTTTCAAAAAAAAAAAAAAATGGATTCGTGTATATTATTACTATATTTTGCCTGATAGCTCTCGATCGGTACACCTGTGATTGTGGGCCTTTGTTGGGCCTGCATTAATAAGGGCCACTGTTGATCTTGGCAGCCCAAATATGACCACTGATCCTTGATCGCCCATCGGACGGTTCATAGTCCTGACCCAAAGTGAGGATTTCTTTTCTCTACCTGGTGTGTTTTACTCTCTTTCATACCTGAGTCGCAAGAGGTAATCATATTGGGTCCCACGAGAAAGCAGGCGGGCGCCTGATGGAGAGTTTTCGGTAGTAGTCACGTGGCCTCGACAAACCCTAATCGCTGGATTCCTCTCCTATATAAACCCCAAGAACGCCGGCCGAGTCAAGGCAGGAGTGCTTCCCCCGAGTCGGCATGGTAAGGCGCGCCGTAACCCTAATGGCTCCACCTTCGTGGATCTCTACTCATCCTCTTCTTGTTGATCTTTGTTCATGGTAGGGTATCGATCTCGTGGCCGGAGGCCGGAGCAAGAAGGCCAGACGCACTGCCCCGAGGTCCGACGATGTCTACCTGAAGCTCCTCGTCAAGGTTAGCTTGGTTTATATCGTAGTTGGTCGCCGTGCTTGTGATTGGTTTACCGACTCGAGCGTGATTTCTCTGTCGTTGTTTTGATCAGCTCTACAGGTTTCTCGTTAGGAGGACCGGGAGCAAGTTCAACACAGTGATCCTTAAACGGCTCTTCATGAGCAAGAACAACCAGCCGCCCATCTCCCTCAAGAAGCTCATTACTTTAATGGAGGGAAAGGTCCGTTCTTTTTTTTTCTCTCATTCCTGGTCTTCTTCAGATTTATCTGTGTTCGAACCGCATTGATATGTTTGGTTGGGATTAGGATGACAAGATAGCCGTTATTGTTGGGACGGTGACGGATGATAAGAGAGTGTACGAGGTGCCGGCCATGAAGGTGACGGCTCTGAGGTTCACGGAGACTGCTAGGGCGAGGATTCTGAAGGCCGGTGGGGAGTGCTTGACCTTTGACCAGCTCGCCCTCCGAGCTCCTCTCGGGCGGAACACTGTAAGTCACCATCTGTTGCTAGATTCTTCCTGCCTTCGTATCTTTATAACTCTTTGAGGGACTATCAGTTTCTGATAGATAGAAATTTAATTTAAACCGTCAGGATTTAGATGCCTTTGAATCTTTATCTATTAATTTTTGCAAGATTGGAAACAGCAGCTATTTTATTAATGAATCAAAGAGCATGATGAGATAACTCTTTCAACAGTTGGCTAGCGCTGTGAAAAATTGAATTGCTTGACTTCTGATTCAGGATTTATTTCTTTTTGAAGATTGTCTTTTCTTGCTATTTCCGTATCTCTAGCGGTAGGTGTTGTTTAGAGATCATCTAAATGTTGTCATCCAATGTGTGGGAGCCGAGGAATGGCATGATTGACTTGGTACTTATTGCGTCTTGGTGAAAAAAAAGTTCTTCTTTTGGATCTGATTTTAGTCTTGTTTGGGTGCCCAATGATGCCTACGTTAATCATGCTAATGCTGAAATACTTTGAAGATAAGGCGTATGTTTTGAGGGAACCTTTTTTTTTTCTTTTTCTTTTTGTGTGGCTGCTTTTGTTTTTTCACTTGTGGGATGGGCGATATCAAATGTTGTTGTTGTCACCTTTCCGATTATTTTTATTTGTGATAGAAGGTGGGAGATCGTTATGCTTCACTGTGATCCTGGCATATACATGTAACATTCAGTTTGTTCTTGTTATGAGCCACTTCAACATGCTTTTGGACTCGAACTGTCTGTACTCGTGTTGTGATTGCCGATGCTATGATGATATTGTTTTTAATCCCAGCTCATTATGAGATGTTCCATGTGTTGGGACATCAGAGAACTGACGTCATGAACAACATCTGAGCAAAATTAAGTTTCCCTCGTGCGTCCTATGTATGTTTAACCAAATTTCCATTTTTTATTAGGATATTTTTCTCGTTTGGATCTGACCATTAGTCTTGTTTTTCTTCCCAATGATGCCAATGTTGACCATGCTAATGCTGAAATGCTTTGAAGGAGTTCTGTTCCATATTCTGAGGGGGCCCTTTGTTCTTTTACTTTTTGTGTGGCAGGAGCTGCAAATAATGCAGTTACTGTCGTCACCTATCTCGTTAAATATGGCTGTGATCGAAGGCGGCATCTTCATCACAATCATGTCATTGACATGTGCTATTTCAACAGGCTTTTGGTCTTTAAATGTTTGTTTGTACACACATCACAAGTGCCCATGCAATGGTGATATTGTTTTTAAACCCAGCTCATTGTGAGATCTTCCATGTGTTGGAACATCAGAGAAACTATGTTTCCCTCCTGCCCCCACCCCATGTTAAGCCAAATTTCTTATCTTTTCCATCAGGAATTTTTTCACTTTTGAATCCCAAATCTAGTCTTGTTTTGGTTCCCAATGATGCCTATGTTAACCATGCTAATGCTGAAATACTTTGAAGATAATTTGTTGTTTGACCTGAGGGAACCGTTTTCTTTGTTCTTTTTCTTTTTTTCGTGTGGCGGGAACTGCAAATAATGCATTTACTGTCACCTATATAATTTATATTTGACTGTGACAGAAGGCGGCGGCAGTGGCGGCTTCATAGCAATCGTGGTATTGACATGCAACATTTCAACATATGCATGCAGTGATGATATTGTTTCTTAATCCCAGCTCATTGTGAGATATTCCATGTGTTGGAACATCAGAGAACACAGAATACGAACAATATCTGAGCAAAAACTATGTGCCCTCTTGCTTCCTGTCGAAAGTCAAATCTTATCTCTTTTTCATTTGGAGGAGGTTATATTACTGGAATAATGAACCTGTAGAGTATGTCTCTTTGTTTATAGCAGCACCGTATGTTCTTGAAAATTGGAAAGACTAGGTTTTGTGATTTCCTGCAGTTGTCTATTTCTGGTTCTTTTTCCTTTTTTTTTGTTATGAGGGAAGCTGCATCTTCTCTACTGTTTTGGGGCTCTCATTTGGGTTTATATACCCTTGAGAATTGAGCATGAATAAAGAGGCATTTTAAGGAAAGAAGTTACTGTATAATGGTTATCTATTTTGATATAGGCGATCATCACGCCATTCTGTTCTTCCACAGGTTCTCTTGAGAGGCCCAAAGAATGCCAGGGAAGCTGTTAAACATTTTGGGAAAGCTCCCGGCGTGCCACACAGCCATACGAAGCCCTACGTCCGCACCAAGGGGAGGAAGTTTGAGAGGGCCAGAGGAAGAAGAAACAGCAGGGGGTTCAGGGTCTAAAAGTCCGTCAAAGCTGCTGCTGGTGGTGTGGTGTTCTTCTTGACCCACCCACCCACCCACCCACCATCTAGTATGTATGTGTTCAATCTCAACCTCATTAGGATTTCTTTGTGTGCTTCGTATCACACCTGAATCATGCACTCTCATGTCTGTTTGGCTTCAAATGGACAACTGCATGCATGTGTGTGTGTGTTTTTTTTTTGTTTGGGGTCCCTGGTGGTGGTGGTAGTAGTAGTAAACTGAGCTACGAGGCGGCTTTCTGTCAGCTGAATCATCGACTGCCATGGATAGAGTTGCATTTGTTTATTATAGCTCTATCCAGGTAGTGAATGATATCACCGGGTAATGATTGAAATCGCATGATGATTTCACTTGGACCTGTCAGCTGTCACGTCCATTACTGGACTGTGATGATACGTAATGTCATGTTGTTTAAAGAAATCAAACACATTATTGGTCCAGAGTTGCATTTGTTTATTTTATTTTTTATGATCATTGATTATGTTGATTTATCATTCGGTTTACTTTATTATTGAGCAGCAGATATGATATTTTTCTGCATCATCATCATCATCATCATCGGGATTAAATGTTTTTTTTTTTGAAGTATAAAATTTTTTTATATAATTTTTGAGAATATAATAATCAAGTTGTTAAAGATAATTAATTAGGGATAATTACACCGCAAAGCAACTAGAAAATTAAGGGGGCAAAGTGTTGTTAATGATGGATACACTACTAGTGATGTACAAAATTATGAACTTTATTTCAAATTATAAAATGTCCATAACAAGATCATAATTGTTAGACAGCTTAAAACTATCTTAGTATGAGGTGAAGAGTGACTTTTAAAGATCAGCTTATTGATGCTGATTGCTGATGGTTCCAAGACTGTGATACACCTTTAAGTCTCCTCATTAACCTTTCAGAAGATGATGGCTTTCTTTAAATCAACCCAACTCTACGTAGTGCATCTTTGGAATACATAAAAACACGGATTATAATATAGACCTTTTTTTTCATCTTTATGGCTGATTGTAACATCTTGATTAGTTTCTTCTTCGTATTGAAAGTGAGGAAGACTAACCAGTCTATTAAATTTGTTTGACCCAAGTCATTAGTCACTAAATTTAAAATTGATAAATAATATAGTTATAAATAATCCAATTACAGTAGCAATCACTTTGTAAAATAAACATGAACAGGATCCCTATTTTGTTATTGTGGGATGAATGAATCATCTCATGCTTAGCAAACTATGTCGAAAGGGATCCTCCACCCAAGAATACATTATTTACAATGGAATGTGGTGGTTCATAACAGCAGGTTTCGGAGTAAAAGTTGATCCTCATTTACAGATTAGAGAAGAAGAGGAGGCAGTCAAAGTGAATGTACAGTGCTTTACAAAGGAAAATTTACAAGAGGAAGACCTCCTCTCCCCATCTACCAACAACCTAAACATACTTGAATAAAAGCTGCTAGCTGGCCATCTGAGGGATCATCTTTAACAACAACTATGGATTATCAAACTACAAGGAGGATAGTTTTCCTTGTAACAAAGCAGACACACACAAACCACCACCAATATACAATTCTAACTTATATCGTCGATGGACGGTGGAGAGTATATGGTGAAGTGTGAAGGGGATTTAACATTGTGAACACTCCTGCCATCTGCCGCTTCATCGAGGAAGACGGGTCCAAGGATGGAGTCCGGGAATGCTCTCCTCCAACAACAGGTGTGGGTTGTTAATATGATCCAGCACTTTGGTGTCTAGTCATGTTGCTGCAAAATTAGGTTCAGCATTACTAACAGTTTTTAAGTCTTCAAAGTAGTGACAGCCTTGATGCTCACTACAGCAGGTGGAACATGAATGAATACATCATTGCAGGGAATGCTCATTAAACCAAACCCCCCCACCCCCCCACCACACAGGTAAAACATGAATAAATCATTTTTAGGAAACATGGAGAAGCTAGAAGACTCGTCAGTACCATTCATTCACAAACCCCAGCGTGTTCTATGCATGAGGGTCCTGTGAGACTCAGAAAACCTTATTTCAACAAGACAATAAGCAGGCAATAGGGATTCACACACCACTACATGATGACATCCATCAGGGTTTAACTAAAATCTAATCAATGTTAAAAGCACATCAAGTAATCCATGTATGTGTCACAACTGTCAAGCCTCTGTTATAGATATATCGATGTTTCTATTTAAATTACTGATAAACAAAGCAGAGAGTATATATAAACCATCAGTAGGATCAGACCAGTGGAAGTCCTGACATTGCCAAACAAATAAAACATAATTCACCATGTGAAAGCTACAATTTATTTACCAGTTATAAATATGATACTTGGTTTCCTGGTTCTTTAAATATATTTGATTTTTGGACACAGGAAGAGGATTAGACATATAAAAAAGGAAGGAGCGTGGGGTTTCCAACCGCAGAATGTAAAACTAAATGAAAGAATATAAATTAGGTGTACTGGTTGACAGTAGAGATTTGCTAATACGTTCAACTTCTCTGTCTCAGGCTTGGTGCACAAATAATGCCTACCATTCACTTTGCACATCATGAAAAATCACAATCCAGATTAGAAATGTCCCGAGTCCCAAAGGCTATCTTATCTATCATGATCCAAGAACCAACACTTACGATGAGGGATGCAGGGCACACTTATCAAATAAAAAAAATGGTGCATGGCAAGCCCTGGAACCCTTTTGTGAGTGTTGATACTTGGGACCGAACTAATCTTTCAACATAGTTGCTGCTCATGTTTCTGGTTGCAATTGCAATTGACTGTTTCAATTATGGTATTGTAAGAAAGATAAAAAGATCTTCAAAAACTCACTTGGGTGTATGACTGCTCGTCATACATGGAAACACCACATGTTGCAGACGTGGAAGCCCAATTCTGGAAGCTAGCATCAAAGTGATTCACTTGGTAATCTATAGTGCTTTCCTGTAAACTATTTTCTGCATCAGGTTTGAATGTTCTTTCACTGACCATATTCTGACAGTAGGACTGGTAAGGATACTGTCCTCCTAGTTGTAGCCTTAAACATGCATTTGGGCTATATTCATGCAACGATCCCTCCTGTATTTGCTCATTGGCATCGGTCTGTTCACCCGTGCTGAAGTAAGCATTACAATTTTGAAGAGGTGTGTCTGCAGAGCATCCAATATCTCTAGAAAACAATAATATCACATCAATCATTATATAAGAATTTGAACAACTTGGGACTTTACTCGAATCAAGTGAAACTGGAAGCTCATGGTGATGATACACATGTAGTTCAAAAAGTTTCAAAATGCTTTTAGAATACTTCAACCTTGAATGGTGGTTACTACTTACTACAACATTCTCCTAATTGTTCTTCCCAGTGAAGTCCATGAGAAAGTTGAAAGCCATCACAAGAATTGCAGTTAAAATTTATATATAATTTATTCAAATCACTCTGCTAAAGATTCCACCATTCTAGGGCAAAAAATATAGAAGTTGCAAGACAGAAAAGAAAAAAAGACACATCAGGTAAAATATAGCAATAAGTTAACCTGATAAAAAAAAGATTAGCTACCACTTTCCAGGATAAATAGGTCAGTACAGTTGATAGTGGCCCTACAATGTGACGAAATTAGTGCAATAAAATAGATTTCCTAAGTTAGGATTAGGCAAATAAAAAATAGAACAAAGAACATAAAACTAATTGTATCTCAGAAATAACAACAATCACTTGATAAATGAATAATTATACAAAGCAATTATATTGCCATCTCACCTCTGAGATAGCAAATTAGAATCTTGTGGAAGCATCAATTGCTGGCCATCATTGTTATGAAGCCATGATACTGGTGAGGCTCCTTGCTCATAGTTAAATCCCGAGTGTAAATGTAAGTCATTCTGGAACTACAAAAGTTCATCAGCTTGTTCTCGTTAATGAAAATACATGCTTACCCTTCCATAGGGCAACAAATGACCAGGAAAAAGTCATCCCACCTGACCACAACAGTCCACAGAAATAAGTTGCCTTCCAAAGTTCTCCTGTCAAAACAGCACATGAATGGAAGAGTAGACGTTATGCGATTTATGTCCTGACCAACAGATACCATTATGTTAACTAATTAAAAATTACAATCATGCATCAATAGTTCCAAAATGTGTTACCTTATGCGCCTGAATTCTGCTGAGAGATTCCTTGAGAGATTGTTCCATAGCCCTAATATGGTCTACGTCACTAATTTCATCCGGGTCAGCCCAATAACTGAAAAGGAAAAACAAAAAAAATGTTAAATGCGTAAAAATGAGCTAGATTAGCTAATTCAACCGTAAACTTGTCTTCCGGTAACATTTCTTATTATGTTACTTGAGAAATGACCAGAAGAACTTGTTTGCACATCATCTTTAGTTTACAATTTTTTGATAGGAAACCAAGGTTGCAGACACAGCAAATTGTAGATCAATACCTAATATGAATGGCATGCGATCATCCATATGAACAAACAAATGTCATTCAATAAATAAAAAGACTTGGAAAAGCCAGTTCTGCAGTCGCTGCTTCTAACTTCATTAGGATCCTGGACAAGCAGCTTCCATAACAATGATCTTAAAGAAATTGTTTAATCATACATGATACACCACACACAAAGAAATTGTTTAGTCTTAAAGAATATCTTCTAAACTTTACGACTTTAGGACAACAACACTGGGCAAAGACAGGTATACTTCTGCTTCTGTCTGTGACTCCTTTTCTAATACCCAACTTCTCATCGTAGCCTCTAGCTTTGATTCCCTTTCAGGTATAACATGGAACTCTTAACTCCAACCACTTGAAGTGAGCTAATGGAATCACTTAAGGTAAAGAGTGATGTCCCACACCAATTGCTTAATGCATCGTTATGAGACCATTAAACTGCTCAAAGCACAACTGTCTTTCAGGCAGTCTATCTGAATTTATATTAATTTTTTTCTTCCTAACATGAGATTATGAGACCAATGTCATTCTTTATTTTAGAAATACTTCTCAAACAAGCTATATCTCCATGGGTCATCTTTAAGTTGACCATTATATGCATTAAAAGTGGCTTTCTAAATTGAAGGAAAGGTCATGGCAAACAGAACTCGTTCTCTTGATCAGCATGGCTCAGTCTAAAATGACTAACCCACATCAGCTGGATATTCCATCAAAAATTTTATGATTCCCTGACAGTGGCAAAAACTTGTTGCAGCACATTTTTCAGACTTGCATAACTAAAACATCTGCAAGTTACCACTGTGAAAAACACAGTATATCATGTTTTTTTTTTAAAAAAAAAAAAAAACTAACTACTCCACAGCATCTGATTTGAGTAATGTGAAAAATAGAGAAAAAAACGATAATAGAGAACAAGAGTATAGCACCTTAGTCTTTTTTGTACATCTAATAGTTGACCATGCAATGAACCAAGGTAACTAGCAAGCTCCTGCATTAGGAGTTGTAGCAAATAACCGAAATATCAAAAAGTGTTATACTAATTGAAAATGATGATGCACTGGGAATCGTGATATGATAAGTACCTCAACTGTCTGGGTGCTGCAAAGAAAACAAAAGAAGAAAATAAGAAACTTGGAACATTTAGCAACATATCCCAATTATACAGAATTAAGGGTACCTTGGACCAAGGAACTCTTGAATATTAACATCATGGTCCAACTTCTTGAATGTTTTCTTGAGAGCCTAGAAGGAAGGGACATAAGTTTTGGAAAGCATGTAACAATGATCCTCAGTTGCTTGAATTTGAAACTATCTAACAAAGATGGAATGATCATACTCATATACTGATTACTGCAGAATGGTGAACAAACTTACTTCAAGGCTCTCCAACTTTCTGTTGAAATAGCAAAAGAAAGAAAGGTGATCATCAAAAAGGCATATAATCTGTATAAAAAACAGATCCGAAAGCCAATGCAGCAGACCTTTTTGCCCTTTCTTGTTGGGATACTTGAGAAAACCTAGCAACAACTTCCTCAATGTTGCTGTTAGACAAGAGAAAAAGAAACTGAGTAGAAGTTCTTAGAGAGAAAAAGTAAATTGTGGGAGGCTAATTCAACTATTATCTTTTTTTCAAAGGTCACAATTGTATATAACAAAAGGATGGTTCTGCAACATCTATTTCCCTCTTGTAACTAATATGCATGCATCCTTCCTTGTGACTAATCTATACTCTAAAATTCCACCCTCACTAGTAAAAGATCAAGATGACCTCTTCCTCTTTCCTTTGCCCGTGAACGGTCATCCGCAGAACTAAACGACATATTTAACCAAAGAGCTCCCCATAAAATGATAAGGCATCATCGAACAAAGAAGCATTCCGCACCAATCCGGCAACGAAGCACATGAACCAAAGAGACTCTGTTAAATGAATCAATTAGCTGAATGCTCATGAAGGATGGCCGAGAACAAGGAATCAGTACCTGCGATCTCCAACACATACTGTGGGCTTCCCATTGGGCGCGAACATGAGGAGGACAAGGTCAATGTCGCATAAGATCGATAGCTCCTTCGCTTTCTTCATCACCCCCGCTTTCCTCTTCGAGTAGGTAACCTGCCGGCTGCTGCTGTTCTCCAGTCTCTTTATCTTCAGTTTCACCCTCCCCATCGAACTCCTTGCAGGCTTTGGCCCCCTTTGGGACGAAGAAGGCTGTCGACCTTTGGTCCCGATCCCCTCCTAGTGGTTCTCAAATCGAACGAAGCCTCGACCTTTGGCCCCAAAAACCTCCCAGAAGCAATCAAGAGGAGGCGAAAATTGGAGCCCCAACAAAGATCGCAGCCACAGAACAACAAGAATCAAAAATCAAAAATAAAAAAAAAATCAAAAATCAAAATGACAATGATTCGGCGAATTCGCGGTCTTCCCTCCCAAGAAGCGATTTTATGCCTATTAATTTACGGCATCGAAGGATCGGATTGCAATCCAGTGGAAGGGAGGGAGCGGAAAGCCAGGGGATAACGATTTGGAGAGCGAGGGTGGGAGATGAAAGAGCGGGAGGTAAGGGACAGCGAGTCCGTCCAACCGAAGCCGCTTCCCTAGGAATCCTCCGAGGTCGGTTACCTCGCCGAAACGGACCGTCCCGGGCGACCCTCGTTGGGTCCGGCTTTTTTCTAATTAGACCGGTTCTCTTTTTCCATTGGTGAATTTTGCGCTAATTACCTATATATATATATATATATATATATATATATATAAAATGTGTGTTTTCTAATGGATAATAAAAAAACATTTTGCGCTAATTACCTATATATATATATATATATTTATTAATTTTATGATTGCAAAATACTAGTTTATATTCTGACCCATAGTAATCAGGCGTTAATTATTGGATGACTGTCAAGTAGTATTATATAAACAGAAATCTCTTGTTCAGTAATTAACATGAACATGAATCCGTAAGTACGCAAAAAAAAATAAATAATAAAAAGAAATTTGATCCCAAGATCTACTATCAAGTATCAAGAATTCTATCCTTTAATAAAATCTTGTACATCATCATATCAAATTTTTTGATACAAAAAATTTGATTAAATAATAAAAATATTTATTAATAGTAACATATAACATATATATATATATGTCATTATTATTAATCTCTACCATTAGCAAGCATAGGAACATCGAAACATTAATATTCACTAAAAATAATTAAGAAAACATGAAGGGTAAATAAAAATAATAAATGATATATTTTAGGTGGTCAGCTAATTGGAAGAACCAAATCCTAGTTATCAATTTTCTTCCCACATTGTCTCAAAATCTTTACTCTTTGAGCACATTTGATTAGACCATTTTGCACATCTGCACTATCTGCATTCTAAAAGACACCTCCAAGAATACAAATGACACACCATCAACAGCAAGGGATGGTATGCAATTTTGATCTGGCATGCCTGAATTTTCCCCCACATTTAAAAAAATTGCAAAACTAATCACCAAGAACAAAGTTTACCATCATAAAGCTTATTAATCATGAGAACCATGTGGCAAAAATGCAGCCACCTAAGATAGTGATGCAACAGCCAAGAATTACATCCTGCATCACCTCAAACAATTTTCTTTCAATGTTGTATACATGCCATCATACTAAGATCGACTCTGTCACGGCTGTCTGTAAGAACAGCATGTAATTTCAGTGTTCGACGACAAGACATCCAAAGTAGGTATAGAATGAACAAGTTTCGAGTAGCATGTTGCATCTTAGGTCGCTTCTTCCCTGCTGCACCGTGAATCCATCTTTTGCCTGGGGAGATCGAGTCACAAAGAACGATCATGTTGTATTACAGGTTGGGATTCATGTAAGCACGATAACAAAGATCATACATAATATAGGAATGCCAACAAGTGACGACGGCTCCTCGCAAGGGCAGAATCAAAGTTCTTTACAACTGTGTCAGCGAAGCACCAGTTGGACCTGTTAGATGAACTCCACCACAAATTCTGTTGAAAAAAAAATGCAACAAGAGACTGGTGCTAGTAAATTTAAATTTAATCTCACATTGAAAGCGAGAGGATGAATACGACTGCATATGCCAACGAGTGAGTGATGGCTCCTCACAGGGGCAGAATCCAATTTCTTGACAACTGTGTGTTGGCGAAGCACCGACCTGTTAGATGAAGTCCACCACAAATTCCGTTGAAAGAAATGCAACGACAGGAGACAGGTGCTAGTAAATTTTATTTTAATTTCACATCGAAAGCGAGAGGACGAATATGACTACACAGGGCTAACTAGACATATGAGAGTTCTGTTTATTTCTTTACTTTGCTCAGTAAAGCTACCCAGACTTTATTCTTACAAGTTTTTTCACACCGACCTGCAACTCATCAAAGCAAAAGCACAAAAATCCTGAAACATGGCAAATAAATATGCTTTAAAGTTTAAAGTACTCACTATGGAATTGTCACAAGCATACGCCTGTTACAAAGGTTTTATTTTTTCTTGTCAAAAGTAACTGAAGTCCTAAGAACTCCAATCTAAGTATCACAACTAAAATAACTATTGCTATTTCTTAGTGCAACTAAATTTCTCCTCATTAACTAGGCCCAGGTAGATAGCTAAACCTTTTATACATCATAATGAACTGAACAACAAGATCAATTAATAACAAAATTTGACAAAAGAAAGAAAATCCAGATTGCGACATATGAAATTGATTTGACTGAATGTCCATTTTGCAAAGGGACATCATTCAGAATTTCTCATAGTAAGTTATTCAGAAGGAAAATAAATAAACAAAAAAAAATCAGAAAACAGAAATACTAAATGTAGTTTGAGTAACTGAATCCACACCTTGGGGAAAAAGGCAAAGAAGAAGCCCGCTACCAGGATTTCACGGAGCGAGACCCTTCAAACATCATCATCCAAGTTTCCAACAGTTCTTGCCTCCGCATTAAAGGTTCATATGCAACCGTGCCCTCACTCCTAAATGCAAATAACACAAATACAAGCTTTCATTTAGTTTACTCAACTACAATCACTGCATAAGTACAGCTGAGGCCAAGTAATGAGGATATCCAAAGGCCATAAAAAAACCTGCAAAGTATTTATGCCTGAAATTGGAGGCAGAAAACACTCCATTCCTCAATCAAATGCAGGATATTTTGTAGTAATGCACCATATCATTACTTCTCTACAACTGAGGATATCCAAAGGCCATTACAATCAATTAGGCAAAAAGTGTCACAGCAAAGCCAAGTAATAAAATAGCTGGCAGCAGGACAACATCTTGTTGTAACCTCCAATAGACTTGGAACCAATCAATAATCATCCCTTCGTCCAAGTAAAATGACCAACAAAGAACTGTTGCCGTCAAAAAGCCATGGTATGAATAGATTAAACTCAACTGTTGACAACTCTGCCAACATTTTCCGGTTCATTTTTCATGGGAAAAGGGGAACTTAAATGAATTCCTTTCCTTTCACATTTACTGATAAACTCCTGGGCCTCTGTTAAATGGCCCATACAAAGAAGGGAATCAACGATGGAGCCATATGAATAAGAATTTGGAGTGATGCCATTGAGTTCCATTATGTGTAAAGTTTCTTTGGCTTCTTCAATTTTCCGTGCATCACATAAAGCTCTGATGAAAGCATTATAAGTATAGATATCTGGAACAACCCCAAATCTCAACATAGCATTAAAAAGGTCTCGTGCTCTCTCAAGCTTTTTCATCCTACAAAAACTCAAAATGAGGGCATTAAAAGAAAAAATGTCTGGAATAATGCCTTGTGATTTCATCCTTTTAAAGAGCACCATTGACTTGTGTACATTCCCAACTTCACAGAGAGAACGGATTAGTATATTGTATGTGATGGCATTTGGGGAGACACCCCATTTTACCATCTCGATAAAACAATCAAAAGCATCATTCATTTGATGCACCTCACAAAGTCCATCTATTATGGTGCTAAAAGTAACAACATCAGGCTTAAGTCCATGCTCCAAAAGCATCTTTACAATATTCCTTGCCATATTTGCATCCCCGGCCTTAGAAAAGCCAGTAATCAGTGTATTGAAGGTAATGAGATTTGGAAGAAAACCCTTAGCATGCATCTTTTCCAAAGCTTCCATCGCCTTATCCATCATTTTGGATTTAACAAAGCAATCAATCAATGTATTGTAGGACACCACACTACATAGACAACCATCCACCACCATCTGCTTCAGATATCGATCAGCCTCCATTATGAGTCCTTCCTTCAACATAGACTCGACGACAATGATGTATGTACTAAATCCAGGCTTGCCACCTCTTTTAACAAACTCGTCCAACATCTTGCATACTTCAGTCAATCTCAAGCTCTTCAAGGCACAAGCTACAACTACACCAAAAGTTAAGGTATCCATACAATAGCCCCTTTCACTCATTCTGTCCATGAACTCCCTAGCCTCAGTCGCCATATTATTCTTTGAGAGGCAATGGAGCATAGTGCTACAAGCATGTTCTTGCAGCACCGATTCTCTTTCTAAGAACCCACTTATAACCTCATATGCCTTTCGTGATTCCAAATATCGGAATGCACCATGAATCAATGATCGAAAGGTGGCCTCATTAGGCACTACATTTCTCTTTTTCATCATCTCAATCACCCGAAATGCCTCTTCTACTCTCTTGGCGTTAAAGAAGCCATCCACCAACATCGTGTAAGTGAACACGTTCGGCGAACACCCTGAATTTTCCATTTGCTTCAACAACCGAAGCGCTTCATCAACGATGCCATGCTTGCAGACTCCATGAATGAGAGCATTATATGTGAAACGATCAGGCAAGCAATTATCGGAAGGCATCTGCTGGAATTTGAAATAAGCCAAATCAAGTGAATTCGCTCTAATCAACGATTCAATGACCGTGTTGTAGACTCTGGCCGTCGGCCTAAAACCCAATATCGGCAACTGGCCGAAGACCTCATTCACATACTTTGCGAGCCCTAATCGTCCCCAGCTGGAGATAAGGATGCACAAGATGTCCTCTGTGATTCGACATCCACAGCTTCTGATCTCATTAAGTAGGTCCACCGACAACACCACCGGACCTTTCCTCGAGAGCGCATCGATCAACACCATCCGCACCGACCGGTCGCGTGCCAACTTCTCATCGAAATTAGAAACCCAGACGTAGAGCTTAAACGAGGACAACGGTTCTTCCAGATTTTGGAGAAGGCTTACGACAGATCGGGGGCTCGCACATGGCGCATACCGTTGGAACTCAGAGTTGAGCATCAAGAACCAATCCTTCTGGCGTAGAATCGCCGAGACGCTAGCTGGGTCGAGGGTTCTCTGGGCCGTCTGCCCGACCGAGGAGGAAAGGAGCGAGTTCGTCGGGGCCCGCATGACGCCATGAAAGGATCCGGATTTCGAAGGAGCGATCTGAGGCTGGCCCGGGAGGCGGTAGCGGGGAGAGTTGCGGCGAGATTGGCAGCCGTGGTTGGTGGGAGTGGACCCGGTGGGGTTCCTCGCCTTGAGAAGAGTCTGCTCAGGGGGCAAAAACTTGTTGGAGAGAGAGCTGCGGAGATTCGGAGAAGGAAATCGTCTCATGAGCAGCGAACGATTTCCTTCGCCGTCTTCCCAAGCAACCTCGACAAGGCACAGGAGGTGGGAAGCGCCTGCGAACCGGTAGGGCAGCGGAGCCTTTGAGAGAGCGAAGGGGGTACGGCCGGCGGGCCGAAACACCGATGGCTGCCCATTTATTTTGAGCCCAATATGGGGCACTCGGGCCCAATGCAATCTAGTGTCCATCTCTAGATTGGTTCAATGTGGGATGAGGTGGGGATCGATCGGCAGCCCATCTCTAGAAGAAGAAGAAGCAGCAGCTAAATTGTCGGATACATTTCATCTAAAAACATACACGTTTGTTCATTCATTCAGATGACATGATCTAGAAAAGTAGTTAATTTATAATGAAATAGACCATATTTATCCATTAAACAGGAAAGGAAAGTACCGCATGGAAAAAACCAGCACCTTTAAAGAAGGAGATCATTAACCCTCCCTCGTATAAATAATTTTGTGAAACTAACCGAAACATCAAACCAGAACTTTTTTTAGGATCACAACCCTGTATTGCACCGGAGTTCCATGGTTGGTCCTTTAAAATGAGACTCTAAACACAACAGAACAGATAACACGAGAGTGACGGGTTCCAAGTTCCAACCACAACTAAGAATCGAGAGAACAGAGTGCTTATGGTTTATATAGACCAACACCGTGGCATCATCAAAAGGCGCAATCCTACTACTTGATGTATTGGGAAACCCATTTGAAGCCATCGCCGTAGCCCATCTTGCGCACGATGCTGCACATGAAGACCTCGAGGGGGCGGACATTGGAGTCCGTGAGATTCACCTTGCCCTTTCCGGTTGTGAAGTTGTTCAGGCCTAGATGGAACCTCAACTCGTCCTCTGATGCCGCATATGGAATGTCGATTTTGTTGCCCAGGATGAGGAAGGGGACAGTTGCCAAGGAATCGTCAGAGAGAAGTGCATCCAGTTCCTTCTTTGACTCCGCAAACCTCTCCTTGTCGTATGCGTCCACCAGGTATACCACTGCATCCACCTGATCAGACAACAGCCAAAAATACAGCATACATAATGATTTAACAAAGGACCTCGAGAAGAAGCTCGTCAAAATCATAAAAGGAAATGTGCTAGTACCCGCACACTCTCTACAAACATTGCCATTAAACATCACAACAGTTTCCTAACTTCACAGGATCAAGATTCATTGTGACTCCCAAAATGTCGAGCAAGAACCCAGAGCTAGAGATACTGACAAACTTAACGAACAAACCAGGTGCAATCATCAGATCCGCAATTTAAGCACGGCTGCAGGCCTGCAGTTCCAACCATGTATGGCATCACAGTATATGCCAACTAGTTTGGCCAGTTCTAGTTGATTATGAAATTGACACGGGGTGTAGGAAGTACAGCAGCACTTCGAATGGTGATGCATAATGATAACAAACATAGTATGTTAGTCTGCCTAATGGTCAAGATGCAATTTTCTGAATATATAAGACCAAGAAGAATATAGAAGAAACATGTAACAAGAACCTAAGACTTGATGGTATTACCTGGATTACACACAGAGAGTAATAGGCAAATATGTAGGGATGTATGGTGAAGAATGAAGCATATATTTAAGGAGTAAGAAACTAATATACTCCTTAAACTGAAAGAGACTGCTGCTACCATGCAGAGAATTTGATGGTGCATCAATGTGCTCTTTACAAATCTAATAGCAGGCCTGATTTCCCAATTGTTTTTTGTTCGCTGGCATACCTAAGACGACTAGGACCAGTCACTTAATGAATTTGGCCAGAAGTTTTTGAACAGGACTTATGAGACACCTCTTGGCTCAGGCATACTGTTGGAACATGGAACCCAGGGCCCAGACTGTGGAGACAAGAAGATCACCATGGCACCACTGGCTCCTAAGAGTTATGAACCCTGAAACCTGTCCAACAATCAGTGACAGTTGACCAATGTTCCTTTTGCTTCTATGATCAGTACATGGTTGTTCCCTTATTATGTTTGTGGAATAGATATTTCACAAGTCTGAAAGGAGCTAGACCAATAAAAACAACACTCTTTCAAATGTTAAATTTAGATCAATGAAAACAACTCCATAAAGTAAATTTATCTGCCTCCGTGTTGGTCAGAAAATAGTCTAATGCTGTCCATTTATTTGCATTGTTAAGTTAATCAAAGCTTAGGACAAGTTGGTAGAATCAATTGGTTGTCAGATTAAAACATGGAACAGTATAATCGAAAAGGAGACATTCGCCGAATGGTTGAATCTCTACCAAATTAACTTGCATCGTATGCCCCATGAAAGCACTATCAGATTTTGAAGTGGTTGTGTGATCTATCTATTCGTATTGCATTTCTCTTCTGCCAAGACAACATCATCTTCATGAAACCCATTTTCCTGCAGCACAGGCGATCCTTACGACACTCATAAAACTCCACCCTCTAAATTTCAACAACATCTACTGTAATGGAACACAACGAAAGCACTATCAGAATTTGAAATGGTTGTGTGATATATATATTCGTATTGCATTTCTTTTCTGCCAAGACAACATCATCTTCGTGAAACCCATTCTCCTGTAGCACAGGCAATCCTTACGACACTCATAAAACTCCACCCTCTAAATTCAAACAACATCTACTGTAATGAAACACAACCGAAGAGAGCAACGAGGCAAATCAGAATTGTACATCCCCTGGTATGGATGAGATTTAACTATCAGTAAAGAAAGGCCTCAAAAGAACCTTCTCATAGTAAGAAATAAAGGATAATGAAAAGGACAGACAAATGCTTTAAACAGAAAAAATGTCACACAATAATACGTAAGACAAACATATCGCAAAAAGTGACAGACCTTAGCGTAGTAATCCTTCCAGACACGTCGTGCGATCTGATGGCCTCCCAGATCGAAAGCCTTGAACTTGATCTTCCCGATGCTCAGCTCCTCCGATGTCGGGTACTGCGTCGGCTGGTGCTGGACTAATCTCTGCATTCAAACAAACAAATCCAACCAAAAAGCCCTCAGATCAACTGATTAAGCAACATCGAAAATAGAGTCATGAAGGAACCGACCTCATCCTTGAGCATATGAAGCAGCGTGGTCTTCCCAGCGTTATCGAGTCCCAGGAACAAGATCTTGGCCTCCTTCTGCCACAGACCAAGGGAGGCGAGGACCCCGTAGAACCAATCTACGAGAAACATAGCGACCGGGGAGGATTTGGACAAGGCAGGAGGACCAGATCTATCGAATCAAGGCGCGATCTCGCCGGGATCCCGCCGAAGAGATCAGATCCGGGGGACGGAATCGGTTCCGAGTCCGAGATCTGGGATCTGAACGCCGAAAGGGATCAATGCGCCTTTGATGGGACGAGAGAAGAGACGAAATGGTACCCTAATTAGGGAAGGTAAGCATGGAATCAGAGGAAAGGGGGAGGAGAAGGTGAAGCGCGGACGGTCGCCTCCACGGTCGTGAACGAGACTATTTATTACTAGTTTATTTCGGGTATCTTTGTAGTTGCTGAGTTGGATGCCGGTTATCGGGTCGACGGGTCATCCGATCCATGCTTTGCTACTTACTATTTTATTCCAACTATAATATTTTTTTATTTATATATATATATATATATATATATATTACACGGTGATTTTTCTAAAATATATCTATATTTTTGGTTTTTTCAAAAGTACCACTCTTTTTTTTTCAAATAATATATATATATATTTTTCCACGGTGATTTTTCTATAAAATATCTATATTTTTGGTTTTTTTTTCAAAAGTACCACTCTTTTAATAACTCTAATTTAAAAAATACTCAAACTAACAATTAAAAAAATTTCAACAATTTTTTTTGCTCATCAATAGTAATATTTATAATATCTTATTGATATACTGAAAACAATACAAATGTTATTAGAAAATGAATCTCTTTGATTGTTATTTTTCATAAATCATTATATTATTATATTTTTGAGCTCATAGTTAGGTTGATTGAGATTAGAAATCTATTTAGATTATTTATAGGATTTTCAAGTATATTCTATAGAGGTGGCCAATTCACTATAATAATCCAAAAACACTATAACAAACCAAAATACTATAACAGATGAAAAAAAAATAAAAATATTTTAAATCTATTTTTTAAATAAAGATATTAGTTGAACAAAAAAAGGTAAAATAAGTTTATCAATTGAAACATACTCAAAATATGAATATTTTCTTTAAAAAATAATGTAATATATTGAAAAGCAAAAAAAATTTCATTCAACTAAAGCATAGTTAGCATATAATCATCCCATCACATTCTAATTAGCATACATGCTCAAATTCCTCTAAATATTAGAATCATAATCTACATCACTAAGTTAGTCATAATAAACAGTATTTATATAAATTATAATATAAAGCAGCTTAAAAATTAATACTATCATGATTAAGGGTTCAAAGGATACTAATGTAATTCTAAATTTAATATTTTAGCTATATTATGTGACGAGATTCAATTGCATACCAATATTGACAAAATCATAATATTCACATTTGAACTGATCCTTATAATATTATTATCTCCTGAAGCCTTGAACCTCCCCTTGCATCCTTAATTATATATCCAGTATTTTATCATTTTATCTTTATTTTTTAAAATTATATTTTTTTTATTGAGTGTTAAAAAAGATATGATCATGTAAAACTAATCAAAATACTATAGTTAGATTCATCAGATCTTTATAAATCAATCTTAATCTTACTGAATATTATACTTAAACCTGTATAATTTTAATCCTTATTTTCCCTTAAAATTAGGTTTTTTCTATTGAGGATATGAAAAATAATATAATCTTGTTATGACCACTAAGATTTTGCAACCAATATAGAAATGGTTTTCCCTTTTATCATAAAAGATAGTATTGTTTCTACTCAATTAAATGTTTTTGTACAAAGTCACAGGACACACTAATTCTTTTTGAAAGAAACTAAAATAATGGGAGTAATAACAGAGAAACCAAACATCATCAGCCTTTAAAAAAGAGAGGCTTTTATGAACCCTCCAAAGGCTAGGAAGTATGAATCACAACATTATTGCATAAGAATATTGGGGAACAGCAAGGTCATGAACAAGTTTCTTAATATCAAACATGATGATAAGAACAAGCTCCATAAATAGATGGGATATTTCATTATCAAATAGAGAAGAAAAAAAAAGTGAGTAAAACAATACAAAAACTTATCTACAACAAGAAATAAAGTTCTTTCTCTTTCTTTTCTTATCATAAGCTAATATATATATATATATCTGTAATCTGAATTCATGTATTATCACATCACTCAATAACTTTATAGATTCTCTTAATATCTAGAATCAGATAGTTGGGTTAATTATGTATTACCTCTTATATTTGGATCCTATTAGTATCGTGATCCTTATACTTAAAAAAAAATTATATTATATTTTTTATAATTCTAAAAATAGAATAAATAATCTCATTTATTCTAACATTGTAGGTGTTTCAAGAACTTTTTTTAGATTCTCTCTATATCTAGAATCAAATAGTTGAGCTAATTATCTATTGCCTCCTATATTTAGATCCTATTAATATCGTGATATTTGTATTTCAAAAAATTTATATTGTGATATTTAAATTCTAAAAATAAAATAAATAATATCATTTGTCCTAACATCATTAGTTGTATTGATGAAAAATACAACACATGACATCATGTACTAGATCCATGTAAAAATGATGGATAAAAGGATATTTTTATATATATTTTTATTTTTAATACTTAAAATATTAAAATTATTTTATTTATCAATATAGTTATTGAAAATAGAAAATATTAAATTTATTTTTTTCGTCACTTTTGTATCCATCTAGCATTTGGTGTCACATAAGATTCTTTATTTTATTTTCAGAAATATAAAAATTTTAATATATAAAAATGGAGATACAAATAGAATCTAAGTGGAGATGGTAATATGCCAGTGTTGAATTCCTATATATCACATCAAAACTTAGGCATCCAATAGCTTGTTTTAGACGTTGGATTCGGTGATCACAGGATCAAAGTTGGCAACGGACGGGTGTGGATGTTGTCTTGGGAATTGATATATACCCCCCGATTTCACTTAAGTGCACCGCTTGTTTTCCGCAGTGCCTTATACATTGGTGAGCGTGTCATATAAAATTTATCGCGTATGTTTATCTTAGGGTATTTTTTTTGATAGTAATAAAGGGTAGTTACGTCCATAAAGATTTAAAACCGGACTTTTAACAGCCGAACCTTTGGACGTCCTCCCGGCCGCCTCCATTTCCCCCCTCCTCCTCCCTCCCTCCATCCGACGGCGGAACCCTAATACGATGGGCCGGCGCATGTATGGATCGTGACGATGAGAAGATCGACGGTTGTCATCAGGCCGCGCCTCGCCGCTGCAGCCTATAACCCTACCCGCTGTTCCTCCTCCTCCTCCTCCTCCTCTCATTCGGCCTCCATCTCTCCTCAAGACATCCCGACGGTTGGCTCATTGGATCCGTTGTCGGAGCTCTCATCCGTCCTCACCCGTTCCAATTGGTTAGATGACCCCCGCCTCCCCCGCCTCGCGCCGTTCCTTACCCCTCACCATGTCGCCGCCCTCCTCCGGTCCCGCCCCCTCGAACCCCGCGTCGCCCTGGGCTTCTTCGACTGGATCAGCCTTCGCCCCGGCTTTCGCCACACCGTCGATACCTACTCCTCCCTCCTCCAAACCCTCGCCCGAGCCAATCTGTCCCCACGCGGTGCCGAGAAGATCGTCATTTCCATGATCAAATCCTGCTCCTCCGCCGTGGAAATCCACTCGGCCCTCCAATCATTCAAATCCCTGCATCAAATAGGTTTCTTGCCGAGTCTCCGATGCCACAATTTTATGATGATGAAGTTCGCTAGGTTCGAGATGATTGCCGAGATGAAGGAACTGTTCGAGCAAATGCAAAAAGCTGGGATCTTTCCCAATCTTCATACCTATAACACGATTATTAATGCCCACTGCAAAGAGGGAAACATTATCGAGGCTAAGGCCTACTTGAACTACTTGCTGCAAGCCGGGCTGGACCCAGATACCCATACGTACACGTCGTTCATCTTGGGGTATTGCCAGAGTGATGATTTTGTTCGGGCCTGCCGGGTGTTCCTGTTAATGCCACTGAGAGGCTGCGCAAGGAATGAGTTCTCATATACCGTCCTCAGTCATGGGCTCTGTGAAGCAGGGAAGGTGAAAGAAGGCTTATCGCTGTTTTCATTGATGGATAATGATGGGTGCTCTGCCGATTTGCACATCTATACAGTGATGATTGGTGGACTCTGCAAGGTGGGAAGGGATGTTGATGCGAAAATGATGCTGAATGAGATTTCACAGAAGGGTCTGGTTCCGAATGTTGTTACTTATAACGTTCTGATTGATGGGTACTGCAAAATCGGGAAGATTAACGATGCATTTGGTGTATTGGATTTGATGGAGTCCAACGGGTGTCAACCAAATGTTAGGACTTACACGGAATTAATTTGTGGGCTTTGCCGCAATAAGAAGGTGCACAAGGCCATGTCTTTATTAACTAAAATGCTTGAGGATGGGTTGCTGCCAAACCAAGTAACCTACACTTCGTTGATTCAAGGACAATGTATGGAGGGTGATACAAATAGTGCCTTTAGGTTGCTCAGTTTGATGGAGGAGAAAGGCATGGTTCCCAACGAGTGGACATACTCAGTTTTGATTGGTGGCCTTTGCAAAGGTGGAAAAACCGAAGAAGCTATATCATTCTTTAGATCCCTATCCAAAAATGGCATGAAGGTCAATGAGGTAGTCTACACCACATTAATTGATGGATTATGTAAGGCTGAAAAGGTTGACATTGCTCATTCATTGCTGGAGGAGATGATCTCAGGGGAATATATACCAGACTCTTACACCTACAGTGCTATAATAAATGGTTTGTGCAAAGATAAGAAGTTGCAGGAGGCTAGGTCCTTGTTCGATTCTATGTTAGAGAAAGGAATCCAACCAACAGTTGTCACATATACCATTCTCATTGATGAACTGATCACAGTTAGTGGGTCTGCAGAAGGAGCAATGGCTTTGGAGCAAATGGTTTCTTCAGGTTGCAAGCCTGATGTATTTACCTATACCATACTCGTGAAGTCATATTGTATGGAAGGAAGGTTAGAAGAAGCTGAAAGTTTGATGATTCAAATGCAGAGAAATGGGATTGCCCCTAACGTAGTCACTTATAACACATATATTGAGGGATTGGTCAACATGGGCTTGTTTGATCAAGCTTTTTCTACTTTCATGACTATGGCTGAAGCTGCATGCGAGCCCATTGATGAAACTTACAGAATATTGCTCAAACTTCACTTAAAAAGGAAACAGGCTGATGGTGATTTCATAGATGCTAAACGCATGTGGGAGAAAGTGAGTTTGGATGTCGTCCTAGAACTCTTTGAAGAGATGGCTAAACAGGGTTTTACCCCCACAGCGAAATCTTACAGTTGCTTGGTGAAAAGTTTTTGCAAATTGGATCGGTTGGAAGAAGCCAAATCTTTGCTCTTTCACATGCAAGAAACCTGCAGAGCCCCAAGTGAGGATATCTATACATCCCTGATTAGTAGTTGCTGTAGACTAAATAAGTATTTAGAAGCTATGGCATTTATTGATTCCATGATTTCATGTGGATTTATGCCGTGTCTAACATCTTATCAAGTTCTGCTTTCTGGTCTTTGTGATGAAGGAAGTCTTGATGAAGCTAAATCAGTCTTCACTAGCTTGCTTTCTAGAGGCTATAATTGTGATGAAATTGCATGGAAAATTCTCATTGATGCACTACTTCGGAAAGGCCATGTCGATATGTGCTCAAACTTTTTGACTATAATGGAGGAAAACCATTGTGCTCCTAGTCCTGAGACATACGATAATTTGACTAAGGAACTTTCTTGTATAGTTAATGTCGATTGATGTATTATTGAGGTACCTAATGATCAATGCTGACTAGCGGATGGCTTTAAAGCAAATCTTCCTATCTTCAACAATTGGATTAGCTCAGATGCACGGTGCACATTGCCATTCACTCCATTAGGGAAGTTGTGCCCTGAATTCTGAAATGTGCATATTTGCTCTCGGAAGATCCCATAAGCTCCAAGGTTTGGTCCTCCTATACGTGTTTCTTACAAGAATCAAATTGCTTCTTATTCACTTTATTCTTTTGTTATTCTTGTTTCTAATTTTTTATTTATATGATTTGGGTTTATTTCTTAGACTTGCAATTTTTCTTTTTCTTTTTGCAAGTCTGGGCTATAAAGTTGAATTCCTACTCCTTTTTCTTCATTTATCCATAGTACTGAAGATATGAATCATCATCATGATGGGATTTAAGAGAAATCAGCCACATCTGGGCTCAAGGAAAAAAGTGGAAGGAAAAGTCAGCCTACCTGAAGCAAGCAAACACGGGTTAGGAAGTATGTCAGTAGTTGAGGAAGTATTTTGGAAATCATCACCATGTAGCTTGAATGCAATTCTCACCCCAATCAGGCCCCAGACACTGACTCTCCAGATAATATTGACTGTTGATAATTTATTTGGTTAGTGAAAGATCACCCAGTTTAATCTCAGTATAATGTACATGGACTTGATGCCTCATGCACATGTTGCATTCTTCAAAAAGCAGGTGCCTGTATTAGCATATGCTGTGAGATATATGTAGCAGATTGTAACCAAGCTGTGATATAATATTTGAGTGAGAAAGACAACCTGTGATTTAAAAATAGTGTGCCCATTCAGGGTCTGCACCAAGAATAGCACTTCTTGCTCTTTGATTGATGTACAAGTTGCTAGGTCGAGCACCAGCTCCTGAGATGTCTATATGAGGATGATTACAAGGTGTTGGTAGATGATGGAAGTCTTGATTATCTGGAGTTTAGGATAGCACACAAGCATAGAGAGATGAAGTCACAATAAGGAAAGGTTCTTTTCATTGTAGCCGAGTCTCCACTAGATATCGATGAAATGGACCATCAAGTCGACATTATTGCTTTGATTACGGTACAAAGTGCTGCTCATCCCTGAGGGCCAAGGTCTATATTGCTGCTGTACCAGACTCTGTGAAATCATCAACTCAACTAAGTTTTTCATTCTTTATTGTAAGAAATATTCATTCTAATTGAACATCCTAAATAAGATATTTGAGTCATCAGGCTCATGTTCCATTCCACATTGTTCCACTTCTGTTGTTTCGATGATTTTGTGAAGCCTTCAGGTTCTGCCTTTGAAGTTACAAAAATGTATTGCTTCTATGTGCGTTGGGCTCTTTTTTCAGTTTGCACCTTGGCAGATAATAACAACCGAAAGCTGGAGTTTGTTTCCGTTTATCCTATGATGCGCCTGTGAGGTTCAATCTGAACCCAAATTCATGCATTAATTTCGTTGTGATGATATTTTTCGGTAATAAAACATGATCTTTTGATTGAATATGCAGCTATCGGGGCATTGGAACAAGGATTGAAGAATTAAGTTTTCCATCACTATAACTGGGCATGAGGTAACTCCGATCATGGATTGCTCCTTATATACCTCCTCACATGTTACCAAGATTCAATTGTTAAGTAGCCCTTATTTTACTTGTAAAAGTGGCTGCAGCCAGATAGACTAATATAATAATGTTAAGCTGGCAATACCATTTGCTTATTTGGCATTTCTTTGAAGCAGGTGCTCAGTGGAGTAATACTGAAAGAGATATGACACATCAAACCATTGCGAAACTTTGGACATAATGATTGATCATAAGTCCATCTTGAGAACAGAATTCAGTCGAAGATCCTCTGCGATGGGAATAAACATTTTTTGTCCTTCGTTATTAAGAGGAATGCAGCATGTTTCAAAGGTGCATGTAAGACTGGTCAAATTTTATTGCTTCAGAACACACTGCTTCACATATTGTTTTATGAGCCTTGTTGCTGATCGAGAATGTGCCATCCAGGCTGATAGAAGTTGGAAGGTGAATGTGGCTGTGCCATCAACAATAGTTCTTGTGTCATCTTCTCTTGGGTGTCTGGCTAACCTGGTCCGAGAGCAGGACCCGAAAGCTATAGTTGACACTTTCTTTCCTCGTTTAACATAAGAACTAGACACTTCTTTTAAAAGAAATGATGTCTATATGTGAAGCGTGTTTTTGGAATCTATCTTATATTGTATGTAAAGCTTGACATCCCCACCTTCCTGAAGATGATCTGGCCACATCAAGGTACCACTGCTTCTTCATCTTTTTTTTTTGTTGTTTTGTTCTTCTTTACGCTGCTTCCGTAACAGCTGCCATCTCATGCAGAAGGGCTTTGGATCCACACGATGCCCGACCATATCAGCTCGTCGCCATCATCACTGGTTGACCCACCAGCTTTGGGGGCTTTGATCAAGTCAAGAAATGATCATTAAAGTTTGCAATGGTGGATCAGAATTATAAGAGCTTAAATCCTCCTTGTGTATCACATTATTTTGTATGAATAATCACTTCAAATAAAGAAAAATGTTCCATGGAAGCAATCCCAGAAAACTGGTGGATCAGGTTGTCTTTTTTTAAATTTCCCCTCTTTTTTTGAGGAACCAGGAAAGTCAATAAAAATCATTTGGTGGATGTGAAAACATTTGATCTTTGGAATACCTCTCTTCATGTAAATTGACAAAGTCAAACGTGCGTTCACATAAGGGATTCAGGGTCAACTGGTCGTGGCTATTTTTGGCTAAAGGATGTCATCCTTCAAAGTCAAACATGTGTATCGAAAGGGACCATGGAAGCTTCTTGTTCTCATCATAAAGAAGTCGACAAAGTCAAAGGGAGGGTTCAACTGATTGGCTCATTTTGCTTATGAAAATAATTTACAATTTTCACCACTAATTGGTCCGAGGATTTGACCTCAATCTCTATTGAAAGTTCCTATCTTTAGAAGGTTGTATTAGTATTTATTTTCAAGTAATAAAGAGTTTTATATTCCAAAAAAAAAAAGAAAGAAAGAAAATAAATGCATGTCATCACAAAGTGGAGGCTAGAGATGAGGTTTAATGAGGCAAATCACCATATTGTTGTTGTGGAGGCAACAAACCCATGTATTAGCAAAGGGATTACAAGTGCTCAACTAAGGGGCATAAGCATTGGAAGCTCCAAATAAAACCAATCACAATAACAAATTTAAAGTTGAAACTAAAATTAATCACAACACCAACTAAACTTTCGGAATACAATTCATGACAGTCATATAAACTTTAATCCAAGTACAGAAGTTATTGGGAATCAATGTGTCGTCAACATATACACATCACTTGAAGCCCGGCATCGGGCATCGTCAAGCCCACACAGTCACCATGGATGGTCGCTCAGCAAAAACAATGAGCATCGCATCATGAGACCGCTGGGCAAACAAATCGTATCTTTAGCTAGACAAGAAAGGGCTCCATTCTCTCTCTTCAAGTATGGAGGTGGATCCGTTCCATGTGTGATTTCTTTCTACTATACATAATATAACCCATCAAGAAAAAAAATGAAAAAAGAAATGTTGATGTAGTCAATGAAGGACATGCGACTTGGCAGCATGGCGGGAGCACTGGGTCCGAGGACTCTTGATCAGGCTGCAGGCACAGCCCTCCAGAAGCTCAAGATCTTCATCGAATGTCAATATGGAAGCCATTTCCGGATTCTCCAACAGCAATTTTGAAGCCAGGAACCCAGCAATTGTCCATGTTTGATAAAGTCGAGATTGCTTTCCAATAAATCTGCCAGTTGGGGTGTCATAGTATTCAGGCCACTTGTCATTTAAAAGCCGGTTCTCAGCTATGGTAATTGCCTTTCGGGCCAATTCAGGCCTGCCCATTTTGATGCAAGCCGACGTGAACTAGAATATCCAACAAACAAGTCATTTAGTAAAATGCTTGACGAAATAGATGATACAAAGTGATCATTGTAAAACTTTGGTACCTGCCACAACAAAGTAGGCCATGATCCACCATTATGATACGACCAGGGCCTGCAAAATTCAACATTATTGTTAGGAAAAAAAAAAAGATGAATATAAAAATATGTTTTCTTTGCTGATAGAAGAGGAAATAGCATGACTGTTTAACTCCCAACTACATCCTAGATTTTCTGTCTCCCAAATGAAGTCCTAACAATGAAGCATATTGATATTAAGTTCCATAATATATTTCGTATACTTGTACTTCAACGAATGAATACACTTCAATGAAGCATATTGATATTAAGTTCCAAAATATATTGTGTATACTTGTACTTCGACGAGTGCATAACATTTCAATGAAGCCCCTGACTAAGAACTATTAACCAAAAAATTCATAAAAAGCTTCAGATTGTTTGTATGTTTCACCAAATACTGTTCACACTGATCAGTATAGAGGGACATATAGTTTCAAAATCACAAAATACTAAAAAGGTCATGCTGGGTTAAGAACTTACGTATTCTTTGGATCACTCCCTGTAATTATGCGCCATTCTTCATACTCTAAAGCAGGATAACATATCTTCAGAGGCATATTCCCAACAAGGTCATCCCATTTTTCTTCAATAAGATCTAGAATGCCCTCAGCTTGTCTTGGAGTGGCCAAAGATGAGACAATAGCCCATAAATTACCCAGCGAGAAGAACCTAAAATCCATGTGGGCTGGCTGAAGATTTCCAATAAAGTAACCACCTTTTTCAGGAACCCAATCCACTAGCCAACCAGGGATTTGCTCAGGATAGATGTTGAACTTGTTAATTGCATTTTGGGAATATTCTTCTGTCTTGTAACGGTAAATCTCATTTATCTTCTTCATGTCCACCCAATAATACTCTCTGATGTGGAATGATAGGGCACTGAGTCTGTTATTAATACCACGCAGCAGGCTCTTTGATCCATCATTGACAACAATCATTTCACGTGAACAACGCAACGCACAGTAGAACAAAGCCTGTGTACCATAAATTGTCAAGCACATGCATATAAATAATAATTTGATCATATCAGGCAATCTCACTCATTAAATCTTCAGAATTTTCTACATATCAGAATGCAAGTTACCCAGCAAACAAGCAGAACCAAGATGTTTGACCAAAACCTAACAAGGATTCAGGTTGGTAGTCATTGGCAGTCTCTGCTTGGTCATATATAGTAGAAAGAATAAGCCAGAGCTGTGTACATAATTGACATTAAATGTTCATAAACACTGTTTCATTTTAGCACTCAGCTCAGTTTTAACCAATCAAGATACAATTACAGTAAGTTTAGCTGTGTTTGGCACAAATACATCATGGTCAACTTGGTTTAAAGGCATAGTATATAGTAGTTAGGTGACTCTTCAAGCTTATCTTCTAGATCATATTTGTACTTTGTCCATACATTCAACGTAAGATGATCTTCTGTGAATTTAAGTCAGGTCAAATGCAGGTTTGTTTTCCTACTAAAATTGTTGGTGATCTTAAGAGGGCAAATTTAAAAGTAGGTTATAAATGAAGCAATCAGCAAACTCTGTTCACTTTAAAATTTGAATGTAAACTAATGTTTGATGGAAAGAATAGAAAAGGACATGACGATCCCACATTATCTTGTTGAAGGATTTACTTTATATTTGGGCTACCCAAGGGCATAAATGTGCTTTGTGATTCATGATTGTTCCCAAAAAATAAAAAATAAAAAATGGCCACATATCCTCTTTTTTCTCCTCAAAAGAAATGACTCTTCTTAATCAAGACATGAGCTTCCTCGATTATAACATTTGGATTATTTTGCTGGTCAGAAGGTTCTCTTATAATATTTTAATGTACAAAAGAATAAGAATTAGCCTGTTACTTGTTCTATGGTTAATTTAATAGTGTCATTTTAAGAAAGCAAAACCTTGTCTCAGACAATTTTACTGAAGAGTACTGCATAACAGGTTTTATTTATTTTCTAAATAAACCTGCCAATAGGTTCAGGAATACCATTCACAATGAATTGCAAGCCCAACAACAATACACATAAAAAATAATTCTTACGAACCAGAAATAAAAGAAATATCTAATAGCCAACTGAAAGTAAGCTACTCCAACTTGCTAAAAAAGAAAATGCATCAGAACTTAACTTACTTGGATTTCAAGAGGATGTCCATGGATGCCCATTCGTCGATCTATCATGCAAGAGCCATCAGTGACAAGGAGAGTAGGAAACATGTCAAACCCATCAGATAAGCACAAATTCAGGATAAGTTTAATGCCAGTTTGCACATCCACTCTCTCTTGTAATGTATAGTCCCCGGTAATCTTTCCATAAGCTCTTAGCAAGATAATCCACCACAAACCTGCCAGAGAAGGCCATGAGATCTAAATGCCTTTAAGAAATTACTACTATTTCAGAAATGTACAGCTCCAAAAATGTTCGACAGGCTCACCGGAATCTACTGGAGCAACACGTCCAATTGCTGATTCGCCAAAATCAGGGTCCAGCATCTCCTCAACTTCATCCTTACTTACATCCAAAGGAACACTTCTGACCTTAAAGCTTGCGGGCATCAGCCCTTGGCCAGGGCTGTAGCAATCCACGGTCTTTTCCCAACTCTATATATCAAGAGAACATACTCAGGTTGGTGTTAAAATCATGCAGATAAATCTTGTCAGACATATCTAAGTTCATATTAACTTAAAACTGAAACCAGGAAACGTTCAGTGCATTGTCTTAAATTCACATACAAACAAGATAGTTTGTGTAGGCAACGGTCTTCAAGTTTTATGATTCAAAGCTGATTGTAGAAGCATCCGGCTGTTGTCATATTGTCATGGTTGCTGTTTCACTAGACTTTTCGGGGATGTGAAATCGGAATAACTTTTGACTTATTCTGGAATACGGACTAAAACCAATAAGGACAGTTGGTATTGGCAGGTAAAGTAATCAAAATGTTCCGACAGACCCAACAACAATCATCCACAAAAAAAAAAACCATCCCCCAAAGTTCAATAATCTCAATTTTCTAGCAATGTCTGATCTGATCTGGATTCCATTTTAAATCTTCCTTGATCACAAGATGCAATGTCGGAAGATGAGAAAGATATCCAGTATGAACCCTTAATTTTTGTATAACTGAAGTAGCAACTAGTGATACAAATGATTAACAAGAGAAATGAAGATGAGTTATCGTCTAAATCCACAAGGAACTCATTGAAACGAAATAAATTTAGACCAAATAGATCTACTACAAAATAATAGAGGAAAGAAAACTGGGATTTTGATCCGTTTTACCTGCAACTGCAAGGTGTAGAGGAGAAAATTCCGGACGATCTCTGTCTCCCCCTTGAGGAGGAAGGCGAGGGCGGATGGCACGAAGTCGCGGATGAAGACCTGATCGTAATTGAGGGCCTCCGCAGCCGGATCAGTGGCTGCCACCGTTCCAACCGGGCTCCCACAGTAATCCACCACTGCATTCTTCAACAGCCTCCACGCCTCCTTCTCCGACTCCGAAACCTCCCGCGCCTTGGCCATCTCCGCTCTCTGCTCCTCCTCGACCTCCTCAACCTTCCTCTTTTCTTCCACCACCAGCATCCGCTCCTGCTCCGCCACCCTCTCGATCACAAGGGGCTCAACGGCGGCGAGGCCCTGGACGAAGATCCGCTCGAAGGCCCTGTCGCCGCCGGGCACGGGCCCGGCCGCGGTGGACAGTCGGCGGGCGTCGGACACCGCGGCCTCGTCCTCGCCGGGGCGAAGGCGGCGCGTACCCAGGACGCAGCGGATCGGCGCTGGGGGGCGAGTGACAGGGAGGGGGCCCGGGGGCACTTGGAGGCGCGGAGGCGGTCGTGGGGGCATCTGGGGAAGAAGAAGGCGGCGGCGGCGGCGCGGCGTTGGTGGCAGGGGCATTCCGGGAAGAGCTGGGCGGCGAGGAGACGGCAGCAGGGCCTCACGGTGACGGCGATCCCCATGGAGCCGGTTGCATTCATGAGACAGGCCAGAGACCAAAACCAAACCACTACAAACTAAAAGCTGGAACCTCACAAGAACCAATCCAGGCGAAAATGAACGAAGCGGAGAAAGGAAGAAGAAACAAGGTAAGGCAAAGGAGAAGTGCACGCTGGGGAGAGGAGAGGCGTGAGTTAGTTTCTTTATAGGGCGGTGGGCGTGAGGAAAGGCGAAGGAAACGGGTAGCCAAAGACAGGGCAACAACACCAAAAATAAAAATAAAAATAAAAAATAAACAACACCAATAAGACTTTTTGAGAAATAAAACATGTGGAATAACCGCCCGCAGTTATCCACGGTGCCGTCAGCAACCGCGCTATTATTTATCGACGGCGATGAATCGTGAGACGTGGAAATGCTGCGGCGGCGGGGGGAAGAGAGCGGATCCCGGAGTAGGTTGTGGATAAGGCTTGTCGGTTCTGACGTGGCGATGAGGCTTTTAACGGATCGGGCGCTTTTTTTTTTCCATTTCCATTGGTTTTGGGCGGCGACCGCGTCGTTGGACCGTGTGCGCTTTTTCGGTGGCCTCTGGTGTGCGAAGACCATTCACTTGTCGCCACGTGGCGGGAGAGGAGGAGGAGAGAAAGGCTTTTCACACATCTTTTTCACGACCGAAAGGGAGGCGTCGGTTGGTGGATAAGCTTGACTCGTAAGCTTGTTTTTGACTCGAACCAAACTTGGCCACTAATTTATATTGAGCTATGCTATAAAATAAGATAAAATTATATATACAAGAAGTCATTACCTAATCGTTTTTCATCCAAAAACTTGGGGTCCGTCAGATTGAAAAAGGACGATGCAGATCGGCAAAACCTTCCTGCCATTGAACAGATCCAAGAAAATGAAGTGACACAGAAAGTTCCAAATGAAACTTGAATAGAATCCTTCTTACCACCTGGGAAGAACGATCCAAACTTGCACCTTAAGCTTCTTCGCTTATGACTCCAAGCAACATATTGCGTGGGGGGGGGGGGGCAGGGATGTCAAGCTAGAGAATTAGATAGAACACCAAGTCACTCAAACAACTCACCAGAACATGGATACAGAGAGTTTTTAAGGATGACCTGTTTCAACTCGAATGCAGTCGAGTCTTTGCTTGCAGGTCGTGCCCACCATTGTTGATCGGACCACCACCACCAGGCATCTCAGCTTCTCCTGGGCGATAATGCAAATAGCACAAGTACAACATCATGTTTGATCATAGTTTTTGAGTCTCGATAGACCCTTTCGTTGAAGAACATATAACCGAAGGAGACTTTGAAGACCTTTGCCATAACAAAGGTTCAAATTTAATAGTTTACTTGATCAAGAAACAGACAACGTAAAAAAAAAAAAACACACACACGCTTGGGTACAGAAATCAACTCAATCGTTCATAAGCAGCAGTCATCCCCATAGAAAACATTGCATGCAACCTGTGGATGATAAGGTTCACTGCATGCTCGAGGTTGAGGTGATGCATCAAAATCACATTCTATCTTCCCTTTTCCGTGGAGCGCAAGTGATAATCTCGTCAACCCTCAATATCATCTCAGCTGCCTCGGTTGCCGACAGAAGCACAGCTTGCTTCACCTTGAAGGACTCTGATATCCCTAGCTTGTCCATATCTCCAACCTGTGTCAGAGAACACATTTAGGAGATTCAAAACGCAATTAAGCACTGGCTTAGCACACAAGAACAAGTATGCACCATCCTGTTCTACTTACACCACCAGATATGACGTCAATTCCAGCGTTAGTTGTGTCCTTGTGATGCTCAGCTCGAAGCTGCGAGATAAGTTCAGCACTGTCCAGACCAGCATTGTCGGAAATGATTGTAGGTATTGCTTGGAGTGATCGCGAGAATGCCTCAATGGCATGAGATTTCTTCCCTGGAGTCTTTCGAGCAAGTTCGTCTACCTCCTTAGCCATCGTCATCTCGGGCCATCCACCCCCAAGCAAGACCCGACTATCATTCACCGTCTGGGACAGCACACAAAGGGCATCGTGCAAAGACCTTTCTGCTTCATCCAGCACATGGGAACTAGAGATAATAATATAAAAATCATGAGATTTATCAATTTCAAAACATGTAAGTATCAGCCAAAAATCAAGTGAAAGCTACAAACACCCCTCTCAAATCTAAAGCAAAACTGAAGTCTCTGAAATTGTGTCAAAGACATACCTTGCACCTCTTAGAACAACAGTACATGCCTGACCCATCTCAACACCAGAAAAATGAATCAATCTGTCCTCCCCAATCATTATCTCCTCAATCAGCTTGCAATGTCCAAGCTTAACAGACTCCGGGTTATCAAAAGTTGATGCAATATCACCACCAGTCACCAAGGCTAGCCGCTCAATTCCATCAAAGTCAGCATGCTCAATGGCAAGAATACCAGCATCTGCAAAGAGTTCCTCAGGGAAGTTGTAAATCAGCTGCCTGTTGACAAAACAGTTGATGCCATGAGCTATGATTTTCTGCACTTTTTGTTTCATCTTCTCCTTTTCAGCCCCCTCGATCTCTGCAACCCTAGCCATTGAATCAACACGAACTCGAGCCCCATATATTTTGACTTTGTCAGTGTCCATAGCAGTGTTTGCCACCAAAATCTTGGCATTTTCAATGCGTTTTGGTTGACCAATCCCTATTTTCTTGTCAAGAATAAACCTGCCCATGGTACCAAAGATTTCAGATATTAAGAAAACAAAGCCAAGTGTCAAGTTTCACCACTTAGAACTCTGGTCCCGGATTCACAATGCTTCTTTATACTAGAAAACAAAATTCTTTAAACATGCAAGCATAAACTGCATTGCAAAAACAGCCCTACAAGTACAAAGATAAGTTATTTTGAACATAATCATTAGACCATGATGTCAACAAAACACAAAAAAACCTGCACAGTTTCTAAGAGGTCTAATATATTATGATACGAGGCAACAAGTATTTGAATAAGTGAAATAAAAAAAGTTGCAATCTCAACAAGAACAAGGAATGTGTCAAAGACTTCAATGAGTAGTATAGAATCACCAAGGAGTAATATTTGGTCCATACCAAGTACATTAAGGAAGTCATTAACAGGACAATGACCTCACAGGAAAGAATAACCCTAAAAAACCATATTAAACTAGATAAACATTAAACATCCACACAGTCACCCTCAAAACCACAAACTATTTTCAAGAAAAATAACTCAACATCATCTCACAAAGGACATACAATGAAGCACATTCACCAGTAATACATAAATTTAACATGCTATAATGTCTAATGCTAAGAGTGAAAGTTGAATTTTCAAATCAGAAACGCCACCGAGCTTTAACCAAAAAAGAACTTAGGAAGAGTAGTTCATAAAATTTTGCCAAAACAGTATATCCAGGTATCCACATCTAACTTGAGTAAAGTATAAATGCAATACGAAACTAATTATCATGATGACAAATACATGGAATCATAAACAATTGAGGAAATATTTATCCATGATTAAAACTCAACTGCACATTGGAAAAGAGGTAGAATTCTTTGAGTCAAAAGAACAAGCATTTACAGATCACAGGTCATGAATAATATATCTTTAGAAAACGTAACAAGATGCCTACCCTTCATCTAGAAATGAATCTTTAAGTGAACCTCCAGCCTTCTTAATAATCTGGATAGACTCCAAGTTTGTGCTGCCCTGAGTAGTTGGCCAAATACACTATTTAGAAAATAGGTTTAACTAGCAACAGAATTTCACAATCCTTTTATTAGCTTTAAAGTGATGACCTCAGTAAAGAGACAAAATTACAAGAGATGTAGCATCACATCAAAGCTTACAAAAAATGTTATTAAACAGGTACTGACCAAATAAATCACTATTACAAATCACCTTTCTTATAATTACGAACACATAGGAAGAACATACTTAATGAGATCTTACTCCTTAAAACTAAAAGCACCAATTTGAAGTACATCAATTCTCTACTAATGAGTAGTATAAAATACATTGCACCATATGCAAATGTAATAACAAATATATTAAATTCATGTAAATGAAGCAAATACAATTTGCAAAGGGTCAACAGATATGGTTATGTGTATAATACCAAACATAAAAAATCTGATAATAAAATATGACATAATAGTATCTTGTCTAAGATATTAGCTTATCTCTAACAAGAAGTAGAATTTTTTTATTTAAATATCCATTGTTATCATGCTCGCAAGGTTAAATTGATTTCAAAGCACAAATACATGCAAGTTTTACTTGATCTGAATGTCAATAAATATTGCATTTGTATTATCAAGTCAATTTTAACACATGAAAACGAGTGATTAGCTGACACTTGAAAGATCAACAAGCAAACTAAATATTTTTTAGGTTCCTTGTATTATTCAACCTTATAAAAATGACGACCATTGATGTCATACAGATCCCCGAAAAGTACTTATTTTTCTAAATCCTCTAATGGTTAATATCTCATCGCCAACGGCAAAGGCATGCCCTTGATGTTCATCATCTCTTCATTTTATCCCTGCAAATCCTTATACAATAAATTACTTCTCAAGTCCCGATAAACGAGGTGGATCTTTCCACACAAACATTTCTTACATAAAGGCATTGCATAATTTGAACAACTGTCTTACAGAATAGGGGAGAAAAGATATTGCACCTCAAAGTCAAAATGTGCAGTGAAAAGTAAATCCAGAAGAATAACTATATTCAATCATGTTAAGACACCATGACACAAGTGAAAACATGTTGTTTACAAGACATAGTATAACCACTGTAGAATACAAGATTACTACATACCTTAAGCCTCAAAACAGCATCAACTGCTAGTTTAGCAAAATGTTCCTTGTCCTGGGAGAGTATTTTTGAACTTAAAGTTGTCATAGCAATTTTCATCAAGTCTGACTTAAATTTATCTGCATCATGAAAATTAGCACATAATGATAAAAATTGTGAATGAATAAAAATAATATAAAAAAAGAAACAGGTTCACTTATCCTTCAACCTAAAAGTACAAATTAGCAACCAAAATATAATGAGAACAACTCAGATAGCTATGTATGCTCCCATTACAAGTTACATTGTCAATTTGAGCATAAGCTTATGCATAACTATTTGAAGGGTTGGTCTTAGTCCGGCAAATTACACATTCAAAGTAACTGATACCTGGATCCTGTTTGTTATCCTTCGCCTTCAGCAGTAAAGCATTACGTGCACACTCAGCAGCCATTCTGTAGCCTGTAAGATCATGAAAATAGAATTCTAATATAACATTAGTTCAATAAACAAATAAACCCTTCCATCAGTTAATCTTTGTTCACCACAAAATATTTTAACCAAGAAAGTGTGCAAGAAAGAGATCATGGTGCAAGGATCATTTTATTTCAGAGTATGAAACTCCTGATACCACAATATCACTACAAATGTAAATCCAGAGCATGTTAAACATATAAAGGATCAAAAATCAAAATATTTTGCTCATATTTTGTTACAAAGATATCCACTCAAATTCTTGGTTAAAACCAGATCAACTATTATTCCAACCTCTGCAGCGATACCAATCATACTTTATGGACCTAACTGGCATTACCCACTACCCCCGCACCCCATATTGCTCCATTAAATATCAACTTTTTTTAGAGGCATTTACTCTCACTGATTCAGATATTCTTCATAATCGGATAGATCTCCTTGATCCTTAGAAACAAGCTTTACCATCAAAATACCACCTACCGTCCAACTTATGTGTCAACCATGGTTTAACAGAATAGTTAGTCACTGAATGTAGAATTCTTATGTAAAATTTTGAGTAAGAATAGGATATTTTATTTTGCAAAATCAAGTACAAAAGGAAAATGGCCTAGTACATTAGGCTTCCACCAATATGATGACAGTGGTATCCTTATCTCAAAAAACAGAGAGCTTGTTACAAATAATGTGGATCATAATTTACTCAAAAGAAAATTTGATACAGGTAATCATGCCTAGAAATTATGAAAAGAAGCACAGATAAATACTGGAAAGATATATCTCATCAGCTTCATACAATACAATACATAACACTCAAACTTGACAATCTTCACATTATCATATAAGTAAGATATGCCACAGCATAGTATATATCTAACATAAAGAAGATCATAAAAGTAGACCTGCAATAATGGTCATCGGATGAATTTTTTGATTGACTAATTTTTCAGCCTCCCGCAGAAGCTCTCCAGCCAAAACAACAACCGATGTTGTCCCATCACCAACCTCATCATCTTGAACCTTGGATATATCTGGTACTAAAGTCAAGGAGTTTCATTTTCTTTAAAAAGTCACTATATCATGATTAGCTTTTAAATTAAAAATTCAATTGGACATTGAGAATATTTGAAAAAATAAGCATTTAAAAGCACCAAAATACAGGAAATTAAACAATACAGCCTACAAAGGATACCAACAAGGACCTTGGCAGCTGGATTGTCAATGTGGAGTGACTTCAAGATAGTAGCACCATCATTAGTAACAGTAACATTGCGTCCTCGGCCAGTTGATTGCAATATCTTATCCTACACATTAAGCACCGCAAACCACAGGTTAATTTGATTAACAAGGATCGAACAAACAAGGATTGCAATATCTTATCCTACACATTAAGCATCGCAAACCACAGGTTAATTTGATTAACAATGATTGAACAAAAAGCTACAGAAATTAAACATTGAAAGGGCATACCATTCCTTTTGGCCCTAAAGTTGTCTTCACCAAATCGGCAATTGCCATGGCACCAATGAACGATGCCTGCAAAAAACAGTTCAACTATGAGATCAACCTTTTAAAGCATCGTATATGTGTGGAAGAATATCTTAATATGTAAGATTCATATAACACAAGAGAAGCTAACTGAATAAGAAAAACCAGATCAGTGTTTGTAAGAGACCATGCTTGTGACCAGAAATTACCTGTTTCCTAGATATTTAATTATCACTCAAATGTGCTATAGCTTGAGACTGTTGATCAATTGATATCCTGCTAAATCTCAGTCAACTGCTTGTCTCACTATGTACATAATTGATATTCAATATGATGATCCAAGATCACTAGGTTTCCAGCTTCTATCAATTAATAGGATGGATGAAAAAATAAACACCATCTTATGTTTACTTATTTCACATGACAATATCACTGCAGCCTTAAATAACCTATGGCAGCAAAATAAGGGTTCAATCCTCAGCACTTAAATATATGTAATTACATCATGCAAGGGGAATAATATAGTACTGGTCGTTTCAGATTCATCGCATGTTTGACCTGCTTGAATTTTTTGGGATAAGTGAATATCATATCCTAAACACTCGACCTACTAAATTTTTATACTCGTCAACTCCGTTTTTCAACTGAAAACGCATAACAACCATTTATAACCGCGAACTTCTCGACCTTTAACAAAAAAAAAAAAAAATTAACGATCGAAGTCAAGTGCATTGGAGTAAAGAGAAAATGACAAAGAAAAGATCGATGTTGTCCATTAAGCCAGATCCAACGTCAGAAACTACTTTTGAGTATTACATATTATCTAAAACGGATAAAAAAAGACTGCATACCATCCTCGCCCGATCTCCTTTCTCCTCGGTAGCTTCATCCTTGAGCAGCCGCGCAGCCTAAACACCAAAAGAATCAAAAGAAGGTCAAGGCAGAGCTCTGTCATCAGAAATTGTTACGGAACCTACCAAGAGAACTTATCAAAACGACTCAACATACCGCCATTTCACAAGGACGATGGATCTATCAGAGCTTGCAGCGGATCAAACTAGAAAAATAACGTACGTCGAGCAAACGATCTCGGGGTAAGCGACTACGGGAGCACTGGCGCTTCCCTCGCTGCGGCTTCTCTAAGAAACCAAAACCCTAAAAACTTTGGCGAGCGGGATTCGAGAAAAGTCGAGACGGCGAGGGCCGATATGAGCCCAAGAAAGATCCACAGACTTTAATAGGCCTAACCGCAAAAGGCGGCCCTTTTATTTATTTATATGGCTACAAACGGATCGGATGGCGGTCGTCCGATCCGATAAATGAAAAATCCGAGCAACAACTTATATACGTACTTATATAAGTTATATAATAGAATCAAATAGGTAAAAGAAAATTATTTGGATTGCTGGATCATAATCCTCATTCGATCCGATAAAACCAGATCGAATTGGATCCATCAACACTATTAATCTTGGCAATGAGATGGATTCTTACCTCATCTAGAATTCTTGTAAGAGAGAAGGGAGAAAAAGAAAAAGAAGAAGAAGTTGATTTGATTTATAGTAATTTTTATCTCTAATTTCATTTTGATTATTACGAGTATGAGTATTTCCAAAGGATTTATCATTACAAATGATATTAAACTTGTTGAATTATAAAATTATTAATGATCAAGATTCAAACTTATCTATTTTGTTTTAGCTATAAATTTTTGTACCGTATTCTTATACGAGTAAAATTTGATCCTTTATAAACTATATCTTTCTTTCTTTTAATACATTACTAAAAAAATTAGAGGTCAAATATTTATTTCAATTGATCATTTAAATTCTATAAAATAAGGATCCGTTCTATACTAAATTACTTGTAACTTTTCGTTAGAAACGTTAATATGTACAAAACATAAAATTAGATTCATATATTATTTCTTTTAGTATCTTACTTGAAAGATTTAGACTATAGGTTTTTGTTTTTTTTTGCCTAAACATCTGTTTTAATTGACCCTCTAGATTCTATAAAATATAAAATTTTTTTTTATGGCCTTTTGATATGAAATTAATTGTAACTCTGTATGAGAAACTCTAATTTATGTGAAACTTGATTTATTTTAAAAATAAACTTATATTTACTTCGAATGATATTTTTCTTGGGTAAATTAAATAATTCATATAATAGGTTTCATCAAAATAAAATTATTATCATATATATATATATATTCTTATTTCTATCACCTTGAAATTAAATTTATCTAAAAAATATGATACTATTTGGGTGGGTCATCATGAAAATTATAAATATGATTAATGATATAAAATTAATTTTCATGATAAAATAGATTAGGACAAAAGCTGATTCAATTGCATGCCTAATCGAGATTATCATGATACATCCAAACAAGGTTAAATTATATGTAGCAATGAAATCCTGGTTATATACTGCATGCACTAAGATCCAAGTCCACAGTGATGAGCTTAATTTAAAAATCTATTTCTGCCATACAAATCCCAGCATTCCAAAGCTGATGAGCTTTGATTTGAATGCAGTATTCAAAAGAAAAAAAGATGGATTCTTATCTCATCTACAATTCTTCTCACTGTCATTTATATCTCTTCTGTTTTGCCATGAGGCTTGAATGAGTTATTAAAGAGAGGAGGCCACCACTTGGATCTCCAAGAATGGGGTGGATTAAAAGCCTCCAACTGCAATTTACTAGGTCATCCCCAAGTACTTATGTGGATTGATAGATAGATAGATAGATAGATAGATAGATAGATAGATAGATAGATAGATAGATAGATAGATAGATAAAAGAATGCATTTAATATGCTCACTCATAGCAGTGCTCCTCAAAAGTTTGGAGAATACTGAAGAGGCCAAGAGAGCATTCTTTGATGAAAATATCATCAATGTTGCAAAAAAAAATGTTGCAATAATAATAATAATAATACTTTGATGAAATGTTAATGGGTGAGTTTTGATCTGTGGAGACTTGGATTCAGTATATAATTAGGATTCATGCATTTAGTTGTTTCTTCTCTGGTTGGTGTACCCAAGATCCGAAAGAACAGATAACAACAGCAGAACTAGAACTGTTTATGCCAAGAATACAGCTATAAATTGGAAACAGGAAAAATGGATGGAGCACCATTATACTTTCTACGAGTTGATCAACCAGGAAACAGTGGGTGTCAGAGAAATCATTTGCATGAAAATTATTATTGTTTCTTTCTGTATTATTCTTCTGAAGTCCTATAACGTACTGTACCACTCCCTCCCTCCCTCCCTGATGAAGTGAGTTCATCAAGAACACAGCCAGCTGACCACAAGTCAATTTCTGTAGAATTCTCGGTGGCACCAAATATAAGCTCAGGAGCTCCATAATATCTAGAACAGATAGACGTATGATACATTTGGTTCCCCTTTCATCTGCTAAAATTGAAAAAAACAAAAAAACAAAAACAAAACAAAAGTAGTCTAAGTTCCAGCTAAAGCTACTAAGAAAGCTATTTTATGGCCCTCAAAATAGTAAAAAGATGAACACTTTTTACTGTTATTTTCCAGAAAATAACAGTAAAAAAAAGATATGAAAATTATTAGACTGCTCCTACTATTCTAAGAAGGTAGACAAGCTGTACAAATTGCTTTCAAATAGTTTTGCAATGTTTTTTTCTTCTTCTTCTTCTTCTTTCCACCTAAAGAAATGGTAAATAGAGAAAGAAGCAACATTGGTCCTACTCATCATTCGGTGTATCTACTTAGTACTTATCATCTCTTATGTCTCAAATCATTCATTTCATCCGGCAAACCATCCACACAAACACCAGTAATATTTTTTTTAGCCCTGTTGAGGGAGCCATGCTCATCGAAGCAATCGAGTGAACACAAGCTTCTTCACTAATCTCTGTTATCAGTGCCTCACGTAAGCAAAGCAGAGCCTGAAAGAAAAAAAAAAAAACCTGTTAGCAAAACAAAATGGTGTCAACAAGTCAGCTATGGAAGCTTTCCTTTTTCCAATATTAAATATTAGAGAACTCAAACAATATGCTCCATATTTTGCAAATTCTTCAGAATGAAGCACATAACAACACAGTTGCCGAATAAAAACTTGCACATCAAAGCATACACTCAGTTGTAATCAGTCTACCCAGTTGCATTGGTCATCAAAAAAAAAAAAAAATCAACTTCAAATATGCTTTTTCGGTTCATGGACGAATCCCTCCCATATATGCAATTATGTTTGAAATCGTAAGCAGATTAATCTTTGAGATCAATCCATTGTGAAATTTTCAAAACAATGTAATCGGTTTCCCAATCCCAGACTCCCATAAGAAAAGTCCACAGCCCTTTCTTTCTATGAGAAAGCTATACATGTAATGATGCTAATTCAACTAATTTTACATCAAACAAAGCTGCGACTTTATATTACTTTGATTTATCATTAACTATGTACAGTATTTTCATTAAAAGAATCAAATGATGTGAGAAAAAAAAAAAATTTATTTTTGTAAATGTAGAAATGTTGATATAAAAGATTATGATGCTAAAAATAACTAATTATTAATTAACACCGTGTGATGATGTTGTTGAGCATGATCGGATTTTTTTCGAGTATCCGAAAAGAAAATTCATCTTAAATTATATCCATGTATTTAGGATGATTATAAGTTCAAAATGAAGTACTGTTGTCATTTCTGATACCAGATAGGAATAGTACTGGCTTTTTTAATGTTTGATTCATTTACATCAGACTTTTAGACACTCTTTAATCAAGTTTAAGACAGAATTTAAAAACAATTTATCAGAATTCAAACTCTCTCATACACACTTTCTTAGAAGTAAAGAAAGTATCCTCTTTGTGTTTTTTTGTTTTTCTTGTTGATCCAAACTTAGGTTATGATACATCTAATTAGATTATGATTAAAATTCATCTATCGAAATAAAATTCATACAATATATTAGGTGATTACTTGATATGAGAGACTCCTTATTCCTTCTTTCTAAATTTTTTGCAGTTGCTTATAAATTGATAAGACTTTTTAAGATACTTAGTCCATCAATAATAGTGATCCTAAAAAAAAAAAAAAAAGGAAGAGATAAGGTAAATCTAACTTCTTTCCCGTGATATTTTATTGATTATCGTATTTAAAAAGTACATACCATCATTTTTGGATCTACATATTTGATTTTAATCCTTGCATTAAACTATTTTGTATTACGATTTTAATCTTATATTTCTTTGATATATGACATATTAAGATTGGTACATAGGGGAAAAAAAGATACTTTATATATTAAAAAAAAACCTCATGATATTGATTTCCCATGTTCATTTTTTACCCAAGGGCATTTTCTTTTTTACTTGGATGAAAATATCCTCAATCTTTACTAAAATGACTTGATCACATATACTATCCAAAATTTGATAATTAATTATGATATTTTTAAAAAAATAATACTAAGATGAATACTACTATTTTTTAAAAAAAATTGATGATAATTTTTAATTATCAAGATTAAGAATCTTTTGGAATTGCATCTATGATCAAATCATTTGGGTTCGTCCAAATTGAAAAGAAGATACTCCTAAGTAAAAACGATTCAATAAGATGCCTAAAAGAATCACTTAAATACCTTACCATAAACCAACTTAAAAGCTTTTACATTAATGATTGAATCAACAATTTTATTAAGTTCTTTAAGATAAAGCTTTTAAACAAGATCCACTGCTAGCTTAGGAGCACCCAATTAATAGCTGCTGTCACTTTGACAAAGGTTCTTGTAACCTGCTATGTGATTCATGCATTGCGATCATATCTCACAAGCAACTCATTCCAGTTTCTGTTGTGGATTTCTGAAAACCATTTGTTGGTACTTTCATCTATCTTATGTGGATTTAGGAATACTACTACGATGTAATTAATAAAAAATACTATGTAATTAATAAAAAATATTTTTAATCAAGAAAATGATAAAGTATTAAATGATGTAATTATCATATACCCTCTTCTCACTTTGCTTCATGAATTATGATCCTATATATATGACCTAATAGTAACTACCTCATCCCACTACTTCACCCCACTATCTCAATATATCACTCATGATTAGCCACTATCCCCACTAATTCCTAACTACCTCCACAACTCCTAAACATGAGCCACTAATTAATTTTCAATACTCCCCCTTGATTCATAGTTACTTACGCCGATTTGAGATATGAAATAAACATGCTTCTGAACTGGAAATGACTTGGTGAGAACATCTGTAGCTTGTTCATCTGTGCCATAGTATTTCATTGTTATTGCTCCATTTGCTATAAGATCTCGGATGAAATGATAACGTATCTTTATATGCTTCGTTATTCCATAAAATGTTGAATTCTTTGTCATTGCAATTGTAGTTTTGTCATCACAAAATATATTTGTTGTTTCTTTTTGTACTTAATGAAGATCTTCAAGAAGTCTTCTAAGCCATATAGCTTGACAAGCTACTGATGTTGCAGATATATATTTTATTTTCAATGTCGACAACAGAGTTATTGCTTGCTTCTTTGAACTCCAAGATATAGCCCTTGGTCTAAGGCTAAAAATATTGTTTGAAGTACTCTTTCTATCATCCAAATCTCTTGCCCAATCAATATTAGTAAAATCAAATAATTTATATTTAAAATTATGAGAATACCAAATTTTATAATATGTAGTTCTAACAATATAACACATAATTCTTTTAACAGCTCCAAGATGAAGTTTACTTGGGCTCTGCATAAACCTGGATACTACACCAACAGAGAAAGTAATATCTGGTCGAGTATAAGTTAAGTAGATCAAACCTCCACCCAAACTTTTGTAGTATCTTACCTTTGTCAAATCTGTACCATCTTCAAATTTTAATTTCTCATTTACATTCATGGGTGTAGTTGTAGCTTTACAATCAATCATGTTAGATTTTTTTAGCCGATCCATTGCATACTTTCTTTGTGAAATAAAATTTTATTAAATCATTGCTTCATCTCCAACCCAAGAAAATAGTGCAATAGACCTAAATCTGACATTTCAAACTTATTCATCATGTATTTTTTAAATTCTACCACAATAGAGTTAGATAAACCCATATATATAATATCATCAACATAAAGGCAAACCATGAGAATATTATGTTCAACTTCCTTATTTAAATAAAGTGTAGGTTCATTATCGCTCCTCTTAAATTTATTTTAATAAGAATAATAATTAAATTTACTGTACCATGCTCTTGAAGCTTGTTTAAGCCTGTAAAATACTTTTTTTAGCTTATATACCTTTTCTTTATGTCCTTTAACTAAAAAATCTTTAGGTTGAGTAACAAAAATCTCTTCTCATAAGTCTTTATTTAAAAACACAGATTTCACATTAAAGTGATAAACATGCTAACTCCAATAAGTAGCTAAAGCCAAAAAAGTTATCACGATTTCAAATCTAACAATTAGAGAAAAAATATCATTAAAATTAATACCTTATTGCTATGAATACTCTTTTGTTACAAGTCGAGCCTTATGCTTTTAGCTACTTCCTTTTGTATTATACTTTATTTTATATACCCATTTTAATCCAATAGCTTTCTTTTATTTTGGTAGATCCATTAGCTCCCAAGTTTCATTCTTTTCAATTGACTTGATTTCTTCCTTCATTGCCTTTCGCCATTCTTTTTTTTCAACTGCTTCCTAAAAACTTATAAGATCTAAAATAAACAAAACAAATGTTGAATTATAAATTTCCATTAGTGATCTGAATCTTCTTGGAAGGGTTTCATCTGAGGATTCATTTGCTAAATTTGAACTGCTATTGGATGAGGTTGATGATGAACTTGGAGCAGGATCTGTCACTTGATTCGGTGGAGTGACTAATTCTGCTAAAGTACGTATTTCACCTTCATTGATCTCCTAATTCTAATTTATCCTTTGATCAAACATAATATTTTTATTAATAATAATCTTGCCATTAACATGATTATACAATCGATATACTTTGAATTATAAGCAATAACTAATTAAAATATATCTTTTAGATTATTCATCAAGCTTATGATGATTTTATGAATTTACCAAAGCATAAGCAATACAACCAAAAATTCTTAGATAACTTACACTTGGCTTTATACCATACCAACCCTAAAAAGAAGTTCAATTCATAACAACTTTTTTCGGTGAAATATTTAACAAATAAACTGATGTTGCAACTGTTTCTACCCAAAACTGATTTGGAAGATGATTTCGTTTAAGTAAATTTATTGCTATTTCGATAATAGTTTGATTTTTATGTTTAGCTACACCATTCTTCTCTAGTGTATATGATGTCATCAATTCCCTATTAATATTATTTTTTTCACAAAAAGAATTAAACTAATTAGATAAAAATTCACCACATCTATCTGTCTGAAGTGTCTTTATGCATATATCACTTTATCTTTCTACAAGTACCTTAAATTTTTTAAAGTTCTCAAATGCTTTAAATTTTAATTCTAGAAAATATAATCAACTAATGCAGCTATAATCATTAGTAAATAATAAAAATATCAACTTCTACCAAATAATTTTATATTCATAGGTCCACATAAGTTAACATGAATTAATTCAAAATAATTAGATACTCTCCATGCTTTTCCAATATAAAATGGTTTTTTACTTTGTTTACCATAAATACATTCTTCACATATATCAAGTGTATTAATTTTAGGCAATCCATAAACTATTTTTTTTATGTAACAACCTTAAACCCTTAATATTTAGATATTCATATCTCAAATGTCATAAATTTGTCTCATTCTTTTGATTTGAAACAAGAGCATGTTTCTAAATATTTGAAACATCAATTGGAAATATCTTATTTTGTGACATACAAACATTTGCTATAATTAAACCAAATTTTTTATCTTTAATAGTATATGAATCATTATCAAATATAACTGAATATCCAACATATATCAATTTTTCAACATTTAATAAGTTATGCGATATACTAGGAACATATAAAATATTATCAAAGTATTTTACCTTTTCTTGATTTGTCTTCATCTTAATTGTTCCTTTCCTTCTACCTTCAAGTTTAGCTTTTAACTTGTAAGTCTCATCAATATCTTCGAATATTAATTTTACACTTGACATATAATTAGAATATCCATTATCTAAAAATTAAATATCATTTGAGATATTATTAACTTGTGAATAAGTTATAAATAACTTATTATTGTCTTCATTTTCCTCCACAAAGCTTGCTTGCTTTTCTCTTTTCTAGCAATCTGCCTTCATATGACTAAACTTTTTATAATAGTGATACTGAATTCCGCTCTAGTATTTTTTTATCATAGTTTGATTGCGTTTATACATCATACCGATCCAAGTGACCTCTTCCTCTTTCTCTTCCATTTCCTCTACCATTAAATTCTCCTTTGCCATATGCTCTTCTTGTTGATTTTTTTATCTTTTTTTGAAGTAGAAAACTCTCCCTTAACGTAAAATTTTTTTTCTTCACTATTTTCAAGTGACATATTCAACCTTGCTTCATGTGCTTAAACAGAACCCATTAGTTTATCAAATGAATAAGTAGATAAATCATTTGACTCCTCAATTGCGGCAACACTATGATCAAATTTCGGAGTTAAACTTCTCAAAATTTTTGTAACAATTATATGATCATGAAGATGTTCACCATAAGATTTTATTTAACTAATAATTTTAATCACTTGAGAAAAAATATTGTACTGATTCATTATTTTTCATAAATAAAATTTTAAACTCATGATGAAGTGTTTGAAGTTTTACTGTAATCACCCTCGATGAGTCTCAAAATTCATTTTAAAGTATCAACTAAGCTTGTTTTGAGGTTGTCACTACTGTAATTCTTGAGAAGATTGTCTTATGTACAGTTTGTTGAATAAAAAATAATGCTTTTGAGTCATTCTTTCTATTATCCCTCAGCCTTATTTTTTCATCTAGATCTATATATTCATTCTCTATTAAGTCTCAAAGATCTTGAGACTTGAACAAAGTCTTCATCTTGATACTCCAAATTTTATAACATTTGTCCAAGAAGATAAGAATAAGGGGTTGAGACATAGAATTATCATTGAAAGTCATAATGCTCAGTTTAGATTGAAACAAAATGTTGGGGAAGAATGAGTAAGAAAATAATAAAACTAGAATACTATGATTTAATTAATGAAAAATACTTTCAATCAAGAAAATGATGTAATATTAAACAGGAGATAATATAACACTTACAAAATTATCTCAAAATGCACACACCCTCTACTCACTTTGCTTCATGAACTATGGTCCTATATATAGGACCTAATAGTAACTACCTCGCCCCACTATCTCACTATCTCACCCATAATTAACCACTATCACCACTAACTCCTAACTACCTAAATAACTTCTAAACATGAACCACTACTCATAAAACATGCTAATAAATTATGTGACTACTATAAATCAATTCTTAACAATACTCACTTTAAATTGCCTGCCTGGAGACACCAATAAATATATAGACAATCTTACCTTGTTGAAGATTATTGGAAAGTAGGAACAAGTGAGTGTTTTAAAACAAAGCCGAAAGATAATATTTGTGTATTTCTTCGAACTAATTAAGAATAATTAAATTCAAATGCATAGAAGAGGTAAAAGTAGACTCATAGATTTTATAGTAGTTCGGTCAAAGCTTGACCTACGTCCACTTTTCAGAGTCCTCCTTCGTTGAGGCCCATCGGAGTCCACTAAAAATATTCTTTCACGGGTGAAGACCAAATCTCTTACACTTCTCTTTTTTTCACAAATTCAGGAGAGTAATATTTTACAAAATTTTCTCTCTTCTTTTAGACTCACTTTATACTTTGAATCATTCAAGGGAATAACTCAGTTTTACATAATTTCTTGCTCTTTTTCTTGTTACTCAAAGCTAGAAAACTTGAGGTATTTATAGACCCTAATTAGCTTCAAATTGGAGCCAAAATATAAAGCTTTTTGTAAAATTAGGATATGAGCGGTAGTACCACAGGGTAGTACTATCGTCGAAAGTGCCTCGAAAACAAGGGTGGCACTGGTACTATCGTCGCCTAGGTGGTACCACCACTGAGAATCTTACAAAAGGTACTTTTAATACTTTTTACATACATGACTTGTACCTCTTGTTGACCCCTTTCTAGGTCAACAAAATGAGCTCAACCTAAGCTCAAATCCAACCCAAAGTGGACTCGATTGCCTCACATTGAGTTAATTTAGATTTCATCCAAATTTAACTCAATTAGGACTCAAAACAACTGATGCTAACTACAATACATAAAGGCACACAAATACAATCACCCATATTGTATGACATGTCAATTGATCTTCCGAACTCCTGTGAACTTGCCAACGAGTCTCTCGATCATCTTTTGGCGAATTCTCGGTGCACTCCTAGCAAGCTCCTGATTACCTTTGACGAGCTCCTGGCGAACTCACGACAAGCCCCCAATCACCTTTGGTGATCTCCTGACTAGCTCCTGATCACCTTCAATGAGCTTCCAGTGATCTCCTGACAAGTTCCCACTGCATTGTCCGAATCTCGACTTGATGCCCAAACTTAACTCTAGCCCAACATTAGACTATATTACCTTTTCACTGTCGTAGTTAATTCTGCATCATTTTTTTAATACACTGGTTAGATAACGAAACTCATTAATTGATTTTATCATAAAAATATGAGATTCAACAATCTTCCCCTTTTTTATGATGACAATCAATTGATGATGAGAGTTAACTTTAACTCCCCCTATGTATATACCATAGAACAAATAAAACATACTTGAATTCAAAAGATCCGATCACTTTTGAATTCAAGTATTTTGTCAATATTGAATTTGTTTCAATGATAAAATTTTCAAAGCATATAACTTTCATCGCAAAAAAATTTACATTAATCATACATTTATCTTGATAAAACATCAATTTTAAACATCTTAAACATCTCAAAATATTTATTCCCCTTATGTTATCAATTATGTCATTTCTCTCCATTTTTCATCAACAAAAAAAGGAGAAATACCCAACTTATATTTGAACATTTATCATTAATATTCATCATTATCATCAATATATAATTTATAAATAAATGTTCATCACATTTTAAATAAAATATTTGGTATTATGTCGTTATGTCATGTCATTTCTTCTCATTTGTTATCAATAAAAAGAAGAAATATTCATCACATATTTATTCATCATTTCTCCCCCTTTGTAAAATGAGAAGAAGAGGATCACAAATTTCATATCAAAAATTTTATCCTTTTATGTAAATATATAGAAGTAGAAGGAAAAGGTATGAGTCAAGTATATCAAAGAGTCCAAGAATCAAAGATTAAGTATCCAAAAATTAATTATCAAGAGCATGGGAGGGATTCACGAATCCGTGAATCAAAAAAACATATTTTTTTTATAAAGAGGAAGGATTCGAAAGAGAGCACATGAATCCATGAATCAAATGTTAAGAGAGAGAATTAAAAAGAGAGCTCATGAATCACATATCAAGCATCACACAGGTTAATAACTCATATATTTTATTTTGTAAATTTCAAGAAGAAAGAATCATGATGATTTTGAAGAAAAATCAAAGATCACATTTCTATTTATAAATTTCAAGATGAAAGAATTATCTCGTGCATTCACAAGATTCATGTAAATTTAAACATAAACTCATTTTGAAGAAATGAGAAATCCAAAAAATATGATACTAACTTATGCATTTGGAAGTTAAACATTCCTAAGTCTCTTCTAACAAAATTAAGTTGTTCCTCATTCATTTACTTTGTTATTAAGATTGTAATTTTTTTATTTATTATTTTCAAAAAATATTACAGTGGTATAATTTTTTTTTCATCCATGTTCTAATTATAACCATAAGTACAAAAGGATCATATCATTTAAATATAAAAAAATCAAATCGTAAGTATCAAAAGATATGATTTTTTTTAGTAAATCTTTTTCTTTTATTTGTAAATAATAAAAATGAGTCGTAGGGGATTAAATAATTTTAATTCACGTAGGATAAATTTTAAGACATATAATTCATTTAGATAATTCTTTTTAATAAAATAGAAAAATGATCTTGATAAAAAATCTCAAATTATAATTGTTAAGATCATAAATCTCCTTTTTTAAGAAAATAAGAAACGCAAGAGGTCAAGGGAAAAGTTCATAAAAAAAGAATATTCAATTCTTATCGTATTATAATTTTAAGAAATATTAATTTAGTGATAAGGTATACCATTTATGAATTATAAGGGAGTCATAGATAAATCATGTCATGAAAGATATTAATATTAATTCATAAATACCAAAATACATTATTTAATTTTTGACAAATATCCTCTTAGATGATAAAAAAATCTTAGGAGATCAAATAATAAAAGGATCTTGTTTCATGTAAAAATAATCAAGCTATGAGAAGTTAAGATCATGAATATAATAAAAACTTTTCTTTATAAGTTGTAAAAGAGACATAGGAGAATAAGTAAAAGATCAAGATCATGGTTCATAGTAAAAAAAATTTACATCATAATTTCAAAAGATCAAAAAGATAAATCATGATTCATTTGGATAATTTTCTTTAATAAAATATAAGAATCATAGTAAACGATCTTGTTTTATATGAAGATATCAAGTTATAATTTTCAAAATATCAAGATCATGATTTGGACAATACCTTTTTCAAGTCTAAATCATCAAATTATTTTTATCGTTTAAGAGATTCATGATATCACTTTGTCTCTTATTGAAGACTAGATAAGATAAAGATATTTTCAAAAAAAAATTCTCTATTTTAATTATTTCATATTATTTATTTTAAAAATAATTTCCAAATCAATGCATTATCATTTAATACTGAAAACCAATTATCATTTCAAAAGAAATCAATAAGATCATTAATATAACACATTAAAATAATAAAATATCTTAAAACAAAAAAATTGATTTATTTTAATTATAACATTTAAGTGAGTATAACTCTTTACACTTAGTGCAAGGAGTTGACATGTACTTGTCATGCTCATTTTAATTTTTTTTACTTTATTTCAAGTCCTAATTGAAGAATGATCTAACACTCAATCATACAATATTCAATTATATTTCAAGTCAATTATTCGACATTAGCATTTAACTCAACCAATATAATATCATCTAAGTCCCTTTTCCGAAAATTTTCAACTGTAGATAATTTTTCATTAAGAATAAATAAGGTTTTTTAGTTCTAGTTCATTTTCGTATTAGTTTGCTTTAGTTATTCATCATCAAGATTAATTATAAAATAATGAACCATCAAAAGATTCATTGCTAATAATTTTAATTCCAATAATTTTTTTTATTATCGTTGTAACAAGACTAGTGAGCTTGAAAAGAATGTTAAATCTTAAGTCATGTGTCTTAAGTATCTACTTTCAAGATATCATTTAGTACTTGTAGCTTTGTTAGGAGACAAACCTATAAAAGATGAGTTTTTGATTTATATACTAATTTAACTTTGGGTCCCTCATAAAAAGTTCTACTAATTTTTACTAATGGCTTTTGGTTATTTAAGGTTATTTAGGAATCCAAATCAACTTATGGGAACTATAGTTTCTAAATAGGCATTTATAGTCAAAGTGTCCACATCTACTGTAAAAATTATATTTGTTTTCAGGTGAAGAATGTAATATAGGTCTTCTATCAAAGATAGTTGACTTTTGTTAGTTATTACCCACAAAGTCAATACTTTCCTTATAAACATGACATTGATTAGTAAGGATCATATTTAGAGATTTGTTGTATATCTTAAACTTTTCTAATGGTGGTTTTAACATGAAATTTTTCTTTTTAATTTCATTTATCATTTCACATTTTAATCAAGAAGTGCATGGTATTGATGCATCATTCAAAGTTTCAGGTTTACAAGAAAATAACACATGATCGTTTTTGAGTGATTATAAGTTTTGCTAGACTTTTTATACTCATCAAATAATTTATAAGATATTTAATAACTCATCAAAAGTAAAAGAGATATTAGGTGAGTTACTTACATCATCGTTGATAGCCATAAGCACGAGATTATCCACTTCTTAGTTGTGCTCTTCATATTCGGAGTGTCTCGACTTCTTACATTCATAGCAAGAAGTTTTATTTATTTTAAGTTTATTTTTATGTTTTTTATTCATTAAAATTTTCAGTTATTTTGTCAATAGCTCAAATTCATAATTCTCATCACTCGAGGTTTCACTTGAGGAGTCATATGTTGTTCTCAATTCAAATTCATTGATGTTCTTTGAAAGGTGATTTTCTTATGTTCTTAATTCAGTATCCTTCATGTTCTTTGGAAGATGTTCTTGGGTTCATAATGTCAAATCCTTCGTGTTCTTTAGAATGCGTTCTTCTTGTTTGTTTTTGTAAATTATTTCATTCATTGATTCATTTAATTTAATTATGATTTCATATGTAATTTCTAATGTATGTCATATATTAAAAGTAGAATCACATGTAAAAACCTGATCAAACTCGTTTTTATCTAAAGTACAAAACAAAGCATTCATAGTTTTGACATTTAAAGAAAATATTTATTTTTCTGGATTGTTCTAATCATTTATCGGATTAGATAATTTTTGAAAATCATTTTTGACAATATACCACAAATCAAAATCCACCAAAATCAAGAAAATACGCATTCTTAGTTAATCCATCCCATTAAACAGGGGAGGACATGTGATGCATTCTAGTTAATGCCAAAAAAAGTCATTAACTCGCTTGGGTGTTAATTCAATTGAGTATAACCGACTCTGAATTTTGTACAATTTCTAACCAACTTTGCTTTCCACTTTCTTGCTATTTTTCTTGCTATTCCAAGCAAGAAAACTTAGGGTATTTATAGACCCCAACTGGCTTCAAATTGGAGCCAAAATTCGAAGGTTTACGTAAAATCGAGGTACGAGCGGTACCACCATCGAGAATCCTGCAAAAGATACTTTTAGTACTTCTTGCATACTCGACTTGTATCTCCTATTGACTCCTTTCCAGGTCAACAAAATGAGTTCATTCCGAGCTCAAATCCAACCCAAAGTGGACTCGGTTGCCTCACATTGAGTTAATTTGGATGTTACCCAAATCTAACTCAATTATAACTCAAAACAATCGATGTTAACTACAACAAACTAAAACACACAAATACAATCACCCTTGTTGTTTGGCACGTCAATTAATCTTCTGAACTCCTAGCGAACTTTTCGGCATCCTCCGACAAGCTCCTTACAAGTCTCTCAATCATCTTCTAGCAAATTCACGGTGCACTCCCGATCTCTTTCAACGAGCTCCCAACGAACTCTCAACAAGCTCTCGATTACCTTCAACAAGTTCCTAACGAACTCTCGGTAAGCCTCAGATCACCTTCGACGAGCTTCCGATAATCTCCCGACGAGTTCCCACTACGTCGTCCGAACTTCAACCCGATGCACGAACTTAACTCTGGCCCAACATTAGACTATATTACCTTTTCACCATGATAGTTAATCATGTATTATTCTTTCTAATACACAGATTAGATAATAAAACTCATTAATTAATTTTATCTATCAGAACATATTTAACAGCACTTCGATGAATACAACAATGCAGCTTTAGATATTTCATCGATCAAAACATATTTAACAGCACTTTGATGAATACGAAAGTGCAGCTTTAGCTTTGGCGACTAAAACTGATCGCATTTCCAGAAACAAGCCATGTTAACTGCAGGTGAGGCAGAGTAATTCAAATGTCAAACATGACTCCTAAAAAACTCGTCGAACACTATCAGGTGCAAATATATACTGTTTCAAACCCGACATTTGATTGAGTTTACCAAACAAAGCTGAATCAAAGGGTTTAAAAACAACTGCAGACATACGGGCAAACATAATTAGCAAAATTTAGACGAAAAAAAGTCATCACCGGATGGAACGGAAATTAAGTGCATACACACATCCAAGATGGCAAAGAAAGGAAAAAAGCCAGCAAATTCTGTCAAGGGTAACCAGGAATAGGACAACAAAAGGAAGTCATAGAGGCGTCTACAACAATTATAACAACATGCAGTACAAAAAGTGATGAGATAATGGGGGTACAAACTTGACAAATGGTACAAAAGGAGATACTCTCACTTACCATGTTATGGTGTCGAATTTCCAAAGAAACACAAAAGGAGAATCAACTACAACAGGAAACAACACCTAACAGTTCGTCTCTAATTAATACGCTCATTATTGTTTGGCATTTGCTAGATTACGAGTAATCATACAATGATATGCTCTTGTCGTCAGATACACTCGCTAGCCGCCCTACGCGTAATCCTGTTCCTCCAGGAGGTCGAAATGCTACACTCCACACCTGGTCAGAGTGGTTTGTCATAGTCTGCACTGCTGTCCTCATGCTGAGATCCCAAAGCTTGACTGTTCGATCACTGGATCCTGTTGCTATCGCTGCACCATCCAGACTGGCATCGACACTTAGCACCCAGCTTGTGTGTCCCGACATTGCACCGACTAGGCTCTTTCCCTCCGCATCATACATGTGTATGTGGGTATCATCACAAGCAGTAAATAGGACACGAGGATCCACAGGGGAGAAGACCATCGACCTCACAGGCATGTAGTGACCATCAAGGTGGTGGAGGAACTTAGAACGTGCAACATCAAACACAGCAATTGTCCCATCCATAGATCCGCAAGCTAACTTTTTACCATCTGGACTCCATGCAACAGAAAGAACAAATTTGCCGCTGCCAGTCTTATCAGGTCGGGCACCTTCTGGGCGTGGAACAGGAAGGCTGCAAACAAGTTGCCACGAGGAGGTGTCCCACAGCTTAACTGAAGCACTGCCACCACCAGCAACTGCCAGAATGGTGCCCTAATAAAAGGAACATTTTTATGAGATAATTCAAATGCAATCTTTATTATTATAGATATGTGCAAGACTTTACGGCCAAAATTTATCAGGTCAACATCTTCCAATGACAACCAATAACAAACAAATAAAGTTATTTCCAAAACGTACACTTTTGAACACAAATATATTTCCTAAATGACTTGCAATGAAGAAGGTTCCAACATAAGCTATATGTTTTAATATCTCAAGAATAAAATGATGTGAAAGTATTTTGATGGACTTGAGCTTTGGCCACATTGAGTTGTACAAACAAAATAAAATCACATGATTTTCTAATTGTAAATGTCTCATAAAAACATGTAGATACTGGTTTAATTTGGCTACCTTACATATAGTTCCTCTGTTCTTTGTATGTGGCAGATGCATAAAGTACATTAAAAAAATTCACCATTTAGTTCTTTGTATGCGGCAACTGAGACAGATCTCAGTTGTTCAAGCTTAAATTGGTTCAAAATCCTCTTGCACTTAGTATAACTAGTGGCAAGGATATGGATATTAATTCTCAAATCAAATTAGTTAGAGAGATCTATAGCATAAACCCATAATTGAGGGGGAAATGCTTACTGGCTTGGTGATGATAATAACAACTACAAGCCTACTAAGGATGCTTCAGCTTGCAAACTTAAACCTATGGATAAATTCCAAACTAATTTACACACGAAAACCCCACCCCGAAAAATATATATTATAGTCCACAGCAAGATGCATGAACAGTATCTAACGGGTTAATTATATATCATGATATAACAGACTACTCGATCACAAGGATGTTCTTTCACTGAAAAGGAAAAGCCTTTTGTTATTATGTAATTTAGGTGCTTTCAAAGAAACTGGTAACACTACCATAAAAGATCATAAAAGTTAAGAGGCCTTCAGCTTCACATTTGAGGTGAGTCCAAACCTCATGAAATTTCTCAAATACTGAGGTAGATGCAGCCTACGTGATGAAAGGGACTCGCCTAACTTGTTAAAGAACCTTGGTGACATCGCCATATTGCAACATCGATCATACATTTAATGATATTTGCTTCATTACATACCATGTTTAACTTTTATATGCAAGCCTGCATCTATCAGATGTCATGCTTAAACTATTAAGTGCATCACTTTCCTTTTGTAATAATGCAACTATATTCCTTCAATACAAGGTAACACAAATTCATCAAGTATGCACCAGAAGAGTCGCATATCCCTTTCCTACTGTGGTAATGCAACAGTTACAGACTAATATGCCTCCAATATAAGGCAATAGAGTCATCAGATACACGTGACAAGAGCCTTTATGAGAAAAGCATACAACACCATTTATTAATACAGCATTGTTTCTCTAAACATTCTAGAAAAGTTTCACTGTAAAATGTAAGGCAAATCTCCTTTTGAGATTGTTTTAACTCTGACACCAGACCTATAATGGCCAACAACTAGATGCAATCAGTTCCATCTTTGTGACATAAATTTCTTATGAAAATGAGAAATTCCAACTTAAACAAGTGTTGTACTTGAAAGGGATGACCAAGGCAAAAAGCTTTTAAGCAGATTAGCAGAAATTTTGCTTCAAACTGGAATCCAAATTGGTTCAATAATTAATCATTAACTTACCAGAAAAATGCAACAGAGATATCCTTATTAAATTAGGTCGTCACTTTTTAGCTATTTTAATATTGCCTCATTCAACATCAAATCAAGGTTTGTAATCTCAGTACTGACATATCGATTAATTGTCAGTACAATACGTACCGAGCTATATCGATCATACTGACACATGGTACACTGAAATAACGAACCATACTGAATGTACCGAGCGGTACGATACGGTATTGCAAACCCTGCATCAAATATGATGTTCCAATATTGACTTTTATGTAACTTTTCTTCATCAACTTCAGTAGATAAATGCCGAAAAAACACTACACTTTAAGCGGAAACAGGATACAATGGAGACAGCTTTACTCACATATATTGTTATAAAAACATAGAAACATATTCTGATCTAAAACTAAAGCAGAGTAGATACATGCAATAGACTGTTAAATACAAAAATGGTTTCTCGGAAAATAAAGCTGAGAATAGAATCATTAAGACAGTATGTTTCTAACCTCATTAGAATTCTACAGTATATCATTACGTTGGTACCTAAAGAAGTATCTTCTTGATTACCACATGGCACATGCAAACTACTGATGCATGACAAAGAAGGAAGGAACAATATCCATGCGAGTCTTAAAATAGTCCAGTAGTCTCCTACTTTAAGAGATACACAGACGCACGACAGCCAACGACATCAGTTGTTGCAAAGCCAAAGAACCGAGGCTTACAACTGAAGCACATGGTTTTACATGGTATCTCTTCTCCAACTACAGCCAAAACATGATTTTTACCCTTTTCTTCGAAGTTGCTTAAATCACTAACACCAGAAATGAACAGAGAATGACAAAGATAGCACAAAAAGAGCAACGAAAATCTAGGGTTTCTAAAGCATAACCAAACCACATGAAGGCCTCACCTTTGGATCAAACTGCATGCTCCAAACTTCAGATGGAGGCGCCTCGAGGGTGGCAATGGATGCATTAGAGTCGATGTCAAAAACGCGTATAAAGCTATCGAGGGAGGAGGAGGCCGCCACCGCGCCGGAAGGGTGAGCTGCGACGGAGACCACCCCAAGGGCGTGACCCTTGGAGGCCGGCGCCACAGGGGTGAGTTCGTCAGGTCGCCACAGCCGCACAGTTTCATCGAGGGACCCGGTCAGTAGGAGCGCTGGTCTGGAATCCGTCGCCGGAACCCACGCCGCCGCCCATATCGATTCGTCATGGGCGTTCTCCACTGATTTCAGCCCCGCTAACTTCATCTAATCGCCACAAAGGACAACAAATCGAAGCGAACCGAGTCGGAAAGAGAACGCCTCTCCTCCCAGGGGAAACGCTAGATTTGGCTCCGGAAGAGGGAAAGAAGCCCTAGTTTCTGTATCGGAGAGCACGAACACCAAAACAGCGCCAAGAAAACCCACCGCTTTCTAAACCCCGCCTCAAGGAGGGCATAAAGCTCCCCAAATCCTGCATCAAGTCAGAACACCAAACACGGGAATCACCAATTACAAAAAAAATCAATTATTTAGAATATTTTAGAGATTTTTTATGTATTTATGTTTACTTAAATTCAAATTCGCTAATGTAAAAATTATAGATTGCGGGTGGTTAATCTGAATTTTTGAATATATATATATATATATATATATATATCATTTTTATAATTTTAAGGGGTATATACACAGTTTACACATTTTGCATAAACAAAAGAAACCCATAGTAAAGTTCACTAAATCACTGGTTCAAAACTGTTTTTTGTTTTATTTCAGCAATTCGATTTCGATCTGATTTGATCGGATTAATCGATGTTATGAGCCAAGTTGATATTCTCAATAAACTAATATAATAAACAACTACATTATTTTGACATATAATAATAATATGTAAGACAGCCTGTGAAGGCAGATCTTAGTATAAGCATTCCACTGGAATTAAAAATGCAATACAACCTTTCACTGAGCGATAGTTGGTAACATATGATGCTTATAAAGCATTAGGCCATCATAATATTCCCACCATTCCTTTGCTTGCCACTGCAGTGAGAAACATGTTTAGAGGAGGCATTTAGCTCTATGCACAGGAGAATGAACTCAAAAAGGGTCTCTCAAACTAATTTGCCTTGATGTTGTGCCATCCATCCTACCAACCCACCTAAAAAGAGCTTCACCAGGTTCTACTGACCACCATGACCAACAAATATTGCAGAGTTACTGAATTCAAACAAAAACTTACACAAGATTCAGTGTCGAGAATAATCTGATCTCTCTAATATTACAGAGAAATATTATGTTACAGTTGTTAAAAGTGTACTTCTCGGACAGAAAAGCTCACTAATTTAACCCACCAAACTGAGCATCTTACTCTTTCTTTCACATGAAGCCATAATCCAATAATTCCCATCTGAACGACGGGAACACATAGAAGACTTGGGGCGGCGTCTTAAATAGCAGGCCCATGCAGACACAGACTGCCGCGATACCCACAAGAGAGAGCATTACTGGTCTGTACAGCATCGTCCTCACCACAGAGTTCGGGTAAGCCAGCTTTTGGCTGCATCTGTGGCAATACTGTTGTTCTCTGCTCAAGCAACTCTTAGTTATCTGGAATAAGTTTGGTTTAGCAGATTTAAGTGCATCTACTAGCTCATAGGAGACAACACCGGGAATGTTGAGGACCACCTGACTCAGGTGATGTTGCTTGTCAATTTTCTTCTGGACCAATCTTACGTATGAGTCATGTCCCTGAGCGAGGGCATAATCTTCGGGAGTGAATCCATTGCAGTCACGTATGTTCTTCCACGCCTTAATTCCCAGCTGGAGAGCAGAAACCAACAGAGGGTAAGAGAGCCTACCAAACAGAAAAGTGAAGTACAAGCTAACTGAAATAACCTCAAAAGAGAGCATTACAAGAACTAAATTACCAGAACATATTAGTTCCTTGCAGCTGCTGAAGACAACATGAATGAGTAGGTGGAATCATGGCCATTTCAATAAATAAAGCTTTGAGAAATCACACTAGCAACACAAATTTGTGCCAACATGGTTTTGTGAAAACAGATACGAGTGGGTAAAAGTTGGTGCAAGGAATTTATTTTGCATGATCGGATAACAGAAGCAAAATCCTTGCATGAAACAAATGAAAACAGGAGGTTATGAGCTCCAAGTGCCTAGCCTCAAATATAAGTTAATGAACTAAGGAAAGTTGCCTAAAATAATTGCAGGCTAATGCTATGTGTGCTTTAACACCGAAATACGCCGGTGACTTCCACAACTAAGGTCCGGTAAGAACTTGCACGCAAAAAATGTCATGTAAAGCATGATGAAGCCATTAGCATCCAGAATGAAGTTCAACCAGATTCTTTCGTGTTATTGCCTCAAATCAATTATAGGAATGAAAACATAAGCATGAAATAATAAGTACCAGTTCAGGATCATCAGTAAGCGCATCCAATATGCTCTCAGCACCATTACTGGAGGCTGCAATATGCAGTGGAGTTATACCCAAGGGGCCAAGCGTGTCAGGTCTAAATAAAAAACGATCTAGATCTGTCTCCTTTGAAGCTTTAACAGGTACATATCTCAATAGAAGTTCTACCATAGGCCTAGAGTTCATTTGAACCGCACTATGGAGCAGGTTTTCAGATAAGGCAAGCTCTGTAGGTGATTGCCTGTCTGCATCTACTGTTCCACTGAATAAAATATCGAGAAGCTTCTTCACAACTGCAGACCACTTTCTACTCATAGCGAATGACATAAGACGCCTGAAGCGTCTCATGGTAAACGTATTCTGAGAGAATTTAGTTTCTTCAGAAGCAGATCTCATATGATTCCTCCGAAGGAGCCACCCTAGTTCATTAATAAAGTCTAAAGCTTGATTTCTAGCATTGGCTGCATCAGTTCTTTCCTGAAGTTGGCCAACACATGAGGCTACATTAATTGCATTCTCCAGCATACGGATCTCAGAGCATACATCTTCTTCCGCAACTATGAAGGGAAAGAATCCATTACAAAGGCCACAGTCTTCGAACTAGGAGTCAAAACCAAGAATTTCATAATCAACAGAAAAAGCTACGGCTGACAAAGAAAGAATTTAAAAAATAGGAACTAAATGACTGTAATATGACAGAACCTCAATGAATCCTCTTCCTGTCACATCAGGTAGCAAACAAGTAAAGCTCAAGCACTGAGACAGATCATGCCCTGCATCTCTACCGGTTCCCTCAACTAGAGCTTGTGTTGTTTCTTGGACCAAGTATTTCCCATTAAATGAACATAGCAACCTGAAAGGAGAATCAGCATTATGATACAACACAGGAAAAATAGATAAAAACATATTTTATGCACCAGAGGAAGGTTACATAATTGCACAAAAGTTTCAATTCATAAGAAGCAAAGGAAATTAATACCCAGATGTTGGTTGAACTAGATTAAAACCCTTCACTGTAAACTTAACCTTTGTAGAACGAGCAACTGCAATAGGTGTGACTGACAAACCCTGACAATGGTTTAAATCTCCATTTGGGAAAGGCATGTCTAGAACAACATGACCTGAAAAAGCATTATGCAAAAAGATGACAAGATATTTCTGTGGTTGCTAATAAAACCAACTTGTACAATGCTGCAATCTTGAAAAAATGCTGCTCAGAAGAAGCTCTACATACCATCATTTATAAAGACAGCGTACTTTTGTACCCTAGCAAAAATCCATCCTGTTGTCCAGAAATCATTGGAGTCATGTAAAAGCCTGCTTAGGTTGGAGCTTAAATCATGACAGAGCTGTCAGCATAGACAGGATTAGATTAATAGGTAGAATGAACTGTGGAACTCAAAGTTGATCAGAGATAGAAACTTACATGTACCCATGCAGATTCAGCTAGACGAAGGTATATTGTTAGAACTATACAGCCAGGCCTAATGTAGCTCTCAATATCTGTAGGACCACTGGATAACCAGCCAAGAATCTGCGATTCAGCATTAACAACGAATTTTAAATATATATAAAAAAACTGTGCGTGCATTTTCCTATTTTTTTTATGCATATCAAAGCTATTTTGGAACTTACCTGTGCTCGCAAAGCAAGAGGAAGATCGTTAGGGTCTTTGCCAAAGAGTTTGAAGATAATCCTATCTGTTCTACACTGAAATGAGAGGAGACAAAAAATAACCAGTGACGAACAAGTTGAAACTTCTTTAAGAACCAAGTGGTACAGAAATTTAGAAAGTGGTACAACAATTTTGACAAGTCACTGAAAGATATAGTTTTTTATTTAAAATATTTAATTTTGAGTATGATGGCTCATTTTCGGAAAAGACAGAGCATGTGTAACATAGTGGTGAGCCAAATGTTGTTGAAGGTCACAAAAACACTTTCCAAGAAATATATTTTCTATTTTCATTTTCTAGTCTAATTTCTAATCAAGTAAATTAATACATAAAAGAACTGTTCAGTGATATCTTTTTCAAATCTATAGGTTTCGAATGTGCGAACTAGCTTAGCTAGTAAAGACTTTTGGCAGAACATTACAAGTCCTATGCCCAAATCCCACCTTCGCCACTTAACCTTTGGAAAAACAAGAAAATCTATAGGTTTCTAAATTTAATAGATAAAATAGTAACTAACATGCGATATCGTGGCTCAGCTCCTGGTTCTTGCAGATTTTATAACTTAAATTAGATAGATAGATTACTTTCATAAAGATATGAAGACAAATAGGTGAAATGAGCCCCTAATATGCACCAAAATCAAAACGATTTTAGTAATAAATGTAAAAGGTTTTCTAGCAGGCTCATCAGACCACTTTGCTTGTCGAGAACAAAGACAATGTTAATACAATGAACACCCAATCAACATGGTTCTATGTTCACATAGACCGCGACACGTGCCGCACATCACCATGTATATTCAACTCTTAGAAAAAGTTTCACGGCACATGCCAGACCCATTACCAGTCTGGTCAGTGACTGGCATGGATTAGTCGCCCAAATGTCAAACCATGGTTACAAAAATCATGGAAATCCATATCAGGCACCAAAAATTCTAATTCTCATGCCTGCAATATCTTATATCCATCATTGGACCTCACAGTCAGACCAATGGTGAACATCATGTCTGATACAAAACAGCCAAGCCAACCCGTGTCTTTTTAAGCTCAAGAAATGTTAACCTCAAATATACAGTATGGATTTATTGGCAGAATGTAACTAGAACTTCTCTATATTTCAAGTCATAAAGAAGCTCTGCTACATGGCGTTCTTCATTTGGTCCAATTTTCGATGTTACTGTCACTCCCCTTTTACAATTATCCTACCTTGATCTAGAACAGCAAATTCTCATCTTAGGTGAATGAGAAGATACCACAAAAGTAGTTGTAGTATTATTCTCTACAAGCAAGATTGTGGAATATTTGCAACAGCAAGGGTCGGTTGGTGGTGTACTTGAGGGCTGAGGCAGACATCTTAATGTTTTCAATGAACTTCTCTGTTTTCTATAATCTATTGTTTGCTGAAATCATTGTTTCTATAAGGCAAAAGGTAAAATGCTCAAGCTGTTGGATTCAGATAGGCTTTTAGGTTTCTCGTGGATTCGAGCAAAGCCATTTGTTATCAAAGAATGTATCAGCTTAAATTCCTGAGAAAAGATCCCCAAGAAAAGATCATAACACTTGCTAACCTCGTAGGATTAAAAAAATGTATATCTTGAATATGCAATTAGTCCTCAGCCCCTTAGATGAATATATAAATGTTGCTCCTTTTCCATCCCTTTTTTCTCTATTTTTTTCTAGCACAATATTAATTACTCTCTTCAATTTTCCCATCACATTTTATAGTTCTGTTTATTTTCCTCATCCTTGCTGATTTCCACATAAATAATGATTGTTTGCATGAAGCTGATTAGCAGCTGTTTGATTTCAAGTTACTTGCATTTCACTTTGATAATGTTTTGGTGGCATTTTCTCGGGACAGCAAATAGAGACATTTGTTTTCCTTTATTTTGAACCTTTCTGGGAAAATGAAACCCTAACCTTCAACCTTCGATTGCACCAAGTAATGGTATCAAAGAAACAGTCTTTCTCTGTCAATCTGTTGAATAATTGTCTTAAACCTCTTGCATTCCTTTTTTTATTTTCATTTCCTGATTAATCATAAGTTTCAAGACTTGGTGAACTACATGCTTATAAAATGTGTTTGCTTGCATAAAAAATTGTAATAGAGAAAGCACTGGAGATGGGGTAAATAGCAAGTCCCAACAATCATACACTTGGTCCAACAGGAGATTTAAACATTGATAAACACAATTGGTGCCTAACTCCACAAATTCATGACCTCTGGTAGAAAAGGAAAGAAATTCAGTGTCATCTCATTTAGGAAAAAAGGTTTAAAGCAATGGGGTTGGTCGCAGATATGTGAGACACCTCCTATGCTAGAAGTATTGGGCTTTCAGGAGACACATACGGGCTTAGGTAAACAAATAATTTAGAGAAGAGATGCATGTTACATTGTGATTGGTTTGATGCACAAGAAAACTGACATACTTGAGCACCTCCATGCGAACTAGTTTGAGATTGGTTGGAGGTAGTATCCGAGTTGCCACTGGTCTGAGGCGGACTTGACTGATGAGAACTGTGCAGCAACCATGAAGGGCAATTAGAAGAATCCATCCTAGTAGACAAGAGAGTTGCTGGGTTCATTCTTCCTTCTTCACAGTCTCTTGTGTCATTGTATGCATTGTTCAAATCAAAGTCCTTCATTATGACTCTGTCCATGACATGCTCTGAAACAGCATAGAATTTAATTAGCATGAAGTTCTGTTCATAAAAGAGAACAAGATCCTTAAGTACCTAAAATGTAGAATATACAGAAGGAATTGCAGACAGCCTCACCAGGAGAAGCTACCCTTTCTTTTGAAGGCACGTCAACTGTAGTTACAGGAACAGATGTGACATGATCAGTTTGCCTCAAAGGATCCTGAGTGCCAGTGATGCACGTCATTACAGCCATCGAACACAAGGGATTACCAGATTCTTGTTCATGAACACCGTTTGGAACAGAAGTAATAACCACATCTGTGGATATTCCAGAACTAGTTACAAGCTTTTGTGGATCCTGAGATGCCTGTAGGAGTCTAGAAAAACCACTTGAATCAAAGGAATTAGCAAAGGTGGCCAGGTTCCCTAGAAAATTAGTCAAGAGCTCTTGATCTTGTGATTGATCAGAGTTAGCTGCTGCAGAAACATGAGCCAAAATCAGCAGATACGGAAAGTTGGCAGCTATCAAGTTTCTACATGTTGTAGTGTATGAAGGGCCATGTATTGAAGAGAGTCCATGGTGTGATATGCAACCACATATGCAGTTAAAGCATTCAAAAAATGTTCAATTAAGTTACAAGTAAATATTCCACCACCAGATTCATGACATAACATGGACCAATTTTGGTAAAAGTTACAAAACAAGTTGAGGTGTTAGTGATGAATTATCATACTATTATAAACCATGTATTATGGTACTAGAAGAACAACTACAGTAGAAGCAATATTTATCAAGCCCGAAACATAAACCAAATATGGGACCACATTTTCATGTTTTTGCAACTTGGCGACTGATCTCTGTGTACAATCATACCACATCATAAGGCTACACTAACTTTGGTGAAATGATCATATATCTGGATATGCATATGTGCCAACGTATAGGGCCACATAGACCACATTTGGGGACACTACAAGAAACAATGCAACCTAAAACACATGAGCAATGATCCATTTTTTTATGTTAACTATGCTCCACTTTGGGCCACTTTAAGTTGGTAGTCACTATATTTTGTAGTTCAATAAACATGCCAATATTTTTTAGAAGTTAAGAAAAGCCTTCACGTAATGTCACGGACAATAATGTAAACAAGGTGTTCGATGAAATGCTCATGTTTGTCTGTGTCCTTCGGTTTGTGTACATACCTTGTACAGCAAGTAGTGAGTTTGCAGTAGGCTTAGCAGCCCTTGTTTGGTTTGCTTTGTGGCCGATTTTGGCTTGTAAATACGAGTGTGTCTTGTAAGCACTTGTGGGGACTTTGGTCTGTAATGGACCATTATCCTTTATGTACAACCTTTCCAAAGGGGATGATGGTCTCCGAAACTTCTAGTGGGAAGTATGTAAAGAGGAAAGTTGCTCCAACAGGACAGATATCCAGGAGGGATAAGTCCTAATTCTCGAGAGGAAGAATCATGTGCAACGGACCGCACATATTGAGGAATAGTTTCTCAAGGTAATATCTCCATAAAGCTCAACGGACTGAGCGAGTGACAAAGAGTCATCGCATGATCAGGATGAGGTAATGCATTGGTGGATGCATTTCGAGATCAAATGGGGGAGCAATCCAAGGCACCATCATATGAAGGCACACTTCGAGTCGATGTGGAAATCAAACTCAACGGAGGGCTGACCCGTGGAATGGTGGACGCGAGGGCCACTATCAACTCAATGCAAATTGAGGAGCGGAGTGACTTGGGTGGAACTTAGTGAAGTATCTAAGCCGCATGAAAGGAGTCGACATAGAAGATGGAACATGGAGCGGAGGCACAGAGCTTTTCTTGGACGGAGGTCAAGGACATGAACTCTTGTAGAGGCAAGAGTGGGATCATGTCGTTCCATGGGTTCTTCATTCTGATGGGTGGACTTATCTTGTATGGTGCCAAAGACAAAGGGAGCTTCGAGGCACATGCAAGTTACCTCAGAGATGCATTTGACGGAGTAACTAAGGTGATTTAACTTGCAGAGGCGAAGTTGGGATCAGGATACCTTAGCACGGGACAAGAGGACACAGAGGCAGGTACTCTTGAAGAATATGTCAGTGTGTTGTCATTCCAGTTGTCAGAAACAAGTGGTGCATAGCAGAGATTGTGCTGGTAAGGGATAAAGGCCTAGGATCCAAACAATGATACACCAACTCTAGCGAAGTCAGGGGACTTCGGGAGCTACCATGCGACGGACTGTCCTAGAGCTATACTTCGTCTAGGTGTAACCCAAGAGTAGGTGGATGAATGTAAATTGGCAAGGGAGTGAACCAAAAATCGGAGATGGTGGAGGCCCTACGAGGTGTTGGCAGAGGCCACACATGGAGAAGTCGTAGTCTGAGTTCATCACACGAGAATCTGTATGCAATGGAGATGTCACCAGGAGGCGACATGGTACAGCGGATCATAGTGGAATAGTTCGTAGCAATACAACACATGCAGTCGTGTCCCATGAGGGACATGATCATGCGGAGGTATGATCAAAGACTTACTGAGAGCTCCACTTTAGTGTACGACACAACAAGAAGAAGGGCTATTGATTCAAGGAGTGAATGTCGTGGTACCGCAGAGGCAGGTCTTCGTGTATGCATCAGAGCTTGCATTGGATGAAAGCCTTAGTCATCAGCATATGGGGGCTATATACCACCGAGAAAGAAGTTCAAGTGCAAGTACCAGTGAGTCCCATGGAGGGGGACGTGATCATGTGAATGATCAAGAGCTGTTGGGAGCTCCACTTCGGTAAACAATACAACAACAAGAAGGGCTATGTGAAGCATCGGATGAAAATCTTGGTCATCAGCATATGGGGGCTGTGTACCACCAAGGAGAAGTCATATTGTAAGTACCAGTGAGTCCCATGGAGGGGACTTGATTATACAAAGATATGATCGGAGCAACTGGAGAGTTGGACTACTTTAGTGCTCATATTCTCTTAAGGGAACCCAGCAAGTCAGAGGACAAGGCCGAGTAAACGAACGCTGCTACTAAAGAAGCTAAGGAGAACAGAATTGGCACGAGCCCTACAACAATATGGCGGAGGTCATGCATGAGAGTTGCAGTCTATCTTTCCATCGACCAAGGAGAACTGCTAGGAGGACATAGTGGTGTTGAAGCAGGTGGTCGAAAGGGGCGAGGAAGCGACAACGAGTCCAGTGGGGCTCGGCTGGCTACCCAAAAAGCAAAGTGTCGGTTATAAAGGAGGTGGACTCGGAGGAGCGCCATAGTGCCGCATAGACGGATCTACCGATCGTGAAGGGATGTAGATGCAAGGCAACAGATAGTAGGGCCATGAGCCTGGCAACGCCATGGTACCGCAGAGGCGGGACTTCCGTGAAGTCATCAATCCCTTGCTCTCATGGAGGGAGAGCATTGGTTGTAAAAGGGGCCGAAAAGGTGGAAAATGCAGAGGCAAACTCCAAATACCAAGACAAGGCAGCAGGGCAGAGGCTAAGGAGCTTCATAAGACTAGTGTCGATGGGCTTCTCATCAAGATAGCCGAAAGCGAGAGACTTCGGGTTGATGTAGGAGTGCTCGACTAAGGAGCAAGTAGGCAGTATATGCACCTTTTCTACTCGGCAGTAAAGGTGATGGAGAAGGCAGACAATCCCGAGAACTATCAAAGACTTACTCCAAGTTGGGGGACTCCAAATTGGGGTAAACTTTTTGCTCTTTTCGAGCGAAAACTTCTTGCATTCCAGAAGTTCAATAGCTATGGGAAGGCAAATCACAGTAGCTAACTTAATGCAAGGAGTGCAAACACTTCAAGTGCTTCAAAAGTATGAGCAAAGCAGGCGAATATTAGTAACTAGCTCAATGCATGAAGTACAAACTCGAGGAGTCAGGCGAAATCGAGTAACCTTGTCTTCCCAACTACTAAGAGAATGGGTGAAGTCGAGTATCCTAGTTCCCTTACTTATCCAGTAGAGGAGTTTTGCATAAGTTCAGTGACCCTTCAAAGAAGATTTATAGAAGACAATAGTTGTCAAATCCTCACCATTGGTGATCAGTACTACTGAGAGTAGATTGTCCGCTTTATTTCCCGATTGACCAATTGAAAGCGGGAGTGATGCCAAACTACTTGGAAGTAACAACTAAACGTGGAAGAATGATCAATGGGCAAACATTGTGGAGGAAGGACATCAAAAACCTTAAAGTCTGCGAGGCGATGCTCGTCAAAGTTCTAATAAGCATCCACCCAGTTCAAGCAACATGAGTATACTGCAATATTGGCGCATAATAAGGCAGGTCTTTTCCTTCATCAGAAGGATCCACGAGAACCAACAAGGATCAGCACAAACTCAGCCAACCCTACACCAGATTAAGTCATTGGTGAGTTGAAACAGCATGGCGGATCAGAGTTCGACTACTCAACAACAACGGCGGAGAGCGGCTGGGAGCCAAAGGGGCATGTTGCAGCCAAAGCAGAAGATTGAAGATTCAGCAAAATGCGAGGAGATGTAACGTCTATAGTGGCTTCAATGAGGACGTCGAAGGAATAAGTGGGGGAGAATATCACGGACAACAATATAAACAAGGTGTTCGATGAAATGCTCATGTTTGTCCATGTCCTTCGGTTTGTGTACATACCTTGTATAGCAAGTCATGAGCTTCAATAAGCTTGACCTAGTTTAGTTTGCTGTGGCGATTTTGGCTCAGAATCGAGTGTGTCTTGTAAGTACTTGTGGGGACTTCGGTCTGTAATGAACCATTATCCTTTATGTGCAATCTTTTTGAATTTGTAATGTCCATGGGTGTAATTTGTATCTGGCTTTATAAAGTGTTTGCTTGAGCAGTTGCTTGTGGATCCCATTGGAATTGCTTCTTCTGGCCCGTTTTCTCTTTTGTAAGTCTAAGGGACCCTAGGAGATCTCAAGGAAGGCTGACCTTTGCGGATGGACATGCATGGGTGCCGCACGGCTTAGATAAAATCAGTTAAGCCTATGACAGTAAGGTATGAGGGCAAGGTTCTGATCAAAGAAAAAATCATTTGTTCTCATATTTCAAAGAACAAAAAGTTACAAATACTTGAATGACATCTACTTCTATCAAAAATTTCTGGAGTAATGATGTCCTTGCTAAATTGGAATCTTCCCCTACTCTAAATACGTACTCCACATATGTTTATTAAAGGAAACATGTTAAAGAATGGACTAATATGCTGCACCTAACATACATCTTGGTCAACACCATCTCAATTAGTCATCAGCATATGGCACAGGTGTATCCCACATCCCAGAGAGATGTGATCCATGAATTTTTTTTTCCATCCCTTTTGACTCGCATACAGGACACCGTGTTTGTGCCCCACAAATACAGTATGAGATAATCAAGGATTAAAAAAACCAAACGGACTAATCCATACCAGCTGCCCTGGTAGTGCCACCTACCTATTATTTGACTGCAGACTCGATGACCGTTGTTCCCATGGCATAAGCCTCAATGACTTGGACCTCCTCATGTTGGCCTCCTTTACAGCCCCAAACTACTCCGTACTGATGTGCCAATCTGTGCTCGAACCATACCGGTCCAGTCATCAACCACTATCAACACAGGACCGAAATTGTAAACCGTGATGATAACTAAATCCTAAGGTGAAATGTGCATATAAAGAATTTCAAGAATGAGCACTTGATACATGATAAACTAATCAATCATCTTAGATGTCTGCCCAAGACCATATTACATACCGGCTTCATACTAATTATATTTTGTTTACTAAAGACATTGTTCTTAATTTATAGGCCTGCTCACCGAAAAAAGTACAGGTAACATTGACCAAAAGCTCATGAATCATATCATGGGAATTAGATAATTGTCAAAAACACGCTGAATTTAGACAGTAAGAAAATTGCAAAAAGAATGCAATTGACTAGATACTAAAAAACCATGTAGAGAAACATGTTGCAGATATTCAATGAATAAGTTGCAGCAGTTACATTGCAAATTGGATAGGATTCTAAGTAGGCTTATCAACAGATAACCACAAGCCTGTTCATCTATCAAAGAATTCCCATTGGCATTGACATCAGGCTGTGTCTTCCTCCTACGCCTGTTGTGGCCAGCTAAGCGCCGTCGACAACTTCTTTTGCCTTCATCAAATTCTTCAAGAAGATGAAACCTGGACGTGATTATCAAGAGCTCACAAGTCACAACAAAGGCAAAGGGAGAAAAGTTAAAAATTTATAGAAAAAAAAGAATGTTCTAGAAGCAGATAATTATCCAACATCAAGGACCAAACCATAAAGTTCAAGGCAAACTAGAGATAAACTAACCTAGACTAGCGTGAAGTATTTATCACAATAATCCCAAAAATTTTCCATTATCTTCTCATTTTGGTTAACATGAGGTTTCTCCTTATCACCAGAAGTGGTTGCAGAGGAAAAAATTAATGTCCTACACAAGCAATATTTGATAATTGCCACTATGTCCATATGTCAAATGAAAATTAAAGTCACACATTACAACTAATCTTGTCAATCATCCATATATCCAAAGTGACCTGAGATAACATTCATGTTGCATATGTTAAATAGATGTATAGTTGAAGAATTGACATAGTTTTGCTATATTCTGTTTCAGACTTCACAAACTTGAAAAGAAAAAATATATATATTATAAAGTTGACCTGTTGCGAGATAAGCTCATGAATTAATGGCTTAAAGCAGCTATATGTGTCACTAAATATGCAAACCTATTTTTCATCATGAAGTGCAAAAGCCCAATCTCTGGACTAACATTATATTATTCAGATTCTTTAATCAATAAGTATAGCTTAACACTGTTTAGGCAAATGCAGTTCAATGAATTAAGTAAGACATGATGCCCTAGAAATACAAAACTAACTTCAATTCCAGATGACTCTGCTCACCTAATTTACTTTAAAGAGCAGTAGGTGAATAGGCATAGTGACAAAGGAAAAATCAGAAAACTGAATTAGAGCTCTGGCAGTAAATTTGAACAAAAAAAATTAGAAATTGAAAATTACAACAGTCATTAAATAAGAAACTAATGATAATAAAATTTAAAAAAATCACAAATACGTGCATTAAAAATTATGGACTATTTAGGGTTTAAATCAATTAATAAGAACTCTTTTTGACAAATAAATAATGTGAGAAACTAAACTCTAAACAAAAACTGATCATCCATGTACCTCTAAAGATATGGCATTCTCAGCAAGAACCGAACATGAGGATTCTCAAAAAATGCACTTTAAGTAATTAATAAAAAGAGGGCCTTGCAACATGGCCGAAAATGCTTAAAATCATGTCATAAGTAATATAGAACCCAGCTCAGTATCTAAATATATAGTTTCCTTTTCTTTCCACTGTGGTTCAAATTGGTATCAAGATCATCACACATTTTTGGAAGGTATCCAGAACAACACTAATACAGTATGAAGAACCATTATTCTCCTAAATTAGAATTTTTTTGGTTGTTCTTCTGGGAATCTCTACAGTTGATAGCTTTTATTGTCAAAGATCACAAAAAATTCACATAAGCCACAGCACTGAAAATTTTCTATTCAATATCTTCTTTCCAATTTAAATAAATATCGGTGAACTATATTTTATTGCAGAAAGCGGCTTTATAAACCAACTTTGATATTCTTTTAGTCATTTAGTGTATGAAACATCAGTATAATAGAGGGCAATGAGCCTCATTTTTGCTCTTCTTTCTCATCAATTTTTTATATTGGTTTCTATTTTGCAACCCTTATTCTTTCTTGCTATTTATTTCCTCTTTCTTTTAAATATATTATGCTTTATGTGGTGAGGTTCAACCATAAAACAATGAGGAATAATCAATTTATTGTTATGTATCCACATTACCAATTTACCTATAATTTCAATAAGGTTAATCTCCGAGTCAACAAGCTTGCTTCAGAAATTAAATTATTTACTATCTTCAGACTGATTTAGCTAAAGAAAAAGAAGAGGAATATCTGTGACACAAATATAACAGACAATGGAAAGGTTTCTAACCATATAGATAGAAAAACATGTTGATAGAGCTGCACTATAACTGAATGAGTATTAGCCAGGATGGGTTTTGATTAAGAACCAAACAAATAAGCTGAACCAACCTACTACATTGCTGGCAGAAGCGCTGGATTGCATTTCTGACAACCGCTGAGCTTGCCTTTGCATGCATCTCACAGACCTTGTGCCGCCTATGGTAGTCCTTTGAATCACTGAGGTCAGCATCACAGCCTTCAACCTGGCAAGCTGGATGACTAGAATTGCCTCCTAGCGGAAAGCTCTTCTTTCCAGTCTTCCCTTCCCAAATTGCAAGGTCAGCTTCCACTACTGGATAAGCATGGGCCCCAAGCGTCAAGCGCGGGGACCCAGCTCCACCGATAGATACATCCTCTTCCCCCACTACAATCCTCCTCCTCTTCTCTGCTTCACCTTTCTCCTTATCAACCAGTTCAAAATCAGCACCCTCAGAGGAAGATGATGAACAATTTGACACCAATACCTTTGCTGCATCCTGGTGCAGTTGTTTGTTCCTGAAATCTTCAGGGACGGAATTTAGAGGGCTAGCAACAAAGAGATCGCCATCCCATCTCCAATCATTCAAGTCCCACTCAAGGCTCTTCTTCCCGGTCCTGTTCAGTTTAGATGTCCCAGCAGCAACAAACTGATGGTTTTCACCCCCCATTCTGGCCTCCATCAGGACAAAAACCTCAAAACAATTCAGAAGGCCAAGATTTGAATGCAAATACTGCCCATGCTGCAAGGTGTATAGCAAGCCACTCTGGACCAAGAAGATGGAAAACACGGTGGAGTGGAGTTCCTAAACGACGTCACTGCTTCGCCAAAAATCTCAAAGCACAACTTTGGCAGATCCGCGGATCCAAACAAGTGAAACCCACATACCAATCACAAAGTCCCACACAAAATCACTAGAAAAGAACCAAAAATAACTTATTTTTCACAAGAGAGACCCAAGTTCACTGATTCCAAGAAATAAAATCACCAAATTAACGACGTTAACAGCTCGAGAAACCCACTCAGTACGGAGCTAACCCTGCTCCAGTTCATGTGTCACGATCCAGACGCCACTAAAATATACAACATTTAACCATATTTCTCGAGCGAAAAACATCAATAAAACTAGTCCAAATTCCCTCACAAGTGCTACAAGTGTAACTCATTCAACCGTTGCCACCACGAACCTCGCTACTCAGAGAAGGGGGGGCGGGGAGAAAGAGAGAAAATTTAGAGAACCAGAACCTTCCTCGGGAGCAATCACTGGCCGATCCAGAGAACCCCTTTCATCCCGATCGAGATGCCCGAATCGGCAGCCACGATCGATCCAAGAAAACACCTAAACAGCGGCCGACGATACCAACACCACGCAGCGAAGAGAGCGGAAGAAGCAGAGGAGCGTACCGCTTTAAAACCTTATATAAGCGGTTCGGCCGTGAGAAAGCCCCACTCCCCAAAAACCTTTTTCATTTTCTCCGCCACCTAGACGCAATGTACCCGTACTCCACCCTACGCCAACTCATGGGCCCACCATTGTGGGGCCCACACTACAACTTTAAGGAGACTAAATCTTTGGGTGCTACCATCGCGTCCTCTTTCGTTGTTACATTTTTCTTTTCTATCACGGCCGGTGTTTATTTCGTTTCGCTGGGTTGCGTTGCTCGCACCCAAACCCACCCGCTGGCTTACCATAACCACGACACGCGGCGAACGAACACACCGTTTTGCGGACCCCGCCGGCAGCACGCCCCTATCGGAGGCTCTACGTGGCCAGTAAGAAAATGGGATCGGAGTACGTCAGAGTGGGTGGATTGTGGGCCCGGGGTACGTGAGTTTACGCGGGCGCACGCCCGAGATAACGCATCGCCATCTGGGGGGGCGTCAGCCGTCCGATGCTGATCTGAGAAGATATTGACCGTGCATTCGTCGTCGAATTAGAAAACGTTTGCGTGTGTTATTCGCTGTGCCGTACTCGCAATAATGCGCGTGGTTCTCTCGCATCTGGACCGTTGGTTCGCGGGGCCTGTGTATCCTTGAGATTGGCGATAGCACGATGGTTAAGGCAACACGGAACGTGTGCTCTTCTTCCCCTGGATCACGCGATTAGCTCGTGCATAGCACGTGCTTCCGGAGAGAGAACCCAAGCCATAAAAAGAACTTGAAAAATATATTTTTTATTATTATTATTAACATGGATGAAGATTTTTTGTACGAACGAATAGTTTTTCACTATTATATTTTTTTAATTTAATATTATGTTTAAATCGATAAACGAGACATAATCTATATTTCTATATCTTGCTCATATGTAAATAGTGGAAGTCTCGATCCTACACATGAATAAAATTCTTGACAACATATGACTTTAGCTAATTAGATGTCCCAATCCAACAACATGAATAAATTTCTTAACAGCATATGATGTTGATTCATCATTGACTTTAGCCCTCTACTCATATGGATGGAGATTTTTTGTATGAACGAATAGCTTTTCACTATTATACTTTTTTTTTAATTCAATATCACATTTAAATCGATAAATGAGATATAATATATATTTTTATATCTTGCTCACGTGTAAATAGTGGAAGTCCCAATCCAACACATGAATAAAATTCTCGACAACATATGACTTTAGCTGATTAGATGTCCCAATCCAACAACATGAATAAAGTTCTTAACAACATATGATGTTGATTCATCATTGACTTTAGCCCTCTACTCATGTGGATGGAGATTTTTTGTATGAACTAATAGCTTTTCACTATTATACTTTTTTTAAAATTCAATATCACATTTAAATCGATAAACTAGACATAATCTATATTTCTATATTTTACTCACGTGTAAATAGTGGAAGTCACAATCCAACACATGAATAAAATTCTCGACAACATATGACTTTAGCTAATTAGATGTCCTAATCCAACAACATAAATAAAGTTCTTGACAACATATGATGTTGATTCATCATTGACTTTAGCCCTCTCCTCATATGGATGGAGATTTTTTGTATCAACAAATAGTTTTTCACTATTGTACCTTTTTTAATTTAATATCACGTTTAAATCGATAAACGAGACATAATGCATATTTCTCTATTGAGACATAATCTATATTTCTATATCTTGCTCACGTGCAAATAGTGGGAGTCCCAAATAAAATTCTCGACAACATATGATTTTAACTAATTAGATGTCTCAATCCAACAACATGAATAAAGTTAAGGACAATATATGATATTGATTCATCGTTGACTTTAGCCCTCTCCTCATATGGATGGAGATTTTTTATATGAACGAATAGCTTTTCACTATTATACTTTTTTTTAATTGAATGTCACGTTTAAATCGATAAACGAGACATAATCTATATTTCTATATCTTGCTCACGTGTAAATAGTGGAAGTCCCAATCCAACACATGAATAAAATTTTTGACAACATATGACTTTAGCTAATTAGATGTCTCAATCCAATAACATGAATAAAGTTCTTGACAACATATGATGTGATGTTGATTCATCATTGACTTCAGCTAATTATTGACAATGTACATCTACTTGTTGTTATATATGATGGGTAACCCAAGGAAAGTAGGATAAAGGCATATTATATATGAGGTTATTATTAGGCTAAATCTCAAATATTCACATGTATTATATTAAGTTTGATTTCATATTATGTTTAGATAATGACAAATATATTAAATCTTCAGGAGTCAGATAATATTTAAATTAACTAGTAAAAAATTGATTAGTATGTTATTGCTAATTATTAGAATTGATAGGTATTTTTTAGGTAGCTAGTGTCTTAGGTTGATAAAAAAAATCATAGTACGAAAGGAGGGTTATTGGTGGAGGAAGAAAACCCTAATAGTTATTCTATAGCTAGTGTCTTAGGTTGATTTTTTTTTTTTATGTAGTTGTATCATATATCTCTGTATTGTCTGCAATACTAAATGTTTGTAATTTTTTCTTTGTGATATCTAGAGATGTTGGTTTCTATGATCTCAATAAAGGGTAAAAAAATATATATATTTAAAACTTATATAAAAGGATATTTTTTAAAAGAGATTTGATATGACAAATATTGACCTGGTTGCCACGTCCCTATGCCCTCGGACGACTAGATCGCCAGCATGGTCGACTTGACACAGTGGAGCCGACCTAACATAAGCATGGAGGAGTCAGCAATTATACGGCTGACCTGACATGGGTAAGGTGGGTAAGGTCGACACGACATAGCTGCAGCAAGCAAGACACACGCCTTGCTGCAAGGACCACGGATGGTATGAAGAAGTACGATGACATGTTAAGCAATAGGGGCAGTAAAGATCTTAGGTACGAACGACCTATAGCACTCACTATAAAAGCTCATGCACCTCTACAGAGTAGGAGGATCGCAAATCGATAACTAAACTAACTTAACCATCGGAGGGGTCACGTTGGGAACCCCACCCGACCTGACCTTCTTGCAGGAATCTTCAGCCGACCCGAGCTGAGACGTCTCTTCTCGACTCGAGCTCCGGCGCACCAACTGCCGACTTGCCGAGCCAGACCCGAGGGCTCCTTCAGTCTAACCATGCTCCACCTCTTCTCCACCGAGATAACTGCGGGCGAGCTAGCGCACACAGGCCCAAACCAATCATGTCTACTTAGCAGACACAGAGGCATAGACCATGCCTACTGGGCAGGCATGAAGATTTTACACAAATATTTTGGCGCTAGAATGAGGGTCGATGTCGCAAGAACGCCCGCTTGGTAACTCGAATGTGGAGCATCGCACAGAGCCTAACCACCCTCACTAAGCTGAAGAGGTCACCACGGCGGGGCCGACCCCAAACCATATTTGGAGGATGATGACCGACCCGGGGTTCCCATCACCGATGTCCAACCCCGCACCATTTGTCGTCACGGCTGAGGCCTTTCTCGGCCTCACTAACCAAGTTCAGGCACTGGTTGGTATGGTGCAGACTATTGTACCCTACTTGCCCTAGCTCATTCAGTTGGTAACCTCACAATCGGCTCCTTTGGCAACATTCCTCCAAATGGAGTCACCCGTGGCCCTAAATCAAGAAATTCCACTCGAAACAGAAGTGCTACAATGCCGGGTTATGGAAGCTCATGCGGGCTCCTCGACTGCTGCACCTACTCTGTCGCGAAGCCGCTCTTGCGATCCGATCCAAACTAGTCATGATTCGATGCCCTTTCGTCTGATTCCGCTGATTCATTGAGGGAACAAGTCCGTCAAGTCCATCAGCCGCTGGACGAGGTCTAGAAGGAAGTCCTCAAATCAAAGGGGGAGGTCGAAGAGAGCTCGAAAGGTGACTCCCCATTCACCTCCGAGATACAAGATAAACCCCTATCGACCAACTTCATACTCCCTACCCTTGCACTCTATGACGGTAGCTACGACCCAACAAAACACGTCGTGACATTCCATGCTCAAATGGCTCTATATGACATGTCTGATGCATTGATGTGTCGAGCTTTCCCGACCACTCTAAGAGGATCGGCCAAGACATGGTATTGTCATCTGAAACCCACCTCTATATTTTCATTTGATTTATTGGCAAAAGAGTTTGAACTAAACTTTTTGGCGAGTGCACGCCCAAAATCGACCATCACCTCCCTTCTGGGGTTGGCCCAAGGAAACAACGAGTCCCTTTCCCAGTTCGTGGGATGATTCACCTCACAGGTTTAGGGGGTCCCTGACGTCCATCATTCCCTAGCCATCCAAGCATTCTTAATGGGACTAAAACTATCAAGGTTTTTCTGGTCATTGATCGAATGACCACCCGTAATGGTACCCAAAATGCTACAACGGGCACACCAATACATAGTCGCCGAGGCGTTGATGGCGGGCAAGCGAGACAAGTCGAAGCGCCCTCGAGCAAAACAGCCCCGAGGACACCCCTCGGGACCACCAAAGAGGAGGGATGATAGGTCGGATATGTTACCATCCAGACCACCCCCAATACCCCTTAACTCGACTTAACAAAGATCTTCTTCCAGATTCAGGAGAAAGGGCTCTTAAAGGCTCCCAATCCAATGAAGACACATTCTGAAAGACATAACAAGAGAAGATATTGTCGTTTTCACAGGGAACATGGCCACGACACGGAGGAATGTCGTGACTTGCAAAATCAAATTGAAGACCTTATCTGACACAGGCACTTGTATCACTATGTTCGCGACCAATCTCACACCTCGACAGTCGGCCCCCTCGAGAACCATCGCCTTAACCAAAGGGGCTGGTTGAGAAACAAATCGACGTCATCATCGGGGGGCTGGCCTCGGGCGGCAATAGTTCCTTGGCGCATAAGGCTTATGCACGCACTGAGGTTGGAAAGAGGCCTGCGCATGAAGAAGATCTCGACATCACCTTCGGGTCGGGGAACGAAGAGTACCCCTGCCATGATGATGCTCTGGTGATCTCAATTTGAATGGCTAATGCCCGCGTCGAAAGGGTTATGATCGATACAGGAAGTTTAGCCGACATCCTATACTTTGATGCCTTTCAAAAACTGGGATTAACTAATAAAGACCTCGTTTCACTGACATTTGCTTTGATAGGGTTCGTCGGAGACTCTAACTCTCCAATAGTGGCAGCCACGATCCCCATCACGTTTGGAGAAGAACCAAGGTCGAAAATTCTCATGGTGTCGTTCATGGTGGTGAAGCTTCCATCAGCATACAATGCCATCATCGGATGACCGACCCTCAACTACCTCAAGGCAATCATTTCAACTTACCAAGACTCATGAAGTTTCCGACTCGGGCAGGGGTGGGTGAAGTCAGGAGCGACCTGAGAGAATCCAAGCAATGTTATCTCATGGCAACAACACTCCCTAAAAGGCCAAAAGTCCAAACGATTGCTATCACCCCCCGAAGTCCCGAGGATAATGATCGGGATCCCAACCCGACATAGCAAGTTCTTGAGGTGTCGTTCGACCCAAGTCGCCCAGACAAGTTAGTGAAGGTCGGCTCGGGACTCTCGGAAGATCAGTGAGTACAACTAGTTGAGTTCTTGGGAAGTAATACGAATATCTTCGCGTGGTCCCCAAAAGACATGCTAGGGGTCAACCCAGAGGTCGCCCAACACCATTTGAACATCACACCTGACACCCAACCCGTCAAGCAGCGCCCACGAAAGTTTACTCCCGAGCGACAGAAAGTCGTAGAAGATGAGGTCGATCGCTTGTTAGATGCAGAGCTTATCGAGGAAGTAAATTACCCAACCTGGTTATCCAATGTTGTACTTGTTAAAAAAGCTAATGGAAATTGGCAAATGTGTGTTGATTATACCGATCTCAATCGGGCAATCCTTCGGGCTTGCCTGAAGGATTGTTATCCCCTTCCCTGCATTGATCAGCTGGTGGATGCCACGTAACGACATAAGTTGCTCTCCTTTATGGATGCCTTCTCGAGATATAATCAAATCCGAATGGCTCCGAAAGACAGAGAGAGTACGACCTTCATTACTCACAACGACACCTACTACTATAAAGTGATACTGTTTGGGCTGAAGAATGCCAGAGCGACATACCAACGGCTGGTGAATCGTATGTTTAAAGGCCAAGTCGAGAGAAACATGAAAATTTATGTGGATGACATGATAGTCAAAAGTCGAGAGACCGAGACCCACCTCTCGGATCTAGCAGAGACATTCTGCATGCTAAGGAGACACAAAATGCGACTCAACCTGATTAAATGTACCTTCGACATCACATCTGGAAAATTCCTTGGCTTTATTAAGCATCAACGAGGAATAGATGCAAATCTCGACAAGATACAGGTGATTCAAGAGATGTAGTCCCCGAGGTCAGTAAAGGAAGTCCAACGACTCACAGGCAAGTTAGTGGCACTGAGTCACTTCATCTCCTGCGCCGGAGATAAAAGCTCGACCTTCTTCCAAGCACTAAGGTCAGCAAAGGATTTCAAGTGGACCCTAGAGTGCGAGGAAGCATTCCGCCAACTAAAGAGCCACATTGAACACCTACCTCAGTTGGCATCAGTAAAAGATGGAGAGCCTCTCGGCTTGTACCTTGCATCATTCGACTTGGCGATCAGCTCGGTTTTGGTGAAGCTCGACAAAGTTAGACAAAAGCCGGTCTACTACACTAGTCATGTCTTGGCGGGTCCCAAGCTCCGCTACCCCCCCATCAAAAGATTAGCCTTGGCATTGATCCTAGCATTAAGGAAGCTAAGGCCATACTTCCATACACATCCCATCAAGGTGATAACCGACCAACTGTTATGTCAGATTCTCTTAAAATTTGATGTTGCAGGTCGGATGCTCAAATAATCAATAGAGCTGGGGGAATTCGGCACCGAGTACGTGGCAAGAACGGTGATTAAAGGTCAAGTGATAGCGGACTTCCTCTCAAAACTCACACCTTCGAAGATTCTAGCAAGCTCGGACCTTATGTGGACGCTGCACATCAACGGTTCTGCCAACTCGGAGAGAGGAGGTGTTGGCTTGGTGCTCAGAGATCCCTCTGGGCACATCTACGAGCACGCTCTTCGGCTGGAATTCAAAGCCACGAACAATGAAGCGGAATATGAAGCATTGTTGTTTGGCTTAAAAGTCGTTGCCGAACTTGGCACGAAAAATATAAAGGTATTTACTGACTCTCAACTCATTGTAGGTCAAGTCAATGGAGACTTCGAGACCCGAGAAGAGACAATGGTCAAGTACCCGGCCGAGGCATGCTGGATGACGAATCAATTCCGAAGATGCATCATCACCAAAGTGCCCCGATCCGAGAACTCATAGGCTGACACCCTGGCCAGGCTTGCATCTTCCTGCATAACCAGCACACAGTCGGGGGGAATAGCAAGGATCCCCAGACCTTCTATCAACCCGGGTGTGATATTTATACCCGAAGAAGAAAGTTGGAACAACGAAATCATCCATTTCAAGGAAATAGGAGCCCTCCCCGAGGATAAAGTGGCTGTCCGACGGATCAGGAGGGCGGGATCGTGGTATTGCATCATTAATGGTCAGCTCTATCGGCATGGCCTTAGTCGACCCCTTCTTCGGTGTTTGCATCCGATCGAAGCATGTACCACTATAGGTGAGACCCACGAGGGCATATGTGGGGACCATATTGGGGCCTGAACCTTATCGCACAAGATTCTCAGGCAAAGATACTATTGGCCCACCATGCGTAAAGATGCTTAGATTTATGTGCGGAACTGTGAGCAATGCCAGAAACATGCTCGGATCCAGCATCAACCGATGATACTGCTCACAATCGCAGACTGTGCTTGGCATTTTGCTTAATAGGGAATGGACCTCCTTGGTCTCTTCCCCCGGGCTTCAAGACAATGAAAGTTCCTAATAGTAGGAGTTGATTATTTCATGAAGTGGCTCGAGGCCGAGCCACTGGCTTCCATTACCAAAAGGCAAGTTATAGGATTTATATGGAAACACATTATAATCAGGTTCGGTCTTCCTAAAGTCATAATTACAGACAACGGGATGCAATTCAATAATACAAAATTTAAAGAATTTTGCCAAAGCTATCGCATTCAATTGAAATTCAGCTCAGTCGCCCAAACCCCAAGCCAACGGACTTGCCGAGGTGACGAATCGGGCCATCCTCGAAGGATTGAAGAAAAGGATTTTTGGAGCCCCGACAACTTGGGTGAAGGAGCTTCTGAGCATACTTTGGGCGTCTCGGACAACCCCAAAAACCCCAACAGGGGAATCTCTCTACAGCCTGGCCTTCAGAACCGAAGCCCGTGCTACCTCCCGAGGTGGTTTTCCCGACACTCCAAATTCAAACACATGGCGAGGAGGCATCCAGCCAACAGCTACGTGAAAATCTTGATCTATTGGAGGAGAAACGAGCCAATGCCTATCTGCAGACGTTAGCCTACAAAAAGGTCATCGCCAAACTCTACGACCGTCGAGTGTGACCTCGGCTCATCAGGGCGGGCGACCGGGTGTTGCGGAAGGCCGAGGTTAGTGACCCGACTCGATCCCATGAAAAGTTAGCACCGAACTGGGAAGGACCCTACCGAGTTATGGATATTGTCCGAGAAGGGACTTACACATTAGCAATGGCGGAAGGGCGAGTGTTGCCGAGAACCTGGCACATTTCAAACCTTCAAAAATTTTACACATAATGTGGAAAAAATGCTATGATTTTTATTGAACGTGCTTACAAAAGATATCGGGAGCAAAATGGGGCTCTCCCCGACCCCAGTTACAAAATGTTTGTATGCACGACCTCAATAAAGATGAAAATTTCAAGTTATGATTCGGGTGGGTCCGAGTCGTCAAAGGCTTGTTGCCTTTCCATTGGCACCAAGTCATCCTTGGGTCGGACGGTGAAGGGATCCTCCTCGACCTCTGAGTTTGGGTGCAAGGAGCGGAAGCGAGCCAGGTGACTCGGCCCATCCTCTTCAAACCTTCCTTGAAGTCGACTGACTCCTTGTAGTCGTCGACCGCTTGTCTCGACAATTTAGCCCGGACGCTCTCCAGGGCCTTCACCGACTGCATCAGCTCATCGTCCATCTTCCGAGCTCTAACTCATGCCTCCTTCAGCAGCCTCTGGGCCTCAGATAAGTTGCCTCGAGCTTCGTTTAGTTCTTTATCAGAAGCTTTGAGTCATTGGAGCGCCTCATCTCGCTCATGCTTCGTCTTCTCGAGCTCCTTTTCTAGCTTAGAAGCATGCTCTTCGACCACGGTGACCGCCTCCAGACCCCCTCCAGATTTTAAGGAGTTAATCTCTTGCTGAAGGCTGGAGATGCAATAGTCCATGAAGGTTATCAACCGACCCGCATCATGGACTCGATCGAATAGCGCCATCTAAACATGCTGGTTCTGCACAAAATAGCAGTCTTTAGGAAAAAAATCGAAAGAAAGATTGAGACATGAAGATGAGGGTCCGAAGATTACCAACACCATCTCATTAGCGGCTCGGGCCAGTAGTACTTCCGATGGGAGTGTATACAACTCCCGCAACAACTGCGGGTGTAAGAATCCCCGCTTGAACTCCTTCACGATCGACGGGTTGTTCCAGACCTTCGTCGAGTTCTTCAACCTCCCCCATCTGGCCTGCATCTCCTTATCGGAGTCCTGATGAGCTAGGTCAAACATGTATAGGGCATAGTACCCCACATCATCTTTTTGGACTTTCGTTTTAAAAAGATCCTTTATAGACCTCGGGCGGTGGAAGACAGGCGACACGTCCTCCTCGGCAGACTCTATGAGCATCTCGGGCTCTTCGATGAGCTCCGCCGACTCCTTGCCCTTGGAGTGGGACCGTGACCCCCCTTTGCTATTACGGGACTTGTGCCTCTGAGATAAGATCTTCACCTTCTTATGTCTTCGGGAAGGGTCGTCGGATGGGACCAGTGCGTCGGATGACCTCTTGGATAAAGACTTCGGAGCTTCAATCGGAGGAACCTCGTCGACCCCTTGAGTTGATGCAGTCGGGTGTGCAGTCGAAGTCTTTCCCCCCAATACCTTCGGCATCCCACGAAGGTCGCCGAGATCCATCTGGTCTGCACCCCGATTCACAGGTTAGAAAAATATCTCTGAGATTCAGAACGGTGTAAACAAAATAATACCCCTAGAGGCTGGGTTGAGACCCGCCTCGACTAGCCAAAGCTCGGTGATTTCCTTAATAGCATAGGAAGAGGAAAGAATTTCCTTCAGTCTGCTGACCAGGACGGACTCCTCCTCGGATAAATACGGGGGGACGTTACCGATCAGATATGTCGACTAGTCGAGCTGAACCCCTAGTTCAGACCACTCACAAAAAGATAGCGAGACTTCCAACCTTTATTGTTGGAAGAAGTCTCGCTAACCCTAAAACCGGTACGAGCGATGAGATAGTAGCCACCCCGACTCTTGTAAAGGCGAAAGCACGCCATAAACAAGTCCCGAGTCGAGATAATCCTAGCCCCTCGACATTCACCTAAAAACACAATAAGGTAACTCCACGAGTTGGGCGCTACCTGACTTGGGAAGATCCTCCACCATCTGATACATTCCTCTATGATGGGATGCAATGGAAATCTAAGACCGACTTCCTAAGCATCCATCGAGATGCACACCCCGGGCACGTCCGAACTATAGGGACGTTGCTAGGACCGCAGAACGTGCAATCCGTACTCAACTGGGATGCTGTACCGCTCCCTAATGGTAGCAAGTGACCCTTCGGTCACTGTCGTGTCCAAGTCATGACCTGCTTTCATGACCTCCAAATCCCTTAGGACCCTCGCGTCGACCGACGACGGGGGGCCAGAAGACATTCCGGAGGAGCTTGCCTTGGGCTCTCCTAGATCTGTTCCCCCCGACCTCGGGGAAGAAACAATCCTAATGCTACTCAAAGAGTCTGAGGAGGTCATTCCGATCTGTTCAGAAAACACCGACTTAAGGGGGCTAGGTGGAGATCTGAGGGAGGAGCAAAAGAAGGCAAAACGAGAAAGTGAGGTCTCAACCTGGCCGTAGCGAGCTTATAGGATCCAAGGGCATCGTTTCAACTTCTCGAGACAAAGCAAGAGATTGCCCCAAAACAACCCGACGCATTAAATGCATAACCGTATTGAATGCATAGCCGCACTGAGAGCGTTGCAATGTGGAAAAAATAGTAATAAATAATAATAATAAAATAATAAATAAAAAATCATAACATGATAGAATAGGGAAAATTTCACGAGTTCCCTCTCGGCCAAATCTCCAAGATTTGTGCCCGAGTTCACCCTCTCGGCCAAATCACATAGATTTGTGCCCGAGTTCGCCCTCTCGACCAAATCACATAGATTTATACCCGAGTTTGCCCCCTCGGTCAAATCTCTAAGATTTGTACCCGAGTTCTCCCTCTCGGCTAAATCTCCAAGATTCGTGCCCGAGTTCGCCCACGCGGCCAGACCACCAAGGTTTAGATTAGAGGGCATTTCCCGAGCCCCAGCTCGGTCGGATAAGCTTCCGGGCACTAAAACCCATCCGGTTCATTTCCCGAGCCACAGCTCGGTTAGATCATCTGTCGGGTACTAAAACTCGACCAGGTCATTTCTCGAGCCCTAGCTCGATCGGATCAGCTTCTGGGTACTTAAACCCGACCAATTTATTTCCCGAGCCTTAGTTCAATCAGATCAGCTTCCGGGCACTAAAACCCGACCGGTTCATTTCCCAAGCCCCAGCTCGGTCAGATCATCTACCCGGTACTTAAAACCCGACCAATTCATATCCCGAGCCCTAGCTCGGTCGGATCAGCTTCCGGGCACTAAAACCCGACCGATTCATTTCCCGAGCCATAGCTCGATTGGATCATCTGCCGGGTACTAAAACCTGACCAGGTCATTTCCCGAACCCCAGCTCAGTCAGATCAGTTTCTGGGTATTTAAACCCGACCAATTCATTTCCCAAGCCCCAACTCACTCGGATCAACTTCCGGGCACTAAAACCCGACCGATTTATTTCCTGAGCCCCAGCTTAGTCAGATCATCTGCCGGGTACTTAAAACCTGACTAGGTCATTTCCCGAGCCCCAGCTCGGTTGGATCAGCTTTTGGGCACTAAAACCCGGTCGGTTCATTTCCCGAGCCACAACTCGGTCGGATCATCTGCCGGGTACTAAAACTCGACCATGTCATTTCCCGAGCCCCAGCTCAATCAGATCAACTTCTGGGTACTTAAACCCGATCAATTTATTTCCCGAGCCCCAGGTCGGTCAGATCAGCTTTCGGGCATTAAAACCCGACTAGTTCATTTCCCAAGCCCTAGCTCGGTCATATCATCTGCCATGTACTTAAACCCGACTAGGTTATTTCCTGAGCCCCAGCTCGGTCAGATCAGCTTCCGGGTACTAAAACCCAGCCAGTTTATTTCCCGAGCCCCTACTCGGTCAGATCAGCTTCCGGGTGCTTAAACTCTACCAATTCATTTCCCAAACCCCTGCTCGGTCGGACCGGCTTTCGAGACTAATTTGACCCTATCGCAAACCGACGGATTGGCACAAGACCTCATCTTTAGCACCCTAATTGGGAACCTCGAGAAGGTCTTCTAGGGGGAGAGAAATGATATGGCAAATATTAACATGGCTGCCATGTCCTCGCGCTCTTATACGACTAGATCGCCAACGTGGTCGACCTTACACAGCGAAGCCGACCTAACATAGGCATGGAGGAGTCAGCAATTGTATTGTTGACCTGACATGGGTAAGGTGGGTAAGGTCGACACGACACAACTGTAGCAAGCAAGACACGCGCCTCGCTGTAAGGACCACAGATGATATAGAGAAGTATGACGACATTGTAAGCAATAGGGGCAGTAAAGATCTTAGGTACGAACGACCTGTAGTACTCACTATAAAAGTTCCTGCACCTCTACGGAGCAGGAGGATCGTAAATCGATAACTAAACTAACTTAACCATCGAAGGGGTCACGTCGGGAACCCCACTCGACCCGACCTTCTTGCAGGAATCTTAAGCCGACCCGAGCTGGGACATCTCTTCCCGACTCGAGCTCTGACGCACCAGCTGCCGACCTGCCGAGCCGGACCCGAGGGCTCCTTAAGTCTAACCGTGCTCCACATCCTCTCCATCGAGACGACTGCGAGTGAGCTAACATACACAAGCCAGAACCAGTCATACCTACTCAGCAGACACGGAGGCACAGCCCGCACTTACTTGGCAGACACAAAGATTTTACACTAACAAGATTATATTGAATAACTTAATTTTATCTGTGGATATAGATAAATGTTGTTAAACTGCATTACTCTTATGCCTATTATGTGCTTTAATATCGAATAACATAAGTTATTTTAATTTTTTTGAATTATTCTCTCCTTCTTAAGAAAAGTCTCTACACGAGTTCATGGACGAGTCAATGTCTGACGTTGTAAGCTGGTGAATTATTGGATCACTCCATCAGAATCAGCTTCTTGGGCTGGCCACAGAGATCATTTTTAACTTATTATTATAAGACAATTTTGTTTTTTTTTTTTTTTCTCTGGAAGACATATTTTGAGCACCTGCAACCATTTGGATTGGAGTGATGCATTGCGGAGAGGTGGGCAACACACTAGTGTAAGCAACTTTTCTTTACATTTACTCAGTGTCTTGAGGTACTGATGTGAGAAATGATAAAGGCGTAGGCTACATGAGATTTAGAAGTGAAACATGTATTCATGCATGCTGTGGTTGATCGTTTGCTACAAATAACCCCAAAAAGCTATATAAAGGAATCCACGAGGAGGATTTATGTAAAGGAAATTTATGTGGTGGAGATAAAATGGTTTGGCCACATTTATTCTCTGTGGTACAGTGGGTGGGTGGACTTTATGTGGCAGCTGCCAACCCTACATGGAAGGGAAGATGTACGTGTTCAAGAGAGTACATACGAATTCAGACGTCAGTAAATGCTCGGTTACAGGTGGTCTCTCATGATAACGTAGGTCCTCGGCATTAGGTATTCATCATTCATGGAGGAACTCCTCATTAAGTCTCTTCCTACCGCAACAGCCGAGGGAAGGAAGGGCCGGTGGCAGTTATTTGGCGAGTCCTTTCCCTTTCGCATGGCAATCGTTGGTGAGCGGCTTTCAGCCCCATCATTCATCATATGATGCTTCGCTTTCGTCCGGATCATGTGAGGGTGGTGGTTTCCCCTGCTTGATTCTGATCTTTAACTGTGATAGCTGTTGATGCAGCAGTGAACGAAGACGACATCCTGTTGTCGGTACTGTGTAGGAACTGCATCTCCTCCATGCACTTGCCGGATTGAATGAAACCCTTAGGTTATGACTCCCGCCCCCGATGGACTCGGATTTAGCTTCAGAGAGTTTGGTGGCCAAGCAGGGATGTCTGCTGAGAGTGCAACGTGGGTGCAAATCGGTTGACCCTGATCCACACAGAAGAGAGAGCTCATTGGACTTAGTCGAGAGAATGCAGGAATATCTTGTTTCTGAAAGTTTGATGAGCATGCAGGGAGATGTACTGAAGGATCCGTGAGATGTGTTTGCAGGTTGGTCGACCTTGACCCACTCAAGCGAGAGCTTGTTCTTTCCGAACGACTTAGATCCAGTTGCAGGCATGGAAGAACATTTTGTTTCTGATGAGTTTGGTAACATCTACTCAAGGAGTGTAGTGCTGGTGCAGGTTGGTCGACTTTTATCCATACAGAAGAGAGCTTGTTCTCTCCCATGGACTCAAAATTCAGTTGCAAGCATGCAGGAATATCTTGTTTCTGAGAGTTTTGGTGACCATGAAAGGAGATCTACTGAAGGAGTGTCGTGTTGATGCAGGTTTGTTGAGTTTTATCCATACAGAAGAGAGCTTGTTCTCTCCGAAGGACTCAAATTTAGTTTGCAAGCATGCAGGAATATCCTGTTTCTGACAGTCTTGGTGACCATGAAAGGAGATCTACTGAAGGAGTGTGGTGTTGATGCAGGTTGGTTGACTTTTATCTGAGAACATGCAGGAAGTGTATCTTATTTCTGCAACTTACTTTTGATGAGCACGCATGCAGGGATATCTACTGGATGAGTGTTAAGGTTGATGTAGATTGGTTGACCTTGTTCTACGCAGAAGAGAGCTTGTCCTCTGTGAAGGAATTGGGAGTGTGTTGTTTCTGGAAGTCTAATGACTGCAAAGTGGGTGCAGGTTTGTTGAGGTTGACATTGACACACAGAAGATGAACTCACTGACTGCAATGCCATTTATTATCATCTTTATTATTAGGTTCTTTCTCCTTAAACGATATAGTATTATTCTTCTCAGACATTGGATCCCAAATCTGGCTCCAACTTTGCAGTGACATGGCACAGAAGCCACTTGTTCTTTCATGTCCTTTTCCTTCCCATCCTTGTCTCCTCCTTTATGGACCTCCCAACATCTTTTCTAAACACCCAGAATCCCTGCTGTTTCCGATGGCCAGCCTTTAGGTGGAGCTTGACTTATTGACTGGAAATAAAGTTCAAACCAGTAGATGATTCATTATTCTGTATAATCCTGGGAATCGTGTGGTCTCATCACTTCTGCTGCTGCTACTCTCTTGGAAACTGCAAAGGATAGCCAGCAGGCAGATGGCTCAGATCAATGTTGAGCTCGCGCGCTTCATCTCACTGTTGCTCGACACAAAAAAGATGTGATCTTTGGAAGCTCCATGGGAGTTCCACTGTCTGACTAACTCCATCTTCCCTGGACGGCAATCATGTCTCTTCTCGTTACGACAGAGATCAAAACCCCTTCCCAGTGTAACTCCTAAGTCTTCTGCTAAGCTTGTCAATGTTTAATATGGTGTTCGACCAATTTAGGCAGAAGCACTTGAGTGTAATTCCGATGGAGGATAAAGTGAGGAAAGGAGATCTTAATATAATGTCATCCAAAGAATTGAGGCTTTACAGCTTGTTGGGGCTGTTAAAGAGTCTTTCTTTGACGATATTGCTGTGGGACAATGGTAGGAAGGGATGAAAAGGACAGAAGTCGCGTTGAATCTTGACGAAGCTCCAAAACTTAGATTCAGTTTTAGATACGAAAGGAATTATCGCTTCTTAAATAGGTCAGGTCAACACTATGACCAAGTGCCGGTTGCTTGGATTGGAATTCAACGTGAGAGAGAGAGAGAGAGAGAGATGATAGCTAAGTTTGTACCTCACCACGATCTTAATGCTCATAATTGTTCCATTTGGAAAGTCCTAATTAGTGTCCTGTTGCAGAACAATAAGTTCTTTTTGGTTTTAACTAATAAGATCGAATGAAGAAATGAAGACACATCTTCCATGTAAAGTTGAAGCAGTATAGCCAGAGAGAGAGAGAGAGAGAGAGAGAGATGACGAGGGGTAGTGTGCAAGGGAGGAGGGGGCTGCAGTGTTTGGCGGCACTCTTCACGGGTATTCTGGTCACTGGAATCCGAAGAGGCAAAGGCCAACCTTGAACAACTGCTGTCCTTTTAACTTCTCTCTCTCTCTCTCTCTAATCCTTAGCCGGAACCGTAACTGACAACGCCATCCTTGCATGTAATGTAATATGTTTCAGCCTCAACATGAGAGAGAACAGAGCAGAGCAGCAGATTTGATTCCATGGAGATTTATGCCCACAAAGACATCACACCGGCTGTGTCTCCTCCGATTCGGCAGTGGAATTAAGGCAGCTCAAGAGGGCGCAGTGGATCCTTTAGATTACTGGACGGTGGTTTGTTTGTCTGTAAAGAGAGGGAGAGGGAGCAGCTGAAGACAAAAGTTGGTGGACAGGAACAGTTTTGTTCTTTTGCAGTACAGACTGTAATGATTTTTTCCCTCTCTCTCTCTCTCTCTCTCTCTCTCTCTGTTTTTTTTTTTCCTTCTTTTGATTGATGGTGGGATTGGTCTTTTGAGAACAGAAGCAGCCCATAGATCACAATGGAGTTGATGGGTTCCACTTCCACTTGATTGCCGTAACATCATCAATCAGATCGCCACAGGTTTTTGGAGATTGTGCTTCCCTTCTGGTGTAGTTAGAGCTTGTTCATTACTTCTTTGGTTGTTTGGGCAGATTAGAATCCGGTCATATGAAGAGATCTGCAGCTGTAAGTGTCTCTGTTGCTCCTTCTTCCCGCTTGGATTCCTTATTTCCCTTGACGTCTTGAGGTCAATTGTTGTTGAGCTCTGCAATGCGGTTTTATCTGAATGGATCTTAGGTCGTGTAAAGCTAGTTGGTTCTCTCTCTTTCTTCTGATACTGGAATGTTGATCTGTGATGGAAAATACATCTGCTTCTAGTATTGAATCTATCATTTCTTTTTCGTTTCTTTCTCATTTTATTGCAATAGCAGGCCTTTGCTGCAACTTGACCTTCCGGTCATGTATAAAAGAGAGATTTCTTCTATCTAATCTGCAGTCTACATTTTAATATGGTTTTCGATTCACTTATTATTCTATCGATACTAAGATCTTTTTGCAGCATTTAAGACAAAATTAGATATATATTGGGTATGTGATTTCAATCCTCTTCTCAAGCCATTGTGCTATGTTGGATTAATGAACTTTGTAATCCAGATTCATGGTTTCCTAGGCCGGATTATGGAGCATTTTTTGCTCTTACAAATGAATCAAGGGGAGCCTCTTTAGCGAAACTTATCTCTCTCAAGGTTAGCAATTTCGATTTGTACCACCCGATATGGGTGGTATATACCGGTCCGTCAGGTTATCAGTACACGGACCACCCGCTACCGGACGGTACCACCTAAATCGACCGTCGGCGGTCGATTGAGGGAGAAATCTAGTTTTACATTGGTGGATGATTTGGTTGATGTATTCACCCACCAACGTAAAATCTAATTACAAGAGAACCAAGAGGGTTTTGATAATATTAATTTTCCATTTACCTCAAATAATTTGACCTATTGAAAAGCATATTACCGGTTCGTCAAAGTGATTTAAGTTAGTCCTACATTCTGATATAGGTTTTGTTTTCTTCCAATTTTATTTATAAACTGGGATCCTAAATCAATATCATATACTTCCCTCTAGTTTTTCATTTTTTGTTCTGAAAGTTGAGGTTGCAAACCCATACTGGAATTGGACCTGCTTAACATTGCACCATTCATACCATCCAACTTTTGACTCTCAATTATATAAGTTAGCATCTCAAAAGATACAAAAGGAGCTGATTGAATTAGGAAGAAACAAATATTTTGAGTTTGATTCTTACAAGTGATCATGTAGAGGATGGATGCTAGATAATATTTCTGTTAATTCTCTCCTAATCAAATCCTGAATGATTTTGAGATCATTGTTTTCCTTATTAACCTATGGAATTGTGACTCAGCTGCTAGAAGCTCTTATGATTCTTGCAACGGTCGGTCAGTCATCATGGGCTGCCTTGTCTACTTCATACTGCAAGGAGATGGGATCAAGCACGTACCGGCCACACACTGTCACTGTAACAGAGTTTGGTGCCGTTGGTGACGGTGTCACGCTAAATACCAAAGCCTTTCAGAATGCTATCTTTTATCTCCATTCATTTGCAGATAAGGGTGGGGCGCAGCTGTTTGTGCCCACTGGAAAGTGGCTGACTGGAAGTTTTAGTCTCATCAGTCATCTCACTATATCACTAGACAAGGATGCCATAATAATCGGATCCATGGTGAGTGTGTAGTTTCATATCAAAGCTATGTTTGCAGTACACGGTAAAAACAGTTTAGATTGCTATGTCTCCTGCCTTGGTTTTTATATTGGAAACTAGACATGTCCCTGTAACGTATAAACAGCAGGCATCAAGATTACTTGTGAAGACGATCCCGACTATCTAATATTTGAGGTTGGTCAGACTTGTGGCACTATCAGTTTGTCAAGGAGAAGATGCATTACATGTCTCTTTGAAAAGTTTCACAAGTTGGCATGAGATGTACTTCAATTTTCTGCACACATCCTTTAGATGATGTAGTTGCCGCTAATTACACTGAAAACTAAGGCTGATGTGAAATACTTCATTTTACTGAAACCCTCCTGTATCAAGGAAAAAAAGAAATCTTATGAAGGGAAAACTTTGTAAGGTGTCTTGCTTCTGTTTATTTTTCTATATTCTCTCTGTTTACATATAAAATTGTGTATGTTCTGTGAAAAATTATCCGTTATTCTTTAATACAGGATTCCTCTGATTGGCCAGTCATTGATCCATTGCCATCATATGGCCGGGGTAGGGAGCTACCTGGTGGAAGACATCAAAGCCTCATACATGGGTCCAACCTGACTGATGTGATAATAACAGGTCAGTAAATCTTGAATGAGTTATGCCTAATGTTGCTCTCTTAGTTTACAGTGGTAATGAGTAATGGCTCAAAAGGCAACTGATATCTTATTGATTATTGTGCAATTTCTATTAGTGGGTTGTTATATTGAATGCTTGTAAACATTCCAATTTTAACTTTGCTGGGAAAAAAATATTCAAGCAACATCCAAGCGCAGCAATCTGAATCTTAATCTTTAAATAGAAAAGCCAGGGAATACATAAGAGTCTAGTGTCAAATAGTTGTCCTGAGTCCAATATGAACTTGTTTAAGGTAGCAATGGGACAATCAATATCAATCTGTATCTTTAAATAGAAAGGTGAGGGAATGCATAAAGAGTACAGTGTCAAATAATTGCCCTGATTTCACTATGAACTTGTTTCAGGTGGCAATGGGACTATCAATGGCCAAGGCAGCATTTGGTGGGATTGGTTTAACAACCACACTCTCAACTATACTCGACCACATCTCATTGAACTCATGTACTCAACTGGAGTGGTCATCTCAAATCTTACGTTCATTAACTCACCATTTTGGGCCATCCACCCCGTATATTGCAGGTTTGTCCATCCTAGTGTATGTTTTTTATTTCTCTTGTTAGCTCTGTAGATTGATGCTCGAGTGGAGCTTTATGAGCTAGGGGAGACTTGAGACTGTTGTTACTGGATTAACAGCCAAGTGCTCATCCAGAATGTCACAATCCTTGCCCCACCTGATTCACCAAACACAGATGGAATAGATCCAGGTAATGATAAAGATCTGCAGCTACAAACTGTGGTGATACTATTCAGTATCGAGTAGTAGTAGTAATGATAAAGATCATGTTCAACTGAAGATGTTTCTAATTAATTACTTGCTGTTTCATCCAACAAAAAATGGATAATGCTCATCTTCACTTGAATCCGGTAGTTGACTCCTGTTCAGTTGCTAATTTTCATTGTGTCAATACTTCAAACTTTAAAGCTCTCAGTTTTACATGAAAAATACTATGGCTTTGCACAGATCATAAGAAAATCATGCACATAGCCTATATCATACTTCTGTGATTATGATTTTGTTGAGATGATCAACTGTATCATATTGACTTGAAAAAAAGTGCTGAACTAATGCAATATGGAAAACTTAAGTGCTGAAATTTAGACCACTCATCTAGAACTCCACTTTGCAAGCTTGTGCCGAAAATCCTGCAATATAGCTTAATTGCTTGATGCTCATATTCAGGCACCTTTTGAACTTATGATAAAATTTTAACAAATTTTAACAAAGAAGAATTCCTAGTTAAAAATTTAGTGATGAGTATGCGTACCAATATTTTTGTCAACCATTTTAGCTCAAGCAAGGATAAATCACCAAATAGGTAGCTTTCTACTTGTGAGTTTTAATATAATGAAAAGTTGAAGATTTTTGCATCTTAAGTTGTTATGCATTTTCAAATTTAAGCATTATTTAGTTATGCAGTAAAGATGCAGGTCAACTCTTATTCTTATGATCATCATGATGTTTCCTGTCATGGTCTCAGATGCTTATCTTCTTTTTTTTTCACATTCTAAGATTGAAAATTTTGTTTTTAACATTTGAACTGGTATTGTGCTAATAAAAGAAGTTGGCACGAGTGGCCATGAGTGTTCTGCATATAGTTCCCTTGAAATTCTTCTCAATTTTTTTTGTATTAAAGGTATACAATGATTTCACTAATGTCATTCAAATGAATCCAGATTCGTCCAGTAATGTCTGCATTGAAGATTGCTACATCAGCACCGGTGATGATCTTATTGTCATCAAGAGTGGATGGGATGAGTATGGCATTTCTTACGCTCATCCAAGCTCCAACATCAGCATCCGACGCATCGTAGGAGAAGCCAAATCAGGCGCAGGCATTGCCTTTGGGAGTGAGATGTCTGGTGGCATATCAGATGTGGAGGCAGAGGACATATCTCTGTTTAATTCATTGTATGGCATCAGAATAAAGACATCTCCAGGACGTGGTGGGTATGTTCAGCACATCCACATCTCCAATGTTGTTTTGAACAATGTCAACATAGCCATTGGTATAACTGGACAATATGGGGAGCACCCAGATGAGAATTTTGATCCAAATGCACTTCCCATTATAGACATGATCACCCTGGAAGACATTAAGGGAACAAATATCAAACATGCTGGCACATTAGAAGGTATTCAAGGAGATAACTTCAGCAGTATTTGCTTGTTCAATGTCCACCTCAATGTGACCTCAAGTTCTCCATGGCAATGCTCATATATCCAAGGCTCTTCTAACTTGGTCTCTCCAGAATCATGTGAGCCACTCAGATACCCATACCAAACCTCAGTTTGCTACACAGCTAACCATGTAAGAACTCAAAATCTGGTGCAAGCTGCTTGAGTAGCCTGTACAGAGTTTTGGCATCATCCTAACCTGAGTCTGGCGCTGCACAAAAAAATAATTCATATCAAAGAATGTCCAATTGTCTACAGAATCTGGTACATGCTTTTTTTTTATAATTTGTTTATGTATCGACATATTGCTTTGACTTCCAGTTGAAACTGGTAATGCTTTGTTATCATAACAAGTTCGACATGGCTTGAGAGTATGCTGCAACTGACTTCAGTGCATCCTCACAATAGAATACATTGACTGTGAGATGTTAAATGGCCTTTCCTTTCTTGTGTTTGCTTATGTTTTCCTGTTCTTGTCAGTAAAAACTCAAAAATGAGGCTTGAGACATATTTATTATTAACAAGTTTTGTTTAAGGTTTCCTCAAGAAACATTCCCCCAAGTTGCTGTGAGGCTATATGTGCTTTTTGCAAGAGATAACCTCTTGATTTCAATTTTCAAACAAACATGTTTTGAGACTAACTAATAAAGTTGTTTATTATTATACAAACATACAAATAAAGTGAGGTTTAGGCACACTTTTACTACTATGACTCATAACCTCCTCAACAATGATAACTAGAGCTGCTACCTAAAGCTTAAGAAATCATATTTGCTTTCTGATCTTTGAACAAGTCGAATCACAACCAAAGAGCATCTTAGAACTGCACGTATTTTTTCAGCCAAATTCACCCCAAATTTCTGTAATATAAAAGTAAATACATCAGTAAGAAAAGCAGTTGATCTTATCATTAAATCCAGAAACAAACAAGACAGTTTGCCTTGGGTAGCCCTAAATCTGCAAATAGTGCGATGTTGCCTGCCAGATAATAGTTACAACTTATAATACCATATATCAGACGGATTCAAGGTCAGATAGAAGAGAAGGAAATGTAGACAGGGGAACTTGTTTGTGATTTGTTTCAGCTTAGTAGATCTTTTTCTTCCATTTCCTCTGTTGAGGGCATTGACACTAGATGGTCCATGGATTACTGAAGATCCGGGAAGCAGTACCAGATGGGAATTGGGTGGTGAATTTTCGTTTTCTCTAACTCGTTATAATCTCGCATTTGTTGTCTCAATGGCTAGCCTATTATCTATGCTGTTATTAAACTAATTCTTTTTTGCACTATATGTAGTTTAATAAAAAATTCTGAAACTGTTCTCTTGCACCGTATGTTGTGGATATGGAATAACTTGTGTCAACTGCTGTCATGCTCACAGCACATTGAACTGTTGAGTTAGACTTACAAGAAGGTACCTTAGGATTTTTCCTATAGCATTCACTTCTTGTATCAATTCTCAAGAAAATTTCCTTCATAGTAGAAATTTGTGTACATGAAACACTCAAAGAAGTTTGATCTAGTCCAAACAGTCAGTTTAAGATGCTTTCTTGTGACTTCACAAAAGCATCATTTTTCATTGATAAAAGTGGCATTGCTAGGATTCTTTTAGACCATCCAGTGTCATCTGTTTGTAAAGATCAGTTATTTGCTGTCAAAATTCTTTGAAAACTAGCTACTTAGCTGTTGAGTATTCATAAATTATTCTAGTAATTATAGGAGATTATCAAAGTTCGGTCAAATTCTTCACTTGAACATATTTTTATATTCTGTCACTCAAATCAGGTTAACTTCATATAAATTTCATGCAACAAAGTGAACAATAAAACAAATTTATTATTGCCTGCAAGAAAGAGCTATACATTGCAATACTTCGAAAAGGAACTTCTTGATGGATTTATAAGCATCAATATCATTAAACAAAAACACCACTAAAAAAATGAATAATAAGTAACAATTAGATGAAACCTTATATATATTATCCTGCTAGTCAAGCTAAGAACTAGAAAGCAAGCACATCCTTCCTTCCGGTAGCCTGCCAAAAGATTTCATACAACAGAAAAGGAAGGATCCCAAGCACATGACTATGACCTTTATGTACATGATCAGCAGCCACGGAGATCACACACAAATTTGTCTCATTCTACATCATTTGATTTCTTGTTTGCTTTTTGCCGACATATTTTTTGAACTTGGTGATTTTCCCATCATTATCTTCTTTGCTTTAATGAGTGACTGCTTGAGCTTTGATATTATGTTATTTGAATGTCGTTGGGAGGGCTTAGCTGGGATGTCCTGTTTAGGAGCCTCTCCTTCTACCTTCATAACATCAGCACATTTCGGAGTCATAATTAAGTTATCATCTTTAGGATTCTCTGTTCCTTCTTCATCTTGAGCACCTTCTTTATCCTTCTCAGCATCCATAGGTCTAGTAGCACCTAATGCAGAGACCACATTTGCCTCTTTGTCAAGGTCTCCAACAGTCTCAGCATAATTTTCCTTGCCTGTAATGCTCTCATCCTTGCTTTGCTTCACAATTGAAGATTCATAATCTTTTGCCTCTTTGCCCTTCTCCTGAGTCACTTCATGACCTTCAGATGTTTTATCTTGCACAGGAAAGACATTTGAAGCATCAGTACCAATACCAGCATAATTGGTGATCTCACCTAAAGTTATCTTATTTCTTGCAGAGTTTTTACACTTTTCTTTGACCATTTCATTACCTGTGGAAGATTTATCAAGCTCTGACGAGACTTCAGCCACTCCAGAAGCTTCGATCAAAGATGTCTTTTCGCTTTCCAGGTTCTCAACCTTGCTCTCCCCTACTACTTCAGCAACAACATAGGAGCTCTCTAACTCTGTTGAGTTTTTCAGATTATCTTCTTTTGTTCCATCTACTATTTCGGGAACTTCTAAATTGCTCTTTCCATCCATTGCTGCATCAGCTGTTTCAATACCACCATCGAGATTTTCTGAACTCTCCAATAAAGTCGCTCTATCATCTTTTAAGCCCTTATCATCCATGTCCTTGACCTTTGCTACAACTTGTGAGGGATCATTCTTCTCTTGGACCATGGCAGCTTCTTCAGGGCCTTTCACTTCCTTGAAGTGTATTTCAGAAATTTCATCAGGGGCATCAACACCATCTGGGTTATCTGTGGAAGTATTGTCTCCAAAAATATCATCTGTCTTGTCCTCAAACTTTTTAGTGCTTGCATTAGCCTTTTCTCCTTCTATTGGAACTTCGGCAGTTAAACTAGCAGAATCAAGTTTGTTTGTTTCAGTCATTGATTGTTCCTCAACTTCTGTCAACTTGTCTTTCTTCTCATGTACGACCTCAGCGTTTGGTTGTGTGATCTCATTAGCAATTTGAATAGCTGAAGTTAGATTTGTTGACTGAGTAATATTTGCAGTAACACGAGGTTTAGGCATGCCAAAGTCAGTTGCGTCTTCTTTCACTGGATTTATTATAGCCACCACATGTGCCTCACTTAAATTATTTAAATCGTTATGCTCTTCTATTGCAACTGTTACCATATCATTTTCTTCCTTTACTGCAACATGCACAGTGTCGCTAGTAGCATCCACTTCATTTGCCTGGTTCATTTTTCGTTCTTCGACTTCTGGTTCTTTAATTTCTGTTACTGCTTCTTGCTTGACATCTATGGTTTTAGCTTGTATCTCTCTACTTTCTTCAGTAGCTATAATAGTTGAACTAGTGGTACTGGATTCTATTGGATGAACAACGGCAGGAACTACCAGCACACCAGAATCATTTGCAACTTCTTCCACTGGATCGTTCTTCTCTCCTACCATGGCAACATCTTCAGGGCCTTTCGATTCCTCTAAAGGGGTTTCAAGAATTTCACCAGTCGCATCGACACTGTTTGGTATCTCTGTGGAAGTCTTGTCTTCTAAACAATCATCTTTTTTGTCCCCAATTAATTCGATGCTCACATCTGCAGTTAAACCAGCTGGGTCAACTTTGCTTGTTTCAGTGATCGACTGTTCCTCATTTTCTATCCACTTGACTTGTGTGACCTCATCAAAAGTTTGAATAGATGAAGTGCCATTTGTCGATAGAGAGGTATTTGCAGTAGCTAGAGGTTCCATATGAGCCTCACTCAAATTGTGCAAACTGATATCCTTATCCTCGACCATCTCGGCTGTTACTGTATCCTTGTCTTCCTTTACTGCAACTTCCACAGTTCCACTGGTAGCATCAACTTCATTTGCCTGATTCGTTGCGTGTTCTTCAACTTCAGGTTCGTCAATTTCAGTTACTGCTTCTTGCTTGCCGTCTACGATTTTAGCTTCTAGCCCTTGAGTTTCCTCGATAGTTTTAATAGCTGAAGCAGCATTACCGGACTCGGTTGGATCAACAAAAGTAACAATTTTAGACACTTCAGAGTCAGCTGTAACTTCTTTCACTGGATATGTAGCCTCCAATGGAATCTCATTCTTATTTTCCAAACTGTCATCCTTGTCCTTGACCACTTCAAGACTTGCAACACTGCTGTCTTCCTTGGCTGAGAGATCAACAGTCTCAGTAGAAGAATCAGCTCCATTTACCTGATCCATTACTGGTTCTTCAACATCTCTAGATTCTTGTTTATCATCTGTGATTCCAACTTCTGGCTTGACAGTCTCTTCAGCACTTCCAACAGCTGAAGTAGCAGCAGCAATCTCAATCAGGTTTACGACATCAGGAACTTCAGAAAAACCAGCAACAACTGCAACTTCTTTCACCGTGTCTCCGATCGTTCTGCAGTCCATTCGTTCTTCCATGGTATCCTTCGCGATCTCACGAGCTCCATCAGATGATTCAAGAAAACCTGGAACCATATCTGTGCTTTCTGAAGCAAAATTCTCAGCTTTCATGTCATCTTCTGATCTGTTTGGGTTGCTTATTTTGTCCTCTGAAGGCTCACCAGTGACATGAGCATCAACCAAGAATTCTTCAAGTTGGGAATCCTCCCCACTTTCTTTGGGTGCAGACTCCGGGGTAGTGCATGACAAAACTGGCTCTTCCTTTTTGTCCTCTGTTTCTGAGATTGGAACTTTGGAGATATCTGAAACCACTTGATCTTTGACACCTTCAGATTCTTGTTCTTCAACCAAAATCTCCCCTGCATTCCCTTCTCCATCTTCTAGTGACAGTTCTTGCGCATCAGATTCATGTTGTTGTTTCTTTGAATCATCTTCTCTTTTCTCTGAAGAAACTGAAATGCCAACTTTTTGTTGAGGATCTGCTTCATCTTCCACAACCTGAGCTGACATCTTATCGTTACAAGATTCTATTTCCTCTTTCACATCCTCAATAATGGATTCATTCTTTTCTTTGGATTTTTCTTCTGCTTCAGTGACGACAGCAGCTTCAGTTGAACACACCATCTTTAGCTTTTCTTCCTCATCCATCTTTTCAGGTTCTATTTGATGGGAAATAGTCTCTGCACTCATGTCTATCTCCTCATTGATAACTCTTTTCTCCTCAACAATCTGCAGATTTTTTTTTTTTAATAGTCGGGTATAGATTGAAAAAAAAAAAAATTACACGAACTTCCTGCATGCCTCAACTGCAATCAACATACAAATGCTAACAGGCATTTAATCAACATTTTAAGAATATTTAAATATCTTGTCTTTAAATTCCAAAAGAGCCAAAGACAAATGATATTATAATGGCATCCAAAGCATTTCAATGGTTCTTGTAGTGATTTTGAAATAAGAAAGATTTTGTGGTCTTTCAATGTTAAACAAAAAGATTTTTTTTAATATTAAGCAGGTTTCTTAAAGACAACTATGCATTTCTTCTTGTTTTGCATGAAGAAGAAAAGTTTCAAATACCAAAAAATTGAAGTCTGCCAAAGCATTGCTCCCTTTTCTTGAAGTTATTGAAGTAGAAAGCTGAGTCAGTATAAAACTTTCTAATTATAATAATTTCAGAAGCAACTCACATTTCAGCAAAAAAAAAAAAAAAAAAGCCAGAAACGATGTCACCTACACATTCCAAGTTCTTCGATTTAATTTGTGTGTGTGTGTGTGTGTGTGAGAGAGAGAGAGAGAGAGAGAGAGGGAGAGAGAGAAAGAGAGATCAAACCAATTCTAAATGGATCATATAAGCAATCATCAGTATTATTCCTCAAATAAGGAAAATTAATGCAGTGTTTAGAAATAAAAAGCATACTACTTACTCCACTAAACAACAGAATGAAGAACATAAAAGTGGATCATCAAGTGACCAATCTATTGTAACACCAAAAAAAAAAAACTTTTATGTTTACATCATGCCACAAAAGTATTTTGACAAAGACAATTCCTCTTCAATGAAGTGCATCAAGATGAGGTGAGAATAGAGTCCAGTTGTTGAAGAGAACATTGAGAAGTTAGACACTCCTCAGTTACAGGATAGTTAATAAATTGCAATTTCTTATTGAAAGGTATAAAAACAGAGAAGGTTCTTCAAAACTTTGTTGAGAGATTGAAAGAAATGAGAAATTACTTCATTCAGATTCAGTGGTCATTAAGAAAGCAAAATGAGAACAGCCTGATCTCATGATTGATGAGCACTTGGACTACTTAACTCACTCTTCTTCAAATAAGAAATTTAGAAGTTGTGACCAAAAGTGGACAAACTGTAAAGAAAAAAATAAATTAAAGACAGAAAATTGAGGTAATGAGAAATCTGATATGTGATCAAAGCTTTCTCCCAGCAGCACAACACAAAAAGACTCTTGTCTAGAGAATTATCAGGATGGAAAGCAGAGGCTAACTATTTCAGGTACCTCATCAGTTGTTTGATCCGTTGGCGCAGCCTCGGACTCCATGGATTTGGGCAAGCTCAAGGAATCCTTCAGCTTCAAGAGGAAGAGGAGGAGTCAAAGAAGAGGAGAGCAGACAAGAAGAGATACTTCAGGTTTTGGTACAGTGATGTGAAGAAAGGACCACAAGCTCAATTATGGAGTGAACAGTCCATGAGCTGTCATGAGCTCCACAAAATAAGGCAACATAGATCCTCCTTAAACCTCCTCTGCAAGAATTTAAATGCCCATAGTATAACTGAACAGTCATCAATATTATGAATTCAATTGTACTAACTAAAAATATCAACTCTAGGAATATAACAAATTAAAATGACAGGTTTTGTTCTTTGTTGATCATATGCCATACACAGATATATTCCAGAAAAAATGATGCAATTGTCATGGTGATCATAAAGCAGACCAGGGGGAGTGAATCATGGCATCCATGGAGGAAGGAAGGGACTGATTCATCAGCCGTTAAAGGTATGACAGCACATTCTTTTCTTCCTTTTCCTGCAGTGCAGGTCCATGGCAGGCTGCAGGTGGGAGGGCATGAGGTGATGAGCTCACCAGGCTTTTCCAAGGAGAAAGAAAGTGTTACATGCCACTCCTCCGATGATGCTTAGATTGCTGTTATGGTCACATAAGATCCATCACTCTCTCTTCATCTACAGTAATCAAGATTTGCTAAGCATCAGCAGAAGAAGAAACCAACCAATATAATCTTCTGCTATTGGATCATTAATAAGTTGAAATCGCAGGTTTCCTCACTCACTCCAGATGTCAGATATAAATGCAAAACAGAGTATGGAAATAATTAATGAAAAGGAATTACTGCAAGCAAGAAAAAAACAAACACTGATAAGAACGCAAAAGCAAGTTGGAATCTTGTAGGTCGAGTATATTAGAATGTTGAAAATTGAATATTAATGAAATTGAGAATTACTTCAGGCAAGAAGGAAAAGAAATCACTGATGAGAACACAAAACCAAGTTATAAGTAAGCTAAAAATGCATTGGATTATGTGAAGATTAGAACAAAAGCTGAGTTTTTTTTCCCATGTCAAACACAGCATTTTCCAGAAAAAAAAAAGTGTTACTGATGCATTATGGATGAATCAGCTGTAGCATCAATTTCATGTGTGCTTGTGTTGCACAGGAACGATCAGAATCAATCTTTATTTTCTTCTGTTTTCTCTTCGTTCTCCTTCTTCTTGGATGGCCCAGAAAAAGAAAAGATGCCTTGAAAGATGTGCTGGCGACTGCATGCCACGGTCCCAAAAGATGCAGAAAAAGGAGATGATTGGGGCATGCATCGGCACATGTTCTGCCATGAACCGGGGGGGAGCTACCATCATTTGCCAGCAGTGTTCTCTGAGCTCCCACCATGGGCTGCTCGCTGGGTTCCCTGTTCCCCACGTTGCTTTCCCTCCGGCTGTAGGTGGGTGATGAAGCCCTGCTGCTAATGCCCACATAAAGCTCAGCATTTGGTAGGTCTGCACAGCTGAAAGAAGCCATGCCCTGAGCTGCTCACTGGTGCCCGAGTTGGTCCAGAGTTGCTTTCCACTGCTGCAGTGACATGCCCGGAGTGGGAGACTCGAACAGGTGGTAGATGACAAGCTGTATCATCTCAAGATGATAGCCTCGATGGACTTCCCTCCCTCTCAAGTCAAGTGTTTTAGCAGCAGAAAACATACAACCAACCATAAACACTTGAGGATGGGAATGCAGTCAGTCTCACAAACAGTCCTTCACAATGCTGACAGGCTGATTCATTTGTTGGGTTGTGAATGAAGCTTCCACGCTCTCATCTTAATCAATGTGCTTTTGTCTCTTGATGATTGATCTAAAAAGCTCTCTCCTTGTGCTCCTCATCTTCATGTCGCCTAGCAAAAAAGGAAGTGGAGTTCCTTGATGACTCAAAAAAAGTTGTTCTCAGATACTGGGGGGGTGGGTGGTGGAAGAAAAAGCTTGTCATTCTCATGCATCAGTATCCTAATTAGTTTTCCAGCTATGGTTGTGGGTGACAGATAACCCTAACTTTGCAGAATTTGTATCTTCCTCACTTGTATTTATGATCACCACAAAGATGTGATCAGAGATAATGAGTGGCAGAAGAAAAGCATGTCATTCTCATGCATCAGTCTCCTAATTGGTTTCCAGCTATGGTTGTGGGTGACATATAACCCTAATTTTGCAGGTTTTGTATCTTCCTCACTTGTATTTATGATCACCACAAGGATGTGATCAGAGATAGAGTGGAGATTTCTAGGATTCTCTCTCTTCTTCTTTTTTTTTTTAATCCAACAAGACATCGAGATGGTAATGTTATGATCATTTCATTAGGCAAGATTTTATTATAGAAGGATATTTCTTGTCTATAAAAATTAAGATATTTGGGTACATTCTACATTATTATTCGAAATAAAATTTTGAATATCTAACCATACGTAAGAAACTCATATTTACAAAAAAATATTTTTTTAAAAAAATTTGAAGTCCTGATTTGTTGGAAATATTGACCATATTGATCATTATAATAATTCTAGCAAACTTTGACGGAACGTCTTAGATGGTATGAAATAAACATTATTCCTAATACTATGTTAAGTCTTTCAAAATATTATGCTCAAGCAACCAAAAAAAAAACAGAAAAGGAAGCCATATATATTGCACTATTTTGGAGCGAATATTGAAAGTTTTAAGATCAATCTATGTGGTCTTTTTTTTTTTCTTAAAGTCCTTTAGTTAAATAGCTAAAAAGTCAATCTTTCTCGATGTACCATATTTATAGCTAAAAGATCCAATTAATAAATCACTAATTTTTCATTGTGTTGCCACATAATTAACATGAGTTGATGCAAAATTTGTTAACTGAAAAGCTTTGCTTTCGTAACTTAACGATAAGATCTCGTTTCAGTTGAAGAAAATTCTTCCTCAACCTTGTATAAATAAGCATTGTAACAATGAATAAAGCATCTCTTTTGTTCCTCATCTCTATCTCAAACATGATATCAGAACCATAATATGAAGATTTTTTCTCTTATCACTGTCAAACAATAGCACAATAACCTCCTCCCTTGGTGCCTACCGGCAACCACAGCCTCTGCATCAACAAGCGGTGCTACCTTCCTCTTCTCTACAACGTCTGTTGCCACGTCTACGACGTCCCCTGCCATTGTGGTCACCGTCCCCTTCATTTCTACGAGGCGATTAAGCTATCATTTCTGGGAGTTGCTGTTGATCCCGCTTGGGTCTCCCTCATTCCCGAGCTCTGCCATCTCCCACCAAAGAACCTTCATTGCTTTGCGGCATCTCTGTCGAGTTCCATCTCATCTCCACCATCCCCTATTTTCAACAACCTTAGCACCTACTCTCGTCCCAGCCTCCAGCCCCGCCATCGATCCGGCAACCTTGTCACCTGCAGTCTCTATGCCTCTTCTTCAAGTTGCTACCGATCGCTTCCATAAAAACAAATGCACTATCAGCGATGCGCTTCTATAGCCCATCTCCCTGCCGATGAGCTCAAGAGCTCTAGTGGAGCTGGTTTGTTGACCTTCACAGAGATGCCCGACGTGCTCAATAGTCACCAGGCTGTCACCCTAGAGTTACTGTGGTCTTCACTGAAGAGAAGAAGCGACCGAGTGTTGTTGTGATGGTTGCAGCAGTGAGCGAATGAAGCATCATTGGCAGGCAATGCTGAGGCTGATAGTGTCGCTGACGCCCTCCATTCTGTGGCTGATCTCTTCTACAGCTGCTCCTCCCCCTCTTCGATGGTTTTGTCCCCTCAGTCGAGGGTTATGCTCCCAGATCTGTTTAAAGGGGCGATCTCCTGCTTTCTCTCTTGACACAAATCTGCTTCCTCCCTCGACATAGATATGCTTCCTCCCTTGACATAGATCTGTGATCGATATACTGCCTCCTCCCTCGACACAGATCCGCGATCGCTCTGCGGCCTAGTCAGATCGTACGACTCTATTGCGTCCGGCCGTGTGTGGCAGCATCCAGAGCCCGACGAACTGCAACCTACCTTGTTGCTTCTCCTTCTTCAGTGGTGCATAGAGGAACCGCAATCCTTCAGTCTCCCTGGGTCCAAAAGGCAGTGGACCTATCGCTTTATCCTCCACATATACCTGCATGTCAAAACAGATATCCAATGTTCTCAAGATCACAACAATTGAACTGACGATTAAAATCTCGACAATGGCAAGATGACGGTCGACTCCAAGAACAAAGAACACAAATCTCCTCACATTATTGCATTTGTCAACTTTGCCATCTAGACCCATTTCATAGAAGTTAACACTACAAGCTGAACAAGTCTCCACCAGTTACAAGCAACATTCTCATTTGTGGCAGCTGATTCTCATCAACCTTTGCCACCACTGTTGTTTTCAGACTCCAGATCTGATTCAATGATTGGTTCTGGCAACACCAGTGTGCTGCACCCGACCTTTCAAATCCAGGAACAAGACTCTGCAGTCTCAGGTGATAGCCACTCTGGTATTCTCCTAAGTTTACAATACCATAATCACCCATCTGCATCCAAAGAAGGTAACCCTGTGGTTGAAGTCTTCATTTTCTATTCATACCTCATCACTTTGCTTCCTTTGTCGCCTATTTTTTGAACCCAAGTTATGTCATTTTTTTTTTTTGCATTCTTCTCTCGAGTTTTTGGCTACCACCTTTGGTGAGTCTTAAATGGCTTCCTCGTCAACCTCTAATGTTCATACTATATTTCCTGCTAGCACTTCTCTTTCCTCTTCATACTCCGAACCTATTTCCATAAATGCTACCTCTCTAATCCCCTTTAAACTATCCAAAGGTGGCAACTATGCATCCTGGTGAGCTCAGTTTTCTAATCTTATATTTGGTTATGATTTATTGGGTTATATTGATGATTCTCTTAGTTGTCCACCACCACTAATCCATGTTCCAGGAGAACCTAACCCAGTGCCAAACTCTATAAGCTATGGTTATGCCAAGATCGCCTTATTCTCCAAGCGCTTCAAGCCTTTGTTGATGGCTCGTTGCTCCGCTTGCGTCCTCCTATGCCATTGCTGCGGAAGCTTGGACCAAGTTACAAACTACATTCGCGAATCGCTCGAGGACTCGCATGCTTAGCCTACTCTCTAGCCTTATTCACTTAAAGCAGGAGGGAAGTAATATTATTGACTACTTATAACATATCAAAATGATTATGGATGACCTAGGGTCATTCTCTAATTGATGAAGAGGTTCTCGTCTACACACTTAATGGACTGAGTGCAAAATTAAAGGAATTGGCAGTAGCACTTCGAGTTCGCGACTCTCCAATCTCCTTTGAAGAACTTCATGACAAGTTAACAGACTTTGAAGCTTACCTGAAGCATCGCGATATGCCCGCAGGATCTCAGCCGGGACCTCTTATCACTGCTCAATTTAACCACAAATCCAAACGGCCAAACCACAAATACAACAAGCATGCTTCAAAAGGTGTGGCCAACTTACCTCTTATGGGCACAATACCACCTGTTCCCCCTCCATAGTCTCCAACCTTCAACCATCGTCAGAATACTTCCTTCCGGCCACATCGTCCTCCTCCTGCATTTCATCAGCCTGTTGTTTGTCAGTTGTATGACAAACTCGGTCACTCTGCAAAGGTTTGTTGGTCTCGGCCTCGTCTTCTAGCTCTATCAAACTTGCCTCAGGCGAATGTCATAACTGCTCCATCTGCAAGTCAACCCAATTGGATTGTGGATTCTGATGCTTCCCACTATATCACTTCCGATCTTCAGAACTTGTCGATACACAACAACTATGAAGGCAATGAAGATATTGTCATCGGTGATGGTAAAAGAATTTCAATCACTCATACTGATTCTACATTGCTTAATTTATATGACACCTCTTTCACACTCGATGATGTTTTATGTGCACCCCACATTAAAAGAAATCTTATTTCTATCTCTCAATTCTGCCAACAAAACCATACCTCAATTGAATTCTTTCCTGATTATTTTGTTGTCAAGGACTTGAACATGGGGGCATCCTTAGTTCACGACCCAAATAAAGACAACATCTATGAATGACCGTCAGCCTTATTCCTTACTAGACCTACCACAAACTCTTCTACTACTGCTCCAATCGACATTTGGCATCAACGTCTTGGTCATCCCTTGACCTCTATTCAACAAAAATTGATTTCTAGCTGTTCTATTCCTGTTTTTAAATCTAGTAATATTATTACTCATTGTGATGCTTGTCTTAGCAATAAGAGTCATCAATTACCTTTTGGTGCATCTTCTATTTGCTGCTCTAAACCATTTGAGGTTGTTTATACTGATATTTGGGGTCCTGCATCAGTTGTATCCTTTGATAAGTTTAGATTCTATGTTATCTTTGTAGACTACTTTATAAAGTATACATGGCTATATCATCTTCGTCAGAAGTCTGACATCACTATTGTATTTTCCAACTTTAAGAACTTAGTCGAGAATTACTTTCAGACTTCTATTAAGACTATCTATTCTGATGGTGGGGGTGAATATCAAGCCCTTGCATCCCAGTTGTCCGCTTGTGGTATTCAACATCTCAAATCCTCTCCATACACTCCTCAACTGGTTGGTTCTGCTGAATGTAAGCATCGACATATTGTCGAAACGGGCTTGATGCTGCTTCATCAGGCTTCCATACCATCCACTTTTTGGTCTGTAGCATTTCAAACTGCTATCTACCTTATTAATTGGATGCATACTCCAATTCTATAATATCAATCACCATTTGAAAAGTTGTTTCACAAACACCCTAATCTGTAGACATTAAAAGTATTTGGTTGTCTATGTTATCTATGGTTACGTCCCTACAATTTTCACAAACTGCAACCTCATTCTCGCCCTTGCATTTTCATTAGATACTCTCTAGAACATAATACATATCATTATTATGACTCTCACACTGCTAAAATCTTTATTTCCAGGCATGTCACTTTTGTAGAGTCTCTGTCTTTCCCTTTTGGGATCACAAGCACTCTGTCATCCCATTGGATTCTTACGATACCTTTTCATCCTCTAATGTATCTCCGTTGGATCTATACTCTCTTGTTACCTCTGTTCCATAATATTCTCTCTCCTCACCTCCGACTCCACCTCTTTATATACAATTGCCTTTAGAACCGTATCCTTTATCTTCACCTCGCCAGGAAACCTCTGTAGTTCGTCAACCTAACTCGAATAGCAATAATCCTTTTTCTTTACCCCCAACCCTATTTCAGTCTCCCGACATCCTATGTAAACTCGTTCTAAGAGCGGTGTCTTTAAATCACGTCAGGTTCTTGACTTACATACTAGCATTGAGCCATCTTTCAACTCTGTTGAACTAACTTCTTTTTCTCATGCCAAAAAATCTTCATATTGGCGTACAACCATGTGTGAGGAGTATGATGCACTCCTTTATAATGCTACATAGACCCTTACTCCTTCTAACTCAACACAAAATATTATCGGGTGTAAGTGGGTCTTTCGAATTAAGCAGCATCCTGATGGCTCGATTACTTATTATAAAGCACGACTTGTGACTAAAGAATTTCATCAACGACCTAGTGTTGACTATATTGAGATATTCAGTAAAGCTCACTACAATCCGGATTATCCTAAGTCTAGCAATCTCCAAAAGCTGGCGCTTACGTCAACTAGATATTAATAATATATTTTTACAAGGGATTCTCACTAACGATGTCTTAATGGAGCAACCACCATGATTTATACATCCTCAATATCCACGGCATGTCTGCAAACTTCACAAGGCCATTTATAGACTCCTTCAAGCTCCACGAGCTTGGTATACTGAGCTTGGTCACTACTTATCCTCAGTTGGTTTTATCAACTCCAAGTATGATGTCTTCCTATTTTTACGGCATCAACATGGGGGCACCATCTATCTTCTAGTCTATATCGATGATATTATTATTACAGGTGATAATCCTGTGGAAGTTCAAGCATTTATCATGCAACTAGCTGCCCGATTCTCTCTTAAAGATCTCGGTAACCTGAGTTATTTTCTCGGTGTCGAAGCTACGTTTACATCTTCTGGCCTCTTCCTTTCCCAGAGAAAGTATATCTAAGATTTGCTATTAAAGACGAACATGCAAGATGCAAACGAGGTCACCACTCCTCTATTTGCTAATAAATCACTGAAATTATGTGATGGCACTCCTGCTACAGATCCTACTTAGTATCGCTAGGTAGTTGGCTCCTTATAATATCTCGCTCTTACCCATCCAAATGTCTCCTTTTTAGTTAATAAGTTATCCCAGCCACTAACCGTCTACTTTACACTGGACTACTGTCAAACGTATTTTACGTTATCTTAAGGGGACCATCGATCATGGTATTTTCCTTCGCAAGCACTCTCCCTCTCGGCTTCATGCCTTTGCCGATGCAGACTGGGCTGGTAACGTTGATGATATAATTTCTACATCAGGGTATATTATTTTTCTTGACGCTAATCCGATTAGCTGGAGTTCTAAGAAACAAAAGATAGTTGCTCGGTCTATTACTGAAGCAAAATATCATGCTATTATCATTGCTGCTGCCGAACTTAATTGGATTACTAACTTACTTACAGAGCTTCACATTCAATTTACTTCTACGCCTGTTATTTATTGCGATAATATTGGTGCTACCTATCTTTGTGCTAATCTAGTCTTTCACTCCTGCATGAAGCATATTGCTATTGATTTTCACTTTGTGCGTGATCAAGTCATCCGCCAGCAACTTCGTGTTTCTCATGTCTACATAGTCGATCAACTTGCAGACTCCCTCACGAAGTCTCTAACTCGTAAACTCTTTCTCTTACATCGATCCAAGATTGACGTCTTTGACAGAAGCTCGATTTTGCGGGAGCATGTTAGCTGAGCAACTTCGCTTCTATAACTGAACGAGAAGATCTCGTTTCAGTTGAGAAAAATCATCCCTCAACCCTGTATAAATAAGCATTGTAACAATGAATAAAGCATCTCTTTTGTTTCTCGTCTCTATCTCAAATAAAATTGACCTAAACTGGCATCGAATTAAAACTTATATTTAAGTCAAAAAAAGAAAAAAAACTTGACCTCTAAATTATCATGAATGAGGCTAATTATAGACTATCCTCTATATTTGGATCATTTTAGTATTATTTAAAAAAATGATATTGAGATCTCTATAATTCTAAAAATAAAAAAATAACCTAATTTATCTTGATATTGATGAAAAATACAAAAGTATTGAGAAAAAAATAATTTTAATATCTTTTTTATTTCTAATAACTTTACTACCCAAAAATTAATTTCAACATATCAATAAATATTAAAATTATCTTATTATTCATCATTTTCGTGTCAATCTAGCACATTATTTCACGTGTTGCCTTTTATATCAATGCAGTTGATGACATTTAAAACTATAAAAATCTTAATATAATTTTTTAAAATATAAAATCATGAAAAAATTAATATGGTTCAGAAAATAATATGCAATTAATGGGCGCAATATGATACTAATAGGGTCGTTCTTCACCATTAAAAAAATCACAGCACCAGAGAAGTGGGTTCATTAATGGGTTCAATATGGACCCAAAACAGTGCGGCCCAAATAGGTTCATGATTTAGCCCTATCGACCGAGGGGGGCGTCACTTAATTCGCTACCAAAGAAAGTGCGCGCCACCTCCTCTTCCTCCCCGAAGACCCATCCATGTCGTTCTAAAGTTTACTCTTCGTCGTCGTTGTCCTCCCCCTCCCCCTCCCCCTTCCCCTTCTATGATTTGCACAGCAATGAAGGGGTTCTCCACGTATCCCTTCACTACTTCACTGCGATTCTGTTTGCGTTCGTAAAGAAGGTTACAGTGGAACGACGCCGTCTTGTACGCCTAGTTTCTAACTTTTTACGCTGCACCTTGATCCGAGATCAGATGAATTGTTCCCCCAAAGTTATGATTTTTCTTAAACTTGTGGTAATTTTGAAGATTTCTATTAAGTTTCTTCTTGTTTTCAGATATGTAGTATTCTGGTAATGGGCTGCTGTAGTATATTTGATGGGCAGTGTGGGTAATGCGATCCGACTATGGAGATTATGGGTAGGGCTTGGTTGATTGTTCTTGTTGTTGAATTTTTCTTCATTTCCAGTGTTTCAAATTTAACCTACTTTAAATCAATGTTATATTTATGATTGTTTCGACATTGTTCTTTATTCTCCGAGCATTCAGCCCGTTCGTGAAGGGGTAAAAGCAGACTATTTTCTCAAGAAATCTTAAATAACTGATGTTCCGAGGTTGCTTTGAAACACCATATGGTGTTTAAAGTTCAGTGTCAGTTTTTTATAATGTTTGATTGCAGTAATCTCCATGATATGTTTGTATAGCTAGTACGTAGTTTCAAGTCAAAATAGAAAAGAGATAATCCGATCCAAATATTTTGATGGACTTACCTGCCATGAACAATGTTTTCATTTATTCCATGGTATCCATCTACCTAACCTCATCAAATGTTGAAAGCAAGGTTTGCCATACCAGGCCATACCGAGTTCAGCTCGGTATGGTACGGTACCCTTGTATCAAGCAGTCACACAAGCATACCATTTGATATATAATATAATATAATATAAGTTAAAAAAAAGAAAAAGGGGCGACGTCACTTCATTCCTTCTCCCCACGTGGAGAGACATTTCTTCTCCCTGCCCAGGGAGAAGAAATCGCTTGCGGGCTACGGATCGTGCGGACAACGGATTGTGCAGGCGAAGAGCAGTGCAGCCTCTAGGTATTTCTTCTTCTCCTTCTTCTTCTTCTTCTTCTTCTTCTTCTCCTCCTGCCTCCCTCGGTTGATACCACCCAAAAACGACCATCGACGGTTGAACTCGACGGTTACCGTCTGACAGGGGTCGGCGATGGTCGAAATCGATCGTTACCAGTTAATTTCGGGTGGTAACGGGGCGGAAACAGCTGTTGCCTGGCGGTACCACCTGGTAGTGGACGGTCCGTGTAACGGTCAGTTGGTGAACTTATACGTACCGCTTGGCGCGGGCGGTACTGCCCGGTATTGCAATCCTTGGTTGAAAGTATAGGTTGCCTGAGAATTTGAAGCCCCTCAGCTTGAGAAGCTAGAGGAAGTAAAAGGTCTTTTCATGAATGACAGTCTAGGATAAGAATTTTGTGGCAGAAACTTAATATAGAAGTAAAGATTTCAATTTGATCATTGGATATATGATGCTTCACAATGTATGTCCATGGATTCTATTTCTATCAACTTTTCACCCTTCTGAAGGCCCTTGTAAACACCCATCCTAAAATTAGTAGGCATTGGTTGACTAGAAGAATTATCTGGCTAAAGCTAGCAATGACATCATTACATAGTGTTTTCTTTCAGAAATGACAAGATGTTTGCCTTGTATGGTTCTTGTATGTTTTTGGCTCTGATGCTTTGTTTCAGTTAGGTTCTGATGATACAACCATGCATAAGGGATGCTGGGGATACACGTTGATAGAGACTAAACTGAGTACATTGTCTATGCACCATAAAATTGAATGGTTGAGTTTGTGGTGCAAGGCTCATGTAGACTGAGTTTGACCTACAAATATGTATGACTTCATCATTCTCTAATGCTGATTTCTAACTATATGCATATACTTGAGGGTTCTACTGGCAATAAGCAGCTCAATTCCTGCCGTTTTGGATCTGAGCTCATTTATGATTATTTATATCATAATCATCATCATTGATATACAAAATTATGAGTTAGGAGGGTCCATAGTCATGATATGGGAAACTAACATGGCTTGGTACAAGTACTGCAATATGTTTAATCCTGAAAATATTAGGAAACAGTACATGGATGCAACAAAAGTAGATTTTGAATATATAATACTATATATAATTAGCTTATAGTGTTATCGTAAGGAGTCATACATCATGATTGGTAACTTCAATTGTGGCAGGTCATATTTGGGATAATCCATATCCACCTTAACTTTTTCATCTACCGTTTAATCATTTACAAAAAATGTCCCTTTAGTCATTTAGTATTTCATTATATATAATTAATTTATGGTGTTATAATAAGTAGTTTTACACAACGATTTTAATAGGTGCCTCGGGCTTTCACCTAGGACAACAATTTTAAGAGGCGAGGTGAGGCTTGAGCACCTTGCACAACCTCCGGGCGACGCGATTCATTGAAACGTCGCCTGGGCGCTCGCCTGAGCCCCGGCATCGAGCGCTCACCTGAGCCTTGGCACCGGGCACCTCGGGCAAGCACCTAAGCGAAAGTGGCTTGTATTCATGCATGGTTCGATTAAACAGGCAAGTCGGTTCAATTGAACCAACTAAAGAAAGTCACGTGGTCAGACCAGCCGGAATGTAGAAAAGACCCAGAAGTGATGTAGCAAAAGCATATCAAGAGATTGAAATATAAAATATATGTGTGTGTGTATATATATATATACACACATACATATATGTATACATATATATACATACATACATACATATATATATATATACATATACATATATATATATATATATATATATATATATATAGAATTGAATATAAATGTGCAAATACTATTGGAGCTCAACTCATCTCTGGATTCGCTTGATCTAATGTTATATGAAGGACTTTGAATGGTCGAATTAAGACATGACTATAAATACATTGACATGGAATCGACCCATTAAGGTAAACCAACTGCCGCTTCTCCTCTTAAGGGTATTACAGTCAATTTCAAGGTGGCTAGAAACCCGATATCTGCTTTATTGCAATACTCTCGTTGTTCTCCATATCCCTCTCTCTCCTTTTCGAAAGCAAAGATGAATCCAAAAGCCTCAAGTTGATTTCAATTTGATGTGGCATTTTTATTTTTATGATCATATTTATCAATCATAATATAATTTTTTTATATTTTAATATTCTGGGCTGCCTCGCTTTGCTCGAGCTGGCACTTAGGTCTCGGGCGTTTTGGGACCTTGTCGCCTTGTGCTTTTAAAAACATTGGTTCAATACTATGATGAATGACACATTATATAGTAGGCCATAAGCTGGGAGAACTCATGGCCACCTTGACTTTTTTTTTCCATGGTTATTTATAAAAAATTACTTTTAGTCATTTAGTATTTCATTTAGTATTTTAAGAAAATAGAGAAGATAACAAGAATTTGTGATATACTAATAAGTAATAAGGATCATTCTTTTAGATATAGTAATACATTCATGTAATTGATTTACCTTATCATATATGAAACTTGACAAAAAAGGAAAACAAAGAAAAAGAAAATTCTCCCATGAAACATCCTTATAAAGTGTATCTTCTATCTTAATTTTCTTGGAATCAAGGTTTGCAATTTCGTGCGGTACGAGTGGTACATATTGGTATGTCAGGTTGCTGGTACGTGGACTGCCCAGTTCCGCCAAAAATTGACCGTCGGCGGCCGATTGAGGGAGAAATCAACTGCTTACGGTTAATTGAGGGAGAAATCGATCATTGGCAATCGATTGAGCAAGAAAAAAGGAAGAAGAAGAAGAAGAGGAAAAGAAGAAAAAAAGAAAAGAGGAGAAGAAGAAAGAATACCTAGTGCCCGCACGCCGTCATCGCCCGCGGGTCGTGGGTGCTTTTTCTCCCGCGCGGGGAGAAAGATCGAGGCGACGTCACCCCTTTATTATATTATATTATATTATAAGATATTTATATTATATTTTAATATTCGGTATGCACTATGCATACCGCCTGACATCTGCATCGATACCGAGATGAACTCGGTACACCAATACATACCGATAAATCAAACCTTGCTTAGAATATTAATATTTTTAATTATTATTTAAAAATATATAAAAAACGTATTCTGATATGTATCCAAGAAGATTCATACATTTTCTCTATAAAAAACATAATAAAATAATTCAAAGTAAGGTTTCAAATTTCAATTCGATGCTGATACCAATTAGTGGCTGGCTTGGTATGGTACCAATACAGATCAATATACCGAGACTTGGTATGACCTGATCCTAGTTGGTACACCAGAATAGATACATAGATAGAGAGAGAGAGAGAGAGATCTCAAAGAGGAGGCAACAACAAGAAAGAAAATAGGAGAATGGGGATGGCGGCAGAGGAGGCTTTTACGGTAACGGGGAGGGAGAGGAGAAGTTGAGAGAGAGACAGAGAGAAAGAGAGAAAGAGAGAGGATACTAGAACCTGATAAATAAGTGTGTATGCAGTCTAGGGTTATTGTTTTTTTGTACAAGATGATGCATAATGATACATGTTATGGCAAGGGCAAACATGCGACTTATGAATTATGTTGCTTGTCCTATTGTTATGGTGTGTGATGGTTATGAAAATATCAAGAGTAAAAATCCTTGCCCCCATACTTGCAGGTCCATGGCAGGCCTCTGATATATCAGACTTCATGTTGGCAGGGAACAAGCATTGATGTAAGATTCATGTAGCAGGCTAGTTTCATTCAACCACCAGAACTTGAACCATCCCTCTACTACGGTGCCAGGACTTCAGAGGCAACCCTGAGATGCCGACTTAATATGCTTTTATCAGAAAAGAATTTCCTTATCCTGCATTGCTATTTTTGAAGGTTTGGTTTTCAGATTTTTTTTATAAATGAATATTTGTGATATAATGTAGATAGCCTTATGATTATTTCTTTGCTTGTTTGTAATATTTCTTTGAGGCATATATTGCATATGCCCACTCATGCATTTATACTCTTTTTTTTTCACTAATATCTTAGGTGCTCTGCATCTCAATCTTGAGGACTGGAATCATAGAAAGTAATTACTGTGTCCTATCTAGATACTTCAAAGGTTGTTTGCAACAATTTCTATTTGTTTACATAGTCTGAATTTTAATTTATCTTCTGTAATCATTTTAACAAGTATATTCTCTAGTTTTCACTTAAGTTTTTTTGAAGTTATTGATGATTGCTGTATCTTGTGTTTCTGATCCATCCTAGGTTTTTTATCTATGGATCTTTTCTGTTAATTACTTTGGTAGGTAAATAACACCATGTAAATCGTAGTTACATTGCTTTTACATGCTCAAATCAATTGTCTGACTGCAACTAAGCAAACCAATTACCAAAAAATCATGTGCTGTTAATCTCTTTGTTCTATGCATTGCATCAGTGACCTCTTTTATTCTGCTAAACAGTTTTTGACGACAACAGTTACTAGGAATAAAACTTGCCTGTCTGCCTCATGCTTTTTAAGCTCATAATTTCAGTCACTTCAACGTCAGGAACTTTTATAATTATTCTCTCATCATCCTGCTATTATATTTAGGTTGGTTTATTGATGGCATATATTGTGCAGTTTATTCTGAGATATTCTTTCACTACAGGATTTTGTTTTGTGGATTCTGAAACCTATTATTTGCCTTAAAGTAGCCACTTTGCTCATATTCAGTTCTTGTAAACCATATATATACAGGTTAAATGCTTGAAGCAAATTGGTTAATTATTATACTGATCTAGCCTCTCATTTGCTTTTTCTCAGGATTTACAGTAAAAGACATGGTAGGTGATCTCACCACTTTGTCTACTAAGTCACAGATTGGCATAGTCACCAAGTTCATATCTCTGTCATCTATAATAACCACAATAATCAGATGTTACTATCATTAAGTTTGGCTTTCTGACTTTTTATGCTTACTATGTGTTCTGTTGCATTTTTAATTGATGTTAAATGCTGATGCATGGACAGCTGATTCTTTACATTCATCTCATGTTATGAAGGACCTCTCTTGTCATTAGTTCATAATAGTATTCTTGTGATGTTGGATGCTTGACAGATTATATACATTGGGTGTTTTCATATTCATGTGTCAATTGTCTTTTCATTGATTTAAAAGGTTGGTTGAGACAAGTATGTCATCTTTTGTTTTGGAAACATGAATAGCCTCAAAAATTCTGAAGTAAATATTACACATGAACAGTCATCTTTATCTATTGCTTTCAGTTTGTTTTAGTCTTTAAATTGAGTCAAGAAGGGTAGCCACAGATTTTGATAGTATAGTTAATTTACAGTGGAACCCAGGACTCTCGTATTGAAATAACGATTTTAAAATGGATTTTTATCTTTCTCTCTCTGTCTTGTGTGTTTGTACCTTCATCTGCAAAGTCCTTTCTAAGGATCATTAGCTTGCCATGAACATGGTTAATGCTATCATCTTCAAGACAGGTAATAATTTAAGCTTCCGATGCCACAGATGTGAAGACAACATAATCTTATGGTTTCAGTTCTTATATTGGCTGTTGGTGAGCACTCCTCTTCAATCATATGAACAGTCTTCATTCATATGTTAGTCAGTCTTTATTGCCTCTTTGCACATGATCATTATATTGAGCTGTTTGAAGCCATGAATTCTACTGATTATGATTGGTCGGTCCTATATATGAAATGCCATGCTCTGACAATTCCCTTACTATTTAAAATGGTAGGGACAACATTTTATTTGGTTC